>VZRF01011296.1:91542-121702 GCA_013396875.1 Vireo altiloquus | reverse complement strand
TAGACTGTGCTGTGAGCTAAAAATCAGCCAGGCAACATTGCATTTACTAAAGTGACTAATGACTAGTATGTCACCAAAGTCATGTCACAAGAACAGAGAGGAAGAATTTTGTGGTTTAGATGTTATCAATGCTGCCAATCCCCAAGAACTGAAATCATGAGCAAGACCTTAGAATAAAGACTCTGGTATTTTGAAATACATAGTCTCAAAGCAAAACTGTGGGTTTGTGATCTCTGAATTGCCCCTTTTCCTTTTAATTCTACAGAGAAATTACATCAATCCTCTCTACTCAGTATCCAAGTTTCTTTTAAACATCAGCAATACTTTACATCTTTTATCCTCCTGAAGGGAGACAGGGCAATTCTCTACTGCATGAGCTGTTTTCCAGTAATTTGCTGCTTTGTTATAAAAATGGGTAAGATGAGCTAAGAAATGTCAATAGGCAGTGGAAAAGTCACATAATTCAGGTGCAGCCATGCTGGAATTGGATTCAAACCCTGCCTGTGCCAGGAATTCCCTTGGGATATTAGATTAATCTCTTACAATGTCCCCAAACTGGATTGTTTAGTCAAGCCATATGCCTAACTTACACCTTAAGGCCCTCTTAGACCATTGGTTTGATGGTTACACAAGCAACTATAGATTAAGGCATGAGGATCTGCAGTTTCTGTTCTAGGCTAAGTGAAATGGTAGCTGATCTAGCACCTAAAGTTAGGAGGTTAGGAATTAGTTAAAGTCACATTTTATATTTCCTCTCTACAGTTTCAGTTCTTAATCCAATGGAAACACACGCACATTTGATAATTTTTTTTAAGTAAACAGCATAGAATTTGAATGGCACACAAAGAAAATAATTTTTTTCTTGTTAACTAGTTAATATCAGCAGTGAGGATGCAATTGTCTGCATGCATGTGTTGTTGTACAGTTAAGAGAACATTATGAGCAACAACATCAGTTGCCATATGCATTGAGTAAGTTGTTGGGAAAAACAGTTGTCTGGGAAAAAATGTATGTTACTATGAGAATAAAATTACTAACATATCACATACTTGCAAGTTGTACATCCATATTGTGAAGAAACCTTAATTAAAACTATTCCAAAGGTTAACTTAAAAAAACCTCTAGAAAGTTCTCATTTTTTAAATGTAGTGATATTTGTTTTAAAGTAAATAAAACCCCAAGAGTATGGCAAGAAATTACCTGTTCATCAGCTTCTTGTTAAATGTCATGAGCTGGAATCTAATTTACTTTTGACATTATGTAGGACGCATAAACTCATACCACGGAGAAACCACTGAGCCCTGAATTATTTAGTATGCTGTAATTATTCTGCTCAATTTCACTTCAACAGAAAACATTTTGGTGCCTGAGAGTATGCTATGACCCAATAGTGAAATATAAAGGAGCTTAATTTTCTACTGGTGGAACTCATATGTGAGAAGTTGGGGTTTTTTTGTGGTTAAAGATAAAGCATTTCATTGTAACAAAATCTCAATATTGCAAGAAAATATGCACTGATTACAGAAATGCTTCTGTGGCATAAAAAACGGTAGTTTTGATGTTACCATTTTGGCACATTATGCCTTTTAATATCCAGATAACACAATATGGTGCTGTATATATATTTTTATTAACTCTGAACCTGGCTAATATGCCTACAGGAATTTGCTTGGGCTATTTTGAAATACATAGTCTCAAAGCAAAACTGTGGGTTTGTGATCTCTGAATTGTCCCTTTTAAGAATAAGAATCAACTTGTGGGGGGGAGAAAAGTTGTTTTAAATAAGGTATTTTAGATTTATGGAGTTTTTGGGTTCCCTTAGGGAAAATAGTAGCATAAATTCTGAAGTGTCATTATTTTCTAATTTCCTCTTAAAGTAATTTTAAAGTAGTGACTTTTTTTCATCTGGAATAGAAGTCTTGAAATTTATAGCAGAAAGAGATTAAATAGAAATGCCTAGAAGAAAAAAAATGTCTGACTTTTAAATATATATTNTGCAGAAGATTAAATAAAAAGTAAACATACCTTGAAAATGCGATTTCCAGATCTTCACATCTCACTTTTCAATTCCATTCCCATTAAAGTTAAACAATAATATCTAAGTAATTGTGTCTATTAAATTCCAGAGGTTAGCTGTGAAACATATTTCTAGCAAAGGGTAAAATCTTAAACCTAAAATTAAACAAGTAATAAGCAAACCAGAATCTGATGTCTGAGTGGCCAATAAGCAAGTCATAATGCTGAAAAAGCCACACAAAACTAATTCTTGACTAATAATGTCCCATGGGAATTTGAGGAATGAATGGTGCAATACTACAGTTATTAGAGACTTGAGGAGGTAAAGTCTAAAGTTGTTGTCATGGCACAGACCAGACATTATTGAAGTTTTTTGTCACAGGAAAGCATTTAGGATTCAAATCCATTGGAAATGAAAATTATTAATTTTTATAATGTTTTGGAGTGCTTATTTATTCTGTAATTATGTGAGGACATTCATTCGAAATACTTACCTTGCATAAAGTGTCTTGTCTCAAGTCGTTCACCACAGCATGTCAACAGACTTGTGTCAACCTTTCAAAAACAGAGAAATATCATCTCAGGTAGATGAAATTTTAATATAAAGCTTTACTGTTAATGAGTTAGATCATTAATGCCCCCCTTCCCCCATTTTATTTTTCATTTTAGCTAGCTTTGAATAGGCTCTAAAGGTAAATTTGTAGTTGTGCCTGAATTCATGAAAATGTGTTTGTACCAGGAGCCATATGCACTAGTACCCCGGTAAAATTTAGCCACAAGCTTCCAAAGAAGCGTACTGAAATATTCAAATTTTCTCACTCCTAAAACAACTTTGTGGACTGCTGATGGAAGGAGTTCACCACAGTGGGTCTTTCGGTCCTGAAAAGATGGAGTTGGGGTCCCACTGTCATCCAGAAGTGATCCAAATTAACCAGGCTACCAGTTTATACATTTGAGACAAAACAATTATATAGAAGGATTTCACACTGCAGTCTTATAGTCTCAAACTAGTGCTTTTGATTTTACTCATTCCACAGCTCTTGTCTTGCTTATCAGGTATAGGACACAGCACTGACGTGTCAAAGGGATGCATACTTCACATGGCTCTTAGGAATAGGTAATCATTAATACGAAAGATGAAATAAGAGCCAGAGGGACATTCAAATCTGACTATAAATCCTTTATAAAGGATATTTTGGTGCTGTTTCAGGTGTAAGGTAAACAAGAAGACTTGAAAGCATGGGGAAACCCCAGACAGGACATGAACTAAATAGAGAAGGAAACAGACTTCTCAATATGAAGTGCCATGATTTTCACATTCTTTAAACAGGAGCTTGCTGAGCACTAGTTGAACTTGACTCATGCTGAAAATACTTAAACATTTTTTGAAAGTTCTACACCTTTATTTTTTTGTTATTCTTATAATTGTCCTGGACTACCACTGCAGAGCAAAGCATCCCAATTCAGTTTTCAAGAGATGTCAAATAACAGAAGTACATTTTTATACAATCTTTTCTGGCTAGGACTAGGACACCATAAGAGTCCATAAGAAATCTTCCAGTGATTGTCAGGGAAATTTTCTGGCATGTTGGCCTATGTCAAAATAGCATGGAGCAGATAAGACACGAAAATCATGAGCAAAACTTCAACAATCTGTAACTGTCTCTAAGAAATCATGTATGAGGTAGATGCCTACCATTTCCATTATTAGCTTCTGCTTTGTGGGTATGTGCTAAGGAGACAATTTTAATTTAAAAGAAATTTTTAAAAATAAGCATCTTTCAGATCAGGGTGTTTTCAATAAGTACCAGCTGGAAGTGTTCAGTCTTTTCATTATCATGCTGAATTTCTAGGTGAAAGGGCTACTGTACTCATCTTTCAAAGGATTAGAACAGGGTGTTTGCCTTCTGTGCCTTCAGGCATGCATAAGATAATTTTCAACTTGCCTCTGCTTTCCAAGCTTTCATGTTTTCAACACAGTTAAACAGTATTCCAGAGAACATCTGCCCCTTAATTGGGCTTTCATTGTTTCGTGCTTTGATTGCATTAGAAATTTTTTCTGATGACTGACAATAGTATTATCAATGTTAGCTGGTATAACAGTTTATTCCTGTCACCTCTTCTTGCTAGAAGTACTTATGTTTTAAGAATTTAGGTCTTCTACATGGAACAACATTTTCAGAAATACTTTGCCATCTGGTATAACTGGGCTTTATGCTAAAATACTGACTTCTTTAAATTCAGTAGCAAAAATTTTCATTTTCTTAGCTTTCTTCTCACATGTTCCTTTTCTGTAGTATGGAAATGAAGAGAGAAAATTACTCTCTTGTAAGCCCAAGAAGCAACTTAAAATAGGAGAGGGAGAAAAGAATTCAAAGTACTGAAGAGTTACAGGTACTTGTACTTCTCTGCACATGTTTCAGCATTACTGAATCCCAAAAACACAGTCATTTTGTGGCGCAAGAGACTCATTCCTCAAGTATCTTCTACGAAAATCCTGTTCAATGTAATTGTAAATCAAAGCAATCTTGTATTAAGTCTGCTGGATTGAGATGCTATATTGTGTTAATAATACAACTAATAACAGTTTCTGGCACATATGAATTTTGCTTGCTTGAAGCAATGTTTGACATGCTCTTTGTGCTCCCCTTTTTTCCTGGTATTCCCCTTTCCCCCTTCACAGGGCAGCTTACTTTGAGAGATGATGGAGAGAAAAACCCCATTTCCTGTTCCAGTGGCTCCATTATACTTAGTCAGTGTCACTGAGCAGCAACAGCAGAGCTACTCAACGAGCTGAGGGACAAAACAGGTGCTGAGGATGCCCCCAACACAGGCAGATGAACCCTCCCTGACCAGAGGGCAGTCTGGCTGCATCTGAACACACTGTGGTCTGGAGTACTTCAACAGAGGGGCTGCCAGCAGTCCCAGACAAGGCATGGTAAAGGATCAGGTCCAGGATGGGAGATGAGGCCAGAGGCAGGACTAGGGACAATGATACAACAGTGTCCATCCACAGGGCAGCACAACTCAGTTCAGGTAAGTGTGGCTGCCCTGCCCTGAAATTAGACCCTTTGCAGCCTTTGAGTGGAGGGGAGAACATCCCAAGTGATTTCTGGTCAGGGCCATTAGGGCAAATTTACATCACTACCTGTTACTTGATTCTCAAAGGTTCTAAGAGGCTGATGGAGCCTCATTTCTTCAGTAGTTTTCTAAAACATGTTTCTGAAAAAACCCCTCTTTTATGTTCATTCAGGTAACTTGTCATATGAACTTCAGATGAGATCTGTAAGATTCAATCAACTCGACTACTGATAAACCTCATGAGGCTAAAGGGGAACAAATGTAGGAAAAAGGTTAACAAGGAACAAAAAAGGACTCAATCAGATACTTTAATATAATTAACTTTACATTTATGTGATACAGTCACTACTACATGCAAAAAAAATATCTTTTGTATGTGTCATGTTATGGTGTTTGTAAGATTCAAGCCATGAACATTCAGACAAATTGGCTATTTTCTTAGTCTCTAACTGCCTGGGGTGTGTCTGTGTTATTAAGTGGTTATCTTAAAGTGAGGAGGTAAGTATGTAGGTATCTTCAAATACTAGTCTGGCAATAAAAGAAAAAAAGAATGTGGTAACCGCAAGGCAAGTATAGGCACTTTTAAAATCAGCATTATATGAGTAAATAGTTATGCATTTATTTCTGGAATGGACTTTCTTGCCAACAACTTCATCTGAATAGAGTTGAATAACTTCTTATATCTATATGAATGATCTTGTTGCAAAATGTTTTCGTGCCAAGGTGTTGAAAAAGAAATTTTTAAGGATATGTCTGGGTGCAGGGGCCATTTTCTTATAAATGACTTGCTGAAATCTACATTAGTAGCCCATTGTACACTAGTCCATTAACCACCTAATAATAATTGGCCTATTGGCTACTTGCAGCTTCATAGTTCTGTCTCAATGGTGTTAAGAGAGCACCTGCAGCCTGAGTGGTCAGTGATGTACTAATAAATGTCAAGATAATCCCATTTTGTCTTCTCTCCACAAGAATACTGTTTGCTCAGGTATCACTGTGTCGACAGCATTGAAAATGGCTTTAACATAAGGTAGGGAGCTCTACTTTCCCCTGAAAGCAAAAGGAGTTCTGGAAGATTTCTCTAGGTCAGCTTATTGTGGAATGATATACAAAAATGACCAGCCAAAATGGTCTCACTGGAGTAACTTTTTGTTAGTATGTCTTCCTACCTTTCCGTCTGTCTGCAAACCATGATGACTGAAAACTAACAGCCTGGGCAAATCAGCTTACAAGTTGCTTTTGCAATTGCTACATTATGTCAAGGCAGGAACGTTTTGGCCTGACTAGCTTGTGTAATAATCAGAGCAGACAATTGCCTAGCTGGAGCAAGAAGAAACACAAACTGGAGAAGCGTTTCAGTTTTGTGATGGCAGTGACTACAGCAGTCTGCCTAGACAGCACAGGCTCAGGCATGAGCAGTAAGTCTCTTCTATCATGCATTCTTTTCTGTACTGCTCAAGGAAGACCCCTCACCTGCTAAAACAGCGAGAGCTGAGAGGGAGGCTGTGTGTGCCNTTTGCTTGGGCTATTTTGAAATACATAGTCTCAAAGCAAAACTGTGGGTTTGTGATCTCTGAATTGTCCCTTTTAAGAATAAGAATCAACTTGTGGGGGGGAGAAAAGTTGTTTTAAATAAGGTATTTTAGATTTATGGAGTTTTTGGGTTCCCTTAGGGAAAATAGTAGCATAAATTCTGAAGTGTCATTATTTTCTAATTTCCTCTTAAAGTAATTTTAAAGTAGTGACTTTTTTTCATCTGGAATAGAAGTCTTGAAATTTATAGCAGAAAGAGATTAAATAGAAATGCCTAGAAGAAAAAAAATGTCTGACTTTTAAATATATATTAAAATAGATTTTCAGAGTGTCAGAATGCTGTAATATGGAAGAGGAAGAAAACAGCATCATATTCTGAATATTGCCTTGCAAATTGTTCACCACTGTTGAATNTTTTTTTTTTTTTCCCCAGACATCTTCTGGCAATGGGGGCAAAGAATGAAGATAAACAAGGGGGAAGGAGCAGTAGGAAGGACAGAGAGGTCAATTATGTGCTGCACATCTTGTCCCCTTTCTTGTGCCCTATCCCTCAGCATTACTTTGCTTTCCACAGCTTGTGAGAACTCAAGGAAGGGCAGTGGTGGTAAGAACAGAAACAACATGTCATAGTTACAGCATAAGGCTTGGGAGTTATTCCAACTTTCATACTATTTTTTTTCATGAAATTAAAGTTCAGAAGTCTTTACTATGCCTATATACTTCAGAAATAAAGTATTTGTTTGCATCAATTTTTCTGCAGGGCTTTAAAGCCTTATCATTCATTTTGGGCTCTTACCTTGCAATATGAAAAAGATTCTATCTGGGAGTTGCTACAAACCCTTTTCTAAAGGAGTTTTGACTGTATTCACAATTTGGATACTCCATCTTTCTTTGTGTTTATTTAATAACAAAATTATATCATTTGTGTGCTTTGCAAACACCATATTCATAAACTAGTAGTTAGTGAAGTATTTTGAGAAAGGTTTCCATAGTAATTTTTAGTACAAGTTAGAGAATCATCTCCTTGAAGTTTCAAAACCAGAGTTATATGTGAATTACCTCTAAATATAACCTAGGTAAAGGATCAGCCATTTAACAGGCTTCTCTACTAAGGGTTCCACAACGAACCATTCAGTTATTTTCAAACTGTTTTTCAACATAGAGCTAATTTTTAAAGTATTGTCAGTTGACATAGCTAAATACTGCTGCATGTGTAGAAGAGCCATTTTTCAGGTCTGGCAGAAGATAATATAAAGACTTATTGCTAAATAAAATTATTTTCACTTTCTCCTCTCAACAGGCAGACTCCAAATGTTCATGTACTGTCTCTAACGCTCAGGAGCAGAATAAGCCACATCATCATCCCTATCATGTTTCTCACAAACCCCACTGTAAGGCTGCGTTAGTCTCTCTGTCTCTGAAGGCCCTTAACCTCTTTGCCACACTTTGCTCCTCTTTCTGAAAAATATCTCAGGCTTCAAGGCAAACTATGAAACAATTAGGGGAGGTCGTAATGCAAGTGGTGCTTGTGTTAAGATTATCTCACTCTATTCATTTTTACTGTGTCCTTGTCAATACCATATATTTAAAATTTTTGGCTCAATGTGGTGAGACTCCTAGTTTATTGATATTGATATTGGTGTTTTTCCTCATTATTTTCTTGTTTTCCTGATCTTCTTATTGCGGTAAGTAGATCCATGCTGTGATTTTGGCTTTCTTTTTCTTTATGTCCAGAGGAAAAAGCACTGAGATTTTTTGATAAAGATTCCCTTTATTGTAATGTACATAAAATGCATATATATTGTTCATATTTATGTGGCAGTGTAGCTGAAAGCAGCTAACAGGAAGTAAAAAGTACTTAGAAAATAACCTTCTACACAGAGCAAGACTTTTATATAATCTGCTTTGTACAAGTAAATAACAGTAGTTTTGTCAATGTCGGAAGTTTTGTACTGCTAACCTTTGCAATTCTGTTTATAAGTTCAAGTCAGAACTGTAGGATATGATGTGTCTTAAAGCAAGAAGCAGCCTATGCTGGAGATTGTTTTAGAACATAATCTACATTTCTTCAGCACTTTTATTTCAAGAGCTACAACAGTCACCACATGCAGAAATGTGTGAAGTCTAAGATGCAGACATTACGAAAGACAAAATCAGTATCTATTATTAAATGGGCCCAAAACTTCATATGGCAGTTGTTATTTTTATAATGGTCAAGAAAAAAACAAAATAAATTAGTTATTTTGGAAGAATTTCTAAACTTGATTATAGTGTTGCTTTCAGAAAATGTTTTGGGGAAATTTTAAATTCCTATGTGGAGGATAAATGAGTATGACAATATAGCTATGTAGCAAAAAAGTAATACGAGCCATGTTGCTACCAGATTTCTGGTATTTAAAAGGCTATGAATCAGTTTATAAACTTTGCTTTACTCATTACTACATATTCCAGGATGATCTAGTTTAAAAATAACTGTGTATGTCATTATTTATAATACAGAATGCCAATATGGTTTAATTTAAATATATTCCTCCAAGGCTTTTGAAAGAAATCTTTGGTGAGTTACATTGAATTTGATAAAATTCAAGTAAATACTCCAAGCAAAAACAAAACTCAAGGAAAAACAACAACAACAAGTTGTTAAAAAAAAACCACTAAAGCAAACATTATCCAACATTAAACACACTCTAATGTTCAAAATATCCCCATGTTTTTTAATTTTTGAAGCATTAAGTCCAAATACCAAGAAACATGGATCAGTTTAAAACTGATATTCACCTTTCTCTTTGACTTGAGGAATTTCAGAATTTTGATATATTTTTAGGACCTCTAAAGATAGTATAAATATGATTATTGAATAGAGGCTTTAGTAAATTAAAGAACTATCAAACACTTTACTTTGAAAAATCTTTCTTTATGTCTGTCTGGAATTAGCCTATCTGTAATTAAGGAAAGATAATCCCTCATCTTAAAACTTTTAAATCTTTGATTTGTACTGTTTCAGTATATTTAGGTATTAACAGGTCAGAATACTTGGACTGAAATGTGCTCACCCCTATTCCTCTCTGCTGTGTGTGGAGAACATTAATATATTCCCAGCAGCTTCCTTTGGCGTTTACTGACAAAGTTTAATCATGTGCATATGGTAAAATGGGCCTTATTTCTACTCTTCAGAAGAGCGTAGAATTTTGTTTGAACAAGATGCAAAGGAACATTTTAGGTTTTTTCTTCTCAATATAAATATATTTTTCCTGCTTCTAAGATATAATTTTTCTTTAAAGCTTTAAAGCAGAAAAAACCACCTGTATTTGTGTTGCTTCTGGCTTAAAATAGCACGTTCTGTATAATATGCCAACAGTAACAGAATTCTCTTGTTTGATTTCTGTAACTGTTCTTTTAAGTAAAACCATGTTTGTAGAAAGCTTTAGAAGTCAAACTTTTTGACATGTGAAAAAATGTTGCAGTTAATCTGGTCCACGCAAAGAAAACAGAATAACAATTGGTTTTAGGCCTGAGAGAACACTGGCAATGCCAGATAAAATTAGCAGTGCCGCACAAAACCATTAGAATGTTTTGAAATCAGCATGTAGAATGGGGATTAGAATGCCATGCAACTCTCCAGTTGCCCCTGAACTTTTTTAACATCAGCCTGTTTTATGGCAGTTTGTTTACCTGCTTGAGGCTTGGAGCTCCTGCACTGCCTAATACCTGCACCTAATACCTTCTCAGGTTTCAGAGTATGCAAGGTTTTGACTCTGCTGCTTAGCTGTCAAGAGTCCAGATATTTGTGCCTTGGTATTAAGAAACTTCTACTTCAGTTTCTTCTAGAGGAATGAGTGGGAGGGCTGGTTTTTCTTTTTAGGCCTTCCTTACCTTATGTAATATTCTGTCTTTGAGTTGATCTCCCAGAGAATACTTTGAATATTTAACTGCTTTTCAACTCAAAAAAGAACAGATTTATTCATAGGCAGTGATGGTTCCTGTACAAGTTAAATCATGTACAGGGAAAAGGAGAATAATGAATTTATGGTGCTGCACGTCAGCCGAAATACAAGGATTCTCTGGAGGCTGCAGGATTGTTCTGTGCATGACACCAGCTTGGGCAGGAACACTGGTGGTAGGAAATGTACTTAGCTGCTGAGCAGGACAGACTGCAGAACCTGAGGTGTTATATTGGAAAAAGGGACCAGTGGCAAGAATAAGCTCTAAATCTTAAAAGTATAAATTTTAAAAGTTTCTTGAGAAAAAAATGGCAAGGCATGTCTTTGCCAAATAGTTTGCTTACATTGGAATCACAGCTATCTCTTGCTGTCCCACTGATGCATAAGCTTAACACAAGGCAGCAGCATTAAGATGATAGACCGAATCACTTGTGGTACGTATAGACACTTATGTAAATACTGCTGTGGTTCATATATTCAGATATTAACAAACTTACTTCTGAACTTCTTTCTAGAGTTGATTTTTTGTGCTTCTGGCATGGCAAAAGCATGTATCACCCTCCTTCTTCAGATCTCAAAAAAGAGTCACTATTATTAGCAAATAAGAGTCCAGGTATCCTTCCAGGTTTTGAATAGAGAAGTAAGTTCCTGCCCTTTTTACTCTTGAAATTGTTACTGTGTGAAGTATTTTTTTGTCTTTTATAGGACATTTTTCCTATTGCTAGAAATATTGTAGTCTGTATATGAAATATTAAGTCCCTCAGTTTCTTTTAGGAAAGGGTCTTCTTATTTGATAGGGCATGTTTGTTTCACTCCCATCTGTGACATGGGCTATATATTCTGCTAATATATAAACTATATATTTTAAAGCTTTTCAGTACTAAAAATTCTTATTATAATATTTGGCATTAATTTCTGCAATGGCGATTTGACTCCCTTTTAAACACTAAGTTTCAACTATTGTAATTTGTTTAAGGCTTTTGTACAGTCTGTGACTGAATCCCTTTGTGAAAATAGGTTCCTTAAGTAATATCGTTTTCAAAATTGAATGCATGTCTTCTCCAAAACAAAAGCAAAGTCATCTATACAGGAATTTGAAATAAGAAATGAAGATATATTACTGTTTTGAACTGGATGTTTGCTGATACAAGAAAGAAACAATGCAAAAAAAGCAGACAAGATGTCAAAGTCTGATACCATTTACAGAAAGTACCGAAGGAGAAAGAGAAACATGAAAGAAAGATTAACACTGGGAGGTGACTGAAGGCTTTGGACTGTGAAGCAGATGAAAGTGTATGGAAAAATACCTGACTCTGCCATCTGTTTCTATTCTTACCACAATAACCTTACATATCTTGAGTTTTGGCAGGTCACCGAGACCTTATTGATGCATACAGAAGAGATTACTTTTAGTCCTGAGATAAAATTGCTCCTATTTTTGAACAAAAATACAAAGCATGGGGTGGAGAGAGGCCAAAAGAAGTCATCTAGTATGTCTTTCCTTCAAAAGAAATTCAACAGTAAATAAAGTATACCTGACATTTATTTCACCAACACATACAGCTGGTGAGAACAACATATGCAGCCAATCCCTGTTCCCTGTGTGAAGGTACATGGTTTCCTGTGGATGCTGATCATGGCTGGATGACTGCCTTTTTTGAAGCACACTAAAATGTTCTCAAGTAACTCCGTGACAAGCTATACAGTGGCTAGAAGCTTAGGGCACATCTGAGATAAATTTTTTGAAACAACTTCCAACAACATTTATTTCACAACCTCCTCAGCAGTCTGAGAGTTCCTATTGAAAGTGTTTCACTATGCCCAGCTCTCTTTACCCTCAAAGCATTGTTTGGTTCTCTGCTCAGGCATTGAGAGGTCTTTACCAAGAGATACTTCTAAGCTGAAGCAGGCTCTGCCGCTCACAAAAGTGTGTGTTCATTCATGCCTTTGCAGGCCCAAGGGAGAGTGAAGGGAGACCCATGTGCAAACGAAATCCTTTTTGGAGACTTTTACATCACTGTTTTCTGTACATCTGATTTAGGTGCAACTCAAAGCACTCAGGTTTGAAAACTTTATCATTAGTAGGAAGAGATAGGCACTTCCAGAGGCAGCAGCCATGCTTAATTAGGTGGGTGGTAGGTACTGTTGCTGATAGAGGTAATTAAAATTACCTGTTAGCATTTTTGGTTGTATCTTCACAGAGGAATGCAAACATAGCTGAATTCCTCTCTGTGCTCTACACTATTCTGGAAGCTCTTAGACTTGCAGAAAGAACCAGGTTTTGTGCTGGTCAAATCATCTTGGCCATTGTGCTTCATACCCAGGGTAACCTCAGTGGGAGCTTGCTTTATGCATCCTGCTGGAGAATAAACAGCCTTGGTTTGCATGAACTGTAAACAAAAGAGATGTAATTTCTTTTCTAAGGCATTTTGAAAACATTAACTTTTAGGTGGAGTGAGATGGGACATAATTTGCTCTTCACATGTGCAAATGAGGCTTTTAATTGAGAAACCGGGAGCAGAATTGTCTTGTGCTCTTCTTTATTTTAACTTTTTTCTGAAGACTAAATGATGGAAAAGAATTGACTATAGAGAGGAAAAGGGTGAGGATGAATGGAGACAGTAAGAGGCAGACAGTGTACTGTAATATATCTTCATAGTGAGACTAAAGCCAGATCAGTGACCAGACTTTTCTCTGAGCTTCCTGGAGCTCTTTAATATTATCCTTGTTATTAGAAAATAACAATAAAATGTCCTGGGCTGCATCAGGAGAAGCACTGACAGCAGGCCAAAGGAGGTTCTTCTTCCCCTTTCTTCAGCACTGTTGATGTCACACCTGTAATGCTGAATCTAGTTGTGAGCATATGGAGAGTGTTTTGGGTACTGGGGAGAGTTCAGGCCAATGTGAAGATCCTTATGGATGTTTATTTCCTATGAGGAAAAACTGAACGAGCTGGGACTGTTTAGTCTGGAGAAGAAAAAGCTCAAGGGGACTCACCTCACTGTGTACAAACACCTGAAGGCAGTGTGTCCAGAAGGCAGAGCTATGATATTATCAGTAGTGCCCAGTGACAGGAGAAGAGGCAATGGGCATGTACTGAAGCTCAGGAGGTTCCTCCTGAACATTAAGATGTTAATATTAACAATAACAACATCAGGAAAATGTTGGGGTTTTTTATTTGAGGGTGACCAAACCGTGGTGCAGGTTGCTCAGAGTGGTGTTGAGTCTCCCACTTTGGAGAGGATCAAAAGCCATCTGGGTAGCTGGCTCTAGGTGTTTCTTGGACCAGAAGACATCCAGAGCCTTCCAACCTCGAACACTCTGTGATTAAAAATCAGGCTGCTGCTGTTTTACAGAATTCTGTCCATGGAAGTACTAGAGAAGGCAGGCAGTATGAGTAATGTTCAGAAATGCTACCACCTTGTGGTGACTGAAATGACTGAACCTACTGACAGTGCTCTGAAACTCGGCTCCTTACCCTCAGGGTCTGTAATTACACCTCGTGTCCACGCACCTTCTGAAACAAGCTTTCAAAGTGCTTTTGTGGTGCCTTCGTGCTACTGAAGTAACTTCTTACAGTTGATCAGTTTGGTTTAGTTCAATTAATTTGCAACAAGTAATTAGAAAAGCATCTGCATTATGCTGTTATTCATATGGTTTTGATAGTCCTGCAAGGAACAGGAAGATGGACTCATTGATCCTTATGGGTCCCTTCCAACTTAAAATATTCTATTCTACAACTCTATTCTATGATTCTGTTCTATACTAAGTGATCTATGGCTTACTGGCATATAAATATTTTTTTAAAATTAGAATAAAAGCTTTTTGAAGGGCTCTATGACCCTCAGAAAGACCCTCAAAGCAGAGTAAAAAGATTCTTTGCTGTGAAGAGCTTACAACTGATGTGCATATTTTAAGGTTATATGATAACCTGAACGTAGTGACTTGATAGAAGTCTATGTCTTTTATAATGCTTGGTAAGGACTGACTATCACTCCCCTGGAACTAACTCTTATGTCTTTATCTGTTCCTTAAATGGGGAGATTTTATTTCATTAGAAAAGTTACATGAAAATTATATTTTACACAAAATTTATCTAGTTTGGGGTTCTTGATTATAGTGTATTGAAAACTAAGCCAAAATCTTCTAATATTACAGCTAAATGTGAGCTATTGTTAACATATAATTATTTTATGGGCAGTTCATTTCACTTGATTTAATGTGCATTGTAGTTTATTGAAAGCAGTCTGGTATATTTAGGTGCAAGATTTATTATTTAAGTGCATTACTACAGCGACAAATGTCTGTTATATTAGAAGTTTTTCTATAGCTTTATAAACAAAAAATTATGCCTCTTTTTTTTTTTTCTTTAATCCTGGCTGTCACCTGTAGACTTTGGAGTATTTTTCCGGAGATTAGTAAATTTATATGGATTACCTAACAAATATTATTGCTCTTTTAAAATCTCACTCCAAGTTCAGAAACCTCATATCCCATGGGAGATGTCAATATACCCTAGGTGAAGGCAGTATTAATATTACCAGTGACTGTGTTTCCATGTGTTATGGCAGTAGTGGCAGTATTAGCACTGGTAGTGACAGCATGGACTGAAAACCAAGAGAAGGTAAGTCCCATGCTTGGGAAATACCTAGTCACACACCTCTGCAAAATGTGCTTCAAATAGGGGAAGAACTAGCTCAATACAATACCTGTTTTATCCATCTGGACAAAAGATCATGTGAAATCAGGGAAATACACAGTAGAATATACAGCAGACAGGTTTTTCCTCACATAAGCGTGGAGTTGTTTAATTTTTAAATGTAATAAAATAAATATTTAAAAAATAAAAGATATGTGCAGTGAAGGAAAGTACCTCCAGCAGGTGTGCTAATGTTAAATTCTCTGATCTGCTTCTTCCTGCAAAACTTTATAGCACCTTTTAAACAGGGCCTAGGAGTTCACTTGCAGAAAAAGCAGGAACTTACAGTAATTTCAGCCCAATTTTCCTGAGAACTCTATTTCAGCAATATAGCAACTGGTTTATGTGCCAGAAGTGATGAATTATTGCTGACAGTTTATCTGTGTTAATTCTGGTGTAAGTTGTGGAAAATAATGACCACTAAATGCTACAACTGTATTTTGAGATTGAATGTTTATTTTCCACAAAAACATTCATACTGAGCATCACATAAAATATTGTAATGAAATATTACATCATATAATTAACAAACATTGAACTGTAGTCTATATGCAGTGCTTGTGCCATATTTTGGTTATGTTTCTGACTGCCTGTTTGGTATTTTATTAATGCCTAGGACATTATTAATCTAATAATTTATGCAGTTTAAAAGCAGAATCAATATTATGATCTAAGGGAGTAAAATATTCAGCTAACTTAAGACACTGGTGGCCTAGACAATAATAATTAGTATCAGTGAGAAAATAATGCTGTGTAAGCACTTGCTGTACAGCAGATTTTCAAGTGGCAATTCATTAGCAAGTTGGTCAGCACACAATAGTCAGTGTCAGCTGACTTCTGAGCAGAAGTGTATGTAAAATAACCTAATTTAAAACATGGCTTACCTTAAGGGAAAAGTTCAAAACAGAATGTTCTCAGGCATTGTTAACACTTTTACAATGTTTTCAACCTAGCAAACACTTTGTTTTGTTCTCATGCTGAAACAGGTCACGGTTTAGCTCTTATTTGTTTTTCTCTCTTGATCTGTAACACACCTGATTTCCTCTTCACACTGCTGCTCCCATCTCCGCAATTCCCAGATCATTTTGGTTTTGGCTCCTGAGCTCAGTCTGCAATTAGGTTTGCCAGTTCATTCTCTCATTTGGCAACACTTGTGACAAAAAGCACACTTAGGCGAGTCAGCCATTTCACACAGAGGCTGAGTAGCTGCCAGATGGTAATAGTGTTCCATCATCACCAAGCAAGACTGTCTCAAATTGAACAGCTAGCAGGAATATTTCTTGGTAACTACCTAAAAACTTGCAATAATGAGATTAAAAGTTTAGTAAACAGCTCTGTATACTCTTAGAAACCTCTTCCTAATGTCTTTCTGCAAACAAGAAATTAAGTTAGCCAAAATCAAGTAAAAAAAAAAAAAAAACAGTCTTGGAGCCACAGGAAATGCGAGTTCTTTGCATCATTGTTGCTGGGCCTCTGCATTTCTTCTAGAGTCAAGTCAGAGGTTAGGAATAATGACTTTCAGTGTGTCTGGTTTTCACAAACCCAATTAAGCACAGTTGCAAGTCAATATTATAAAGAGCCTACGTATGGACTGCTGGAAACCTTTCAAGACCAATTTTCTCTTATACCCACATTTGCATGAGAATTTCTTTTTTTGTTCGTCTCTTTTGATTAGGATGAATATTTTCTCAAGACATCTTTCCACTCCTCCACCCCGGCGAGGGACTTCATTTTTTTGTCCACTCAAAAAGTTTTATTTTGACTTTTTAAAATTTATTTTGCCTGCTTTAAAAGGAATTTACACATGCGAAAATATTCATTAATTAGTACTGATAGAATGCATGGTAGTAAGCTTCCTTCAGTTAGTCCCCGGAGCCGTCTTTCGGACACAGCAATAAGCCCTGGGATATGTGAATGGCGATCACTGCCGCAGGAAAGGGAATCGGTGTGATGGGCGGCCCCGTGATAGCATCGCCCGTGATAGCATCGCCCGTGATAGCATCGCTCCGCCAAGCTCCCGGTGAGAGCGGCCGGTCCTCCCGCACCGGGGGACTGCGGCTCCTGGGATAACGCTGCGGCACTGGACAAAAGCCACTTCCCCACTCTCTCCGTGGGCTTTCCGAGGGACTTCAATCACACACACACACTGCCCCGCAGGAATGTCACCAAATCTGAACAAAATGCTGCCCCAGCGGAGGGGTTCCAGTCCACCCTTAAAACTGACGCTGGATCTACTCAGGAAATTTCAACATGCACCCTTTGGCTCCTCCCTGCTTCGAAGATCCCAGGTGGAACGGGGACTGTCGCAGCTGGGCGGCTCCAGCGACCCGGCGGGGCTCCCTGCACACCCCACACTCCCCAGGTCTGACCAGTCCCTCTCACCGGCTCGGCCGCAGGTTTTCCGCAGCTCATTCCCAGACCTCTCGTCTCCTGGAGCGTTTCCAATCGTGGCGCAGCGACACGAGGACGGCTCGAGCTGTTGCGCGCTTTCCGATGCTGGTTTTTAGTCTGGAGTCTCTCCGTGTCCCCCGGCTCCTGCAGAATCTCGGGATGATCTCCCCATCATTCCCCACCCCGCAGGGCCCGTGCCCTTCCCTAGACGCAAAGTCCTCCCCCATTCCCGGCTGGCTTCCTGCCATCCCGGGCACAACCTGAGGCTGGCACCGGCAGCTTGCACACCGAGCTACCTGCGCTGGGGGTGTTTGTCTCAGCCCCCCATGTCTGCTCGCATGCCGACACACACAGCAAAAAGGGGCTTTATTAAGCATCACAATGCAACCAGCTGTTTGCTGCAAGAATAGTAAACAAACACTTGTAACCAAACCACATTCTGTGCAATTCCGTGTTGGCAGTCCAGGGCTACATTTCTGAAAATATACTAGAAATGAATCACAAAAAGCCCCATTCAAATGAAGCAAAGCAGTGTAAATATGAATTAATCAATATGAAGGGCCAGCAAATGCTGCCCTGAAGTCTCCACTTGTCCTCATGGAGAAGAAATATTTTAATAGAGCCACCTTTTTCCACTATTCCTCTTAAAACTACATTAATTGCTTATGCTTGGAGATCTATGAGGGATTTTTTTTACTGAAAGCAGCTGAAAAGAGTCAGGAGAAGGGGAGGAAAACAGCCCTGTGGTCTGCACAGACAAGTGCGGGCACATGCGCCCTCGGCTTGCTGAGTGCCTTTAAAGGATTGCGATGTAAGGGCTTTAAAGGAATTCGATGTGTGTGCTCCCCGGGCGCTGGGTCAGCCAGCACGGCTGCCCGCCGCTCCCCCGTGTCCTCCTTTCGGGAGCCTGCCGTGCTCCCCAGGGATGGAGCCGCGGGATGCTGGTCAGCTGGCCTGAGGAGGCAGGGCTGTTCGGGAAGCGCTCCTACGCTGGCAGCCCCCGTGGCGGGCTGGATATCCTGCTGGGAAGCAGCAGAGGGCAGCCGTGCCGTGCCGTGCCGGAGCTGCCTCGGGGGCGGCGGCAGGGCTCCCCACGGCGCCCCGCACTGCTGCTCCCATCGCGCACGGGAAAAGAAAAGCAGCGTAGAATCCAACAGTTCTGTTTTGTTTAGGGGCTGCAGTCCGTTCGTAGGGTGGGAGATTATTTTTATTTGTTTTAATTGAGCCTTGTGTTTTCAAGGTTTAGCCTTGTCTTTTCTGGCAGGGTATGCAGGACAGATGACAGGGAGTTTAAGGATTCAACTTCTTGTGAGTTGTACAGCTCTGTTGTGTGCCTATGAGTATGTTTCTCGGCTTTTTATTGCAAGGATTGACGTTGCTTGTTATGTCTGCTTACACGCTTTATTTACGATATGTATTTGTATATAAACGTAAACTACATTTATTTATGTAGTTTTTTACTACGTGAGCAGTGGAGGAGAGTGTTTGTGATGAGCCAGTCATAAGATGACATGTCATTTTACTCCTTCCAGAGGATAGATTTTTTTTTTAATGCTGTGATTTTTTTCTCAAAAAAAAAATGTCTGTTTTGAAGAGATTCAGATTTCTGTCAAAAACCTCCCAAAAGAAAGGTTTAGGATCAGGACCACAGTCAAGGCTAAGGCTAAGAAATAACCATGTGAGGCTGCAGGACTAGGTTGTATGTAAACCAGAACCTACACTTACAGATCCTCTGCAATAGTCCTCGTGCCATCAATGCCTGTCTTACTTGCCTGCACAATGCAATGAGAAATCAAATGAAAAAATACCAAAAAAATTTAAAAAGAACAAATCATGCTGAATTGTATGAAAAGGTATGCATATATTTTATATACATCCATTGAAAACACTTAACCTACAGAAGTCTTTGATTTTTCTTTTCCATTGATTGAATGTGCAGAGCTGCCAATTGATACCTTTAAGTTCTCCATCTCCAAAATACGCAGTTATACCCTGACGGAGGTTTTTGTTATGTTACTCCATTAGAAGGGATGTCTGGCCAGCTGCATTGCTCAGGAGAGATGCTGCTGGACTGCTGGGAAGTAAGTAATTGGAAGTGAGACAGAAATAAAGAGCAGCGATGTCCATTAACACTTTGAACATGTGGTGCCCTTGGGGCTTTGGAAGGAGATAGGCTTGTTCAGGTATTTTAAAGGCAGTGAAAAGTCTTGTCACTGATAACTTCCACTGCCAAGTACATCCCCTCTGAAGATGCACTCTAAGGGGAAGCACTACTTTGCAACTACTTTGAATGAGACACATTTCTGGTTTTGAAATTTTCTTTCCCAACTAAAACCAGAATTACATATTGTAGAGCAATGGTCCCTGGTCCCTCAAATGACCTCTCAGACAACTAGGGGTCTGAATTCATCCTCAACAGAAGCCATATTGGCTAACCAGGCTATTCCTGCAGTTACCAGTGATGCCTTAGGTTTTAACTTTTATGTTTTCCAAATCCTGTAGTGTTACTATAACTCTGAAGTTTCCTGTAGCTTGTTAAGTGCTGTTCTCTCATGCTCAGACAGACATAACAAAGCCTCTCCAGCTTGCTCTCCAAGGACACCGAGACAGTCCTAGGCCCAAGAACTGTAAACCATCATCTTGGGGAGAGGGGGCAAGCTTGGGGAAATTCCTTCATTGGCTGGGTTCTGGTTGGTGAATTTATGCTGATATAAAAGTGTGAAGAACTCGTGATCTGTAGTCCATTTTCGGATCCACTGAAGCAGGACCTTTTGGAGCCTAGAATGTGCATCTGAAGGCCTTTCAAATAAATACCTCCTTTATTCCTTTATTACTGTCTAGTCTTTGCTTCTAGGTAGGCATCACCAGGTACCTGTCCGGATCTGAACAAAAAAACCCTACAAACAGTGCCAGCAGTAGGCATCACACTCATTGACACAGACTTCTTCCACAGCAAGTCCTGAGGAGTGTCACAAAAATGATGAGAGGGATGAAATATCTCTCCTATGAAGAAAGAATGAGAGAACTGAGGTTCTTCTCATGGAGAAGGCTCCAGGGAGAACAGAGAGCAGCTTTCCAGTACTTACAAGAAAGGTGGAGAGGGAATTTTTACATGGACATGTAGGGACGGAACACAAAGGAATGGTTTCACACTGACAGAAGGCATGGTTAGATTAGATACAAGGGACTCTTAAAGTTCTAAAAGGTTCCTAGGATATCCTGAGCTGGAAGTGGACCGCAATGATTGAGCCCAGCTCTTGGCCCTGCACAAGACACCCTGAGAGTCACTCTGTGTGCCTGAGAGCATTGTCCTTTTTGATACTTTTTGAGCTCTGTCAGGCTGATGTTGTAACCACTTGCCTGGGGAGCCTGTTCCCAACAGGCCCAACCACCCTCTGGGTGAAGAAAATTTTCCTAGTATCCAGCCTAAACCTCTCCTGACACAAGTTCAGGCCATTGCCTTGGGTCCTGTCACTGGTCACCACAGAGAAGAGATCAATATCTCCTCCTCCTTCTTCCCCCCATGAAAAAGTTGCATCCTGCTATGCATCATCTTCTCTTGGCTGATATAAGCAAGTTACCTCAGATACTCTTGTACGGCTTCCCCTCTCTACCCTTCATCATTTTCATCGCTCTCCTTTGGATGGTATTCAACAGCTTTGTATCTTTTTTCCTGTTGTGGCACCCAGAACTGCCCCCAGCACTCGAGGTGAGGCCGCCCCAGTGCAGAGCAGAGCAGGACAATCCTCTCTCTTGCCCAGCTGGCCATGCTGTGCCTGATGCACCCCAGGACAGGGTTGGCCCTCCTGGCTGCCAGAGCACTGCTGACTCATACTCAACTTGCCCTCAGCAAGGACTCTCTGGTCCCTTTCCACAGCGCTGCTCTCCAGCAGCTCATTTCCCAGTCTACAAACACATCCCATGTTGCCCCATCCCAGGTGCAGAATCCAGCACTTGCCCTTGTTGAACTTCACACAGTTGGTAGCTGCCCAGACCTCTAATTTGTTAAGATCTTCCTGCAGGATGTCTCTGCCTTCCAGGGAGTCCATGGCTCCTCCCAGTTTAGTGTCTCTCAAACTTATTGAGTTTCCCTTCCAGTCCTGTGTCCAAGCCATTTATGAAGATGTTGAAAGCACAGGGCTGTGGATATGGCCCTGTGGAACTCCACTACTGACAGGCCACCAGTCTGATGTTACCCCATTCACTGTGACCCTTGGTTCCTGCGAGCCAGCTCCTCACCCATCACATGATGTGTTTATCCACCTGTGGGCTGGACATTTTCTCCAGAAGGGTCCTGAGAGAGACAGCACCGAAAGCCTTATGAAATCCAAAAAGATTACATAAACTGGCTTCCCTTAATCAACTAGATAGGTTAATGACTACTTCTTCATTACCCCAGAAAGCCCAGGATCCACCTCTGTGTAGGACAGGCCATTCCATCACTTGTTCTTGCCTCTGGATTTTACAATAATTTATTGCCATTATTTCAACCATTTCTGTTTTGTTTTAGAACTGCATGATTTGTTACTTTAAAGTCTGACTGCAGGAGTGTGACAGGTGCCATTAAGTCAGCCACAATGGTGTGCCCTTTAAAATTCTGTGAGGTGACAGCCCATATTTGCCATTCACAATGTTTCTTGTCTACATCACTGGGATGGCCATAGGCATCCAGAAATTTCAGGCCAGTCTCTGTACCAACTTTTTGCCTGTTTGGTTTTAAAGCCAGAGTTTTTCCTCTCTACAGCCCCACTGGACTGGGGAGACAGGCACAAGGACATTTTGCATTTGCAGGGCCCAGAAAAGTGTCTCCTTGGTCCTGTTTAGCAGTAGGGGAATATTAAACCCAGAGAGAGTTCTCTTTGCAATTTTGCTTTGCCAACAGTTGTTTCATCTGCATGTTTACAAGGATGGGCTGCCATCCTTGTAAAGGCATCAAGGTTTAACCACAGCCAGGAGCTAAGCACCACACAGCCGCTCACTGACTCCACCCTCCCGCCACCACAGTGGGAGGGCAAGGAGAATCAGGGGAAAAAAGAAACCAGTAAAACTCATGGGTTAAAAAAAGATACTGATCATGTCCCTGGGGTCCCAAGCATCCAGTGGAGGCATTGACAGAGCCAGTAGAACATCTCCTTTCTAAGCAAAAGGCTGTGGTGTGCCATTGGGAACAGGGGCCTTGTGGAGGAGATGATTACGAGTACCATAGATTTTTGCTTTGAGGGGAAATTTTGAGCAGTAAATTGGGGAAAAAATATCTTGCATTTAGATAAGAGCTTGTTGCACTGGTTAGGACATGCAACATGGGTTGTCCTCCCACTGGTTGTCTTCTATGGGTGGATTTTCCATGACTTGCCTATAAAGCTAAGAACCAGACTAATCTTGTGGCTGGCATTAATAAGTTCCTAGACCAAGTAATGAGAGTGGAATCCACCAATCGAGCCCTTGAAAAACATCCTTCTTAAAAGGGTGCTGTGCTGGAGGGAGGCGTGAGAGGGACAAGCAGGATGACAGCCTAAATTCACAAGGTCCCATTTTAACATGGTCATCTACTCAGAGCAGAAGCAAAACAAGCCAGTTGCTCTGAGTACATATCTCTGTCTTCCTACCATTTTAACAGGAATAAAAGCAGATGCCAGGAGCTTTCAATAACCATGCTTTTCACGGCAAGCTGGCTAAACACAGCAATCCTGATCTGGAGCAGATGGGAAGGTGTGAGCTTCAACAGCTGTTTGTGGTTTTTCCAATGTTTGCTTCTAAAATCTAAGAATGTGCATTCCCTTCTCACAGGTTTTTGGGGTTAGGCGCTTCAGTAAAGGGGCTCCCTATTATCAGCTTGGTATACGTGGCTGGGCAGGTGGGAGATTTTGGGTAGCTGGGCTCAGCCACAGCATCACTGCAATCAGGTTTCCTTGACTTGGAGAGGAAGCAGATGTGTAAATACCTCCAAGCAGAGCTCCGCTGCTTCTTAAAGGAATGTATTGTTGCAATAAGAAGGGATGATGGGCTCTCGGATTAGGTCCTTTTTCTTTTGCTTTGAAAGAGAAAACTAATGAGAAAAAAAATTACAGCACCAGGCAGAGAATGTCTCAAAACTTCACTGCTTTTTATCGCCCATTTTCCAACCCAGCTCTGCACTGGAAAGCCCAGTCCCTGGCCAGGCACATCTGTGCTCCTCAGTGATTTCCCCGAGGGGGTGGATAGCAAGTAAGGGAAAGAGGAAATTATAATGCACCAGACACAGTAAAAACAAACAAACCAAACGCTGTTATGAATTACATCCCTTCAACGCGGAACTACATCAGTGAGAAAACAGAAGGGCCTGTGCGTGCACCACAGTTACTGACGAGAGGCACACAGAGCAGGGAGCACAGCTACGCCACAGCCGCGCAGCTCGGCGCTGCAGCAGCACCAGCGGCACTGCCGGGGCACGGAGCACGGAGCACGGGGCTCGGGGCACGGAGCACGGGGCAGAGCCTGCGGCCGGACACCGCCCCGGGTTCCTCGCCACAAGCCAGGCATTACACACTCCGGAGTGATATTGGGTGTTTATTTCAGACTTACTGCGCAAGCCCCGCGGTACTCCAGAAATGCAGCGCGCCCTGCCGGGCTTTCCGCTACATTATTTACGCGCACAAATTGGGAGTCAGTGACTTCCCAAGTACAGCCCCGCTATCACGCTTAGTTCGGAAATTTCCATACCTTACACACCCCAGATAATTTCTACGCATGTTCCGAGTAAGGGTTTTCACCTAGTCAGGGCTTTTTTTGATCTACAGGCGTGATTTTAAGTATTATAATGCGCATAGTTCAGCTACAGTATTCATGGACCTTGAGCGTATTGCCAATTTATCGATGTATGTAATAGACATACATCAACATCTTGGTTTAGTGTATCCTCAAAGCTTGTTAGTTCCCGGATGTCCTGAGATAGGCGATGCTAGCCGCTCCCTGTTCCACTGATTAGGTCTCCCTTCTTGCTGGTTAGGCTCGAAAGCACACAAACATCTTACACCGAAGCACATCCTGACTTGAGGCACTCTCGATACACTCCACATTTTGGGAGAGGCGGGCAGGGCCGCCCTTCTGCCGGAGCAGCACGGGGGTGCAGGGTTCCGTTCCGGCCGGCATGCCCGCAGGGAGCGCGCAGTGGGAAGGGGCAGGCGGAGCGGGGCCGTGCCGCGGTGCGCTGCCTTCGAGCGCGGCTGTCCCGCGGCGGGGACACTGTGCCTGCACCCTGTGGGATCGCAGCGAACGCATCACGTGTGAGGCTGTGCTTGTCCTGCCATGTCATCTCTGAGGTCACTTCCAACCCCAGCCATTCTATGGCTAAGTGTATTGTGTATACGTGTTTGCTTTATCACAGAGCTCACTAATCCAAGTTGAAAAAGAAAGTAAAAAAATAAAAAAAAAAAAATTTCCAACACCGCGGTGTTGAAAGGAAACAGTAATTTCATAATGATGGCATTTGACACAAGTACAGCCACAAAACAGCCACTGGGCTGGAGTGCAGCTTTACGGTGTTCGAGCAGCTTTGAGCACAGTGCTGGTACTAAAATGCACCACCAGGCTTGCGCCATCATTGGGACGCTGCCCTGCTGTGAATTTTGTTCCCCGATACTGACTGTTTCTGTTGGGCCAGGTAAGTTTCAAAAGGACCCCGCTGATTAGAATTTGGCCTTTAATTTCCCTCAACTTCTGTGAATTTAATTCTCTGCCCCACCCATGCACCTCCTGCTCTTTCCCCGTCTCTGACAGAGGGAATTCTTCAGAACACAGGATATATCGACATAGGAAGGATAAACCCCTATATACCACTCAAATAAAGCAGACTCAAGGGAGTTCATGAGAGCTACTGGAAAGAAACAGAAGATCCATTATGTGAAAACCAAGTATAATTGCTCCAGAGCCATCCCTCTATGAAGGTGAAGGCTGAGTTCTTCGAACCACGTAATTTTGTCAGTTTCTGACGTTGCTCCTCTCATGCCCAAGTGTCTATTGGAATAAGCTTTGACCATGTCAAAAAGCAGTGAATAAGTACATTTTCTCAGCCACTGCCTACGAAGGCTTGGCCCAGAGCCACACAGTCCAAAAGTCACTTCATGTTTTAAAACCAGATTTTGAGAAGCCCTGCGGCCAGCCAGGAGCAGAAAGAAGATAGGCAGAGTGAGGAGATAAACTGGGGAGGATCAGAGGTAGCAGCAAGAGAAAGAAAAAGGGAGTTTTTTCGCACGATGTAACAGCAAGCACACCTGCGAAAAGGCTGCTGCTGCCTATTTTTTTTTATAGTGGGAAGGAGGAAATATGAGCTCCCACCTCCAGGGAGAGATGTGCTGGCATACTCCAGTGGAAAGATCAGTTACAGTGTGGAAAAGAAGGAGCATAATTAATGAGGTTTTCAAGGCTGTATGCACTCTGCTGGGCTGTACAGTCAGTTGCAGTCCCCCAGCTGTTAAAGCTTAAGGAATAATGTTCATCCAGCTTGCGGCCTGCACCTCCGCTTTCATTATAAAAGGTTCCCAAATCAAATTGCAGGCAAAGGCTTTTGTCCTCATGGCATACTGCTGCTGCCATGCCTGCCTGCATGTAGCAAGTAAGTGCTGGTGGATGGCAAGGTGCAGAATGAAGGACGAAAGGCTCCCTAAAGCTGCTTCTTAGCAAGAATTAGCTGCTGCCCACTTAACAGACTCAACACCTAATCCTGCTTTTGCACTGGCTTGCCCTCCTCACCTCTGACAGGCATATGCTCTTCACGAACTGTTGTCTGCCACAAAAAGCTTGTAGTCATCAAAAGGCATGGTTCTATAAAGCCCCTGCCTTTTGGCAGGAAAGTGGCCCGGACTCTGGGCAGGTGGCTGCAAATGCCCAGCTGATGGCACTGTGTCTTCGTCAGTCTGGAGGAGAGTGGTGGGTTACCTGCCTGTGATCAGTGCCTACAAGGATTGCTGTCGTGCCAAACATAGTCCATGACCTGCCATTTTTACCCTCTAGTTGAAACTGAACAGGAGTGCTGGCGTCTGAAGGAGGAAGCTCTTGTGCACACAGAGACCATAGCCTGGACACAATGGAGCTGGAGGCTGTGATACGGACAGTGTGCAGAAAAAATCACATTGCCAGAGGTTTATGTCCTAGAGGGAGACAGGATTCCTGTAACTTTATTCATGAACAAAGAGAGAGGCCATGGGGCAGCTCCCCATGGGGTGTCTCAAATTGTTGGAGGATGCAGCCTCCTTTTTTCCTAATTTCCCGGCATCATCGCCTTCTTCCTTTCCCCATTGGCTAAGGTACTTGCAAGGTACAGACTTCCTGATCCACCTACTGTATGTCTCCCTTCATATGCAACCCCCTTTTTGTATCTTAAATGATACTCATATTCTATTAAGTCTTTGGTCTTCTCTATGTTCAGGTATTTAGCACAACCTTGGCTGAGCAGTCATGTCAATTAATAATATTTTCTGAAACTGATAGTTTCTCCCATTACTTCCTTATCTACAAGTCCCTAGCCCCGTCTACAAGCAGATTCACACAGTCTGTTTATAAAGACACTTTCATCTTATGCCTTTCAAGAGCAATCCTGGCTCTCCTTTTGGGAGCTGTGGGTGGTCTGAAAGCCTGAGGAGCAGCTGGTGACAGCCACACATCTTCCTCCCTAGAACAGCCAGCTATGACTACAGCTCAACATCTTCAGCACTTTCTAGTAAAGAAAAAGATGCAGCCAGTCCTGTTCCACTGCCCCATGGTGTCTGCCTGCTCTCTGGGGGAGAATGAACCATGCTGCAACTAGCTGGAGATTTGCCATGCCCACGGTGGCCACCCTGATCAGTGAAGAAGCTCCACAGTGTGCTCCTCTAGAAGGTGCAGCTGTTACCAGCGACATGCAATGGAAATCAGACTGTCATAGTGCTCAAGAAAGCATCTGTACACAGTGTACACCTTCCTTCACAGAAACAGGTGACTGCTGCTGTTGTGATTTGGACGTGCCTGGCTGGAAAAGCCTGCCATTTGTTGGCCAGCAGGTCAAACAGGTAGCTTGCTGACCACTGACAAGCATTTATAATTTATAGCATTTTTTACTGAACTCTCTTGGGGCCATGTCCTCTTTTGAAGTAGTTGCAGTTTTGCTCAGGCAAGTAGAGTTTTACTAAAGTTGTTGGGGACATTTGAAGTCCTTTGTAAAAGATTTGAAGAGCAGAGAGAAGGCGGAGTGATGGAGGTTGCAAATTTGCAAGGATTTTTGCTGGCTGTGCTCTAAGCTGTGTTGTCTTAGGGCTTCTGCCACATCCCCACAAGCACCCCAGACCTGGGTATCAGCAGCATCCATTGCTGCACTTCCTGTCCCCACCATGCTCCAGTCTCCCTCAGTGCCTGCTCCTGCAGGCACCTCTCTGGCCCTGAGCTCCACAGCTCTCCCCCACCTGGGCATGCTGGGGGTCCATGCAGAAGAGGACACCATGCGATGGCTGCAGGAGCACACGAGCCTGCATGTATGTTGGTCTGTGTGCCCAGGGTCGTGGGGATGTGCCACCTGCCAGCTGTGGCCTTTCACAGGACAAGCTGGTAACAACATGCGGCACTATGCTCTGCTAATGTCACTAACTGAAAAAAATTTAATTAAAAAATGCCATGTGCTGAAAGCATTTAGGGCGCTCTTGGTTTTAATTTGATAAGTTCAGTTAAATCCTGCAGAAACCAATGTGAGTCTCCCGGTGTTACTGGAGCCAGTGTAGTGCCTAACTTCCTCATGTCTTCTCAAAGTGAGCACTTCAAATAAATGATAGTGTTTAAATTATAAGTGAACCCAAGACAAAACACATTCTAAAACAAAGCTTTAGGATTTTTAGATTTCAATCTATCTATTCTGATAGTGAGTGAAATGTAGACAGATTTTATTTATGGGTTTGTTGCCTGTGCCAACAAGGGACCCTGCAACTAGCAATTCCACTACAATGCTACTTGAAGAATGAACTAGAATGCATCATGCATAAGTCCTTTGGGTCCCTGTTCAAATTATTTTAGGGTGACATGGTTAAAAACACTTGATTGTGCACTCCACTCTGCTTGTAGTGAAAGTAAGTAGGGGGCAGGCAGAGCCAAGTGCAGCTGAAATTCCACCATAACATTTTCTATTGGAGTCAGACCCTTGGTTTACCAAGCACTACACAGTGACCCACCTACACAGACAGAGGAATTCTAGGACAGATGTGCAAGGAGGTAGCAACGTGTCTGTGTCTTGTTGCTAGCATTATGTACAAAGCAAGGGGATCAAAGTTTAAAATAGGAGCAGAACTACATGGCCATTGACTGCTCCTGTAACAGGCAGGACAGAGATTGGAAGCTGTTGTCCATTTGCCTATCTTCACTGAAGTTACTGGGGCAAGACAGAGCTGCAGAATGCACACAGCTTCCATCTTCTTTCCTTGAGGATGTTTAAACTGTGAGACACACAAATTTAACATCTAGCTTGAAAAAGGACAGTGATAGAGAGGGGGAAAGGTGGGGAACTTTGTCCCAGATAACAAGAAGCAAGAGTCAGAGCATAACCATGACTGTGGGACATCTCAGGTTCCAGGACAGCTGGGAGAGAAGTATCATGGAGGCAAGGTCTGGGTGGGGGAGAGGTGTAGATTATACATGGAACTCAAGGCTGAGGCCAAGGGTTTAGTTTTGGAAAATCACAGAGGACAACAGAGAACTAAATGGAGGCACAGCTGGGCGATGTTTGGGTAGGTGAAGAGAAGGGGAGTAAGGTATACAGGAGGAAGGGAAGTAGCATGTGGACAGCAGAAGCACAGGGTGAGTTTTATGTGTGGCATGAAGATCAACTGTCTGTTCAAAGAATAGCCAAAAACAGGACTGCAGTGATTGAGGTAAGAAAGGTGATTCAGGGATGTGATCTTCAAGGACAAAAAGAGATTCATAAAAGGGCTGAAAGTCACATTTCTGCACTTCTGTGAAGGCAATGTTGCATACATTTGTGTGACCACTTCAGGGAGCAGTAATGGATGAACGATCTGACCCTTTAACTTCTCAGATCTTGCAGTGAATTCTGGCTGCACAGCAAAAGAAGATTCGCAGCTGGAAGAAAACCACAGGACTCTTTGGGCTTGATGAGCTATAACTCTCCTTAAGCACAAGAAGCCAGGGCGCATAAAAGGGTGTTCTAATCCTGTCCTACACTTACTGTAACTGAAACTTGGAGGCAGCAGATCACCTTTGCCCCCAATGCTAATTTTCTGCTACCTCCTAGAGAGCAATAACCGCTGGTGCATCACCTTGGGTTGCAGTCTGATAAGCCAGCAGGAGGAGGCAAGGACAGGAGCTGGGGGAGGTCAGGTACTGTCAATGCCAGTGCTTTGTGCACAGTCTCCTGACTCTGGACTGGGCCAGTCAGGAGGTGAGCTTCTCATCTGTTCACACTTCTGGCAGCACTCATAGGCTGGCTGTGTCCAGTAGAGAAATCATGTCAGGTGTGCGCACCACAGGCTGTGGGGGGGGGGGGGGA
>VZRF01011296.1:17610-91482 GCA_013396875.1 Vireo altiloquus | reverse complement strand
GGGGGACAAATGCTGCCACAAATCAGCCCTGCCTTGGAGAAGGAGGGAAGTGGGGCACATAGGGTTGACATCTGTCATAAGGTCATCAAGCTGGCAATAGTCCTTTAGGTGAGAGGCTGGCAAAGCTCACAGCAATCCTGGCACATTGTGAGCCCACCCTTGGGGCAGGCTCAGAAGGCAGAGGGGGCACTGAGAGCACAGGTCTCAGGAAGGGTCACTGGAAACAATACCACCCAGCTGCAGTACTCATCTCATCTCAGAACAAGGCTTTCTGGAGCTGGAGCTGGCCCAAGAGGTGCCTTTGAGACTTCATTGCACTGGGATTGCTTTTGTGGTGAAAGATTTCATGTCATGGGCTCTACAGAGATGAACTGCCCTTTGCTGGTTTGTTAAAAACCTAGATTAGATATAAAGGAGAGCAGTTTGTTCTTGCAGGAGAAGATAGAGGAGAAAGAATTTTGCCTTTTCCTTTCAGAGAGCTGCTCTCAGTCACCAGTTGGGACCGTGAGAGAGGGCACCATTGCTGGGGAGCTTCCAAACCCAGGGAGTGCTATGCATCCAAACATGCTGTGGGAAGCAGTTGTACATTGCCAAGGGCATTAAATTACATTCCATAATGAGCTCTGAGCTGCTAGTCCTCCATTTTCTAGGAGCTCACTCAGTCAAGCATGGCCAGTTTGGTTTCCTGATCTTCATGCATAGGGGTAAGAACAGGTCCCGTGCCCCACAGGGGTAAATATGGCTCAATGCACACTGAGTTTAGCTGAGCTGAGTTGTTTGTGGAGGATATAGCAGAGCCAATGCACTGCTGAACAGCCATGGTGTTTCTCCCAGCTGAGGTCTGTGAAGAAAGCTGTGGGCAGCCTAAAACCTTCACAGCTGGCATGTGTAACCATGCCCTGCCTCTGCATGGAGGAAGGGGACACGGAAAATTTTCTCATCAGCACGAGTCTGAGCAGAGAAATTCATTTGCTGGCTTTTTTATAGTGTTGCCTAATAGAACGCACAATGAGTTTCAGTGAATATGCATTTCCTGTGATGCTATTTTGGTGACAAAATTACTCTATCAGCAGCCTGTTTAAAATGGGGTTATGATGGAGCACCGATCTTATTAGCTAATTGTGCTTGCTAGTCTGTGGCTCTGTATTTCACAGCCATATTACAATGGTTGGATGATGGGCTCTGCAGCCAGGATACTTTTAATTCCCCTTGGATTTTATTATTGTGACTGCAAAGGAAGGAACAGAATAGCAGATGAAGCTGTTGCTGTTTAGGCTTATGATGCTGCCTATGCCTTGTACTGAGCTGTTGTGCCCTTAGGCTGAACGAGTTGGCAGGACTCATCTGGAAGAGTGAAAACAAAAATTTTGCATTTGTCTAGGTTTTGTGATACAAAAAACATTAACCTTTTGACTTGGGAGAAGCTGCTCTTTCTTTTTCCAAAGAGCAGACTACTTCAGTGTGAAGTGCTAATCATTTTTCATAGCTTCCACCTGCATAAGCACACCATAGGGACATCTGGACATATGTGACATACTCAGTACCCCGTGCCTGATGTGTTACTACTATCACACCAAGGTGCTCTGTGTCCTGGCCTGCAGCATTGCATCATTTATTATCAGACATTCTTAAGCTTTTTAATATCAGAACAGGCAGCAAGGACAGCTCTTCCCCCCTGCAAAAGTAAGACACTCAAGGGAGGGTCTCTCCAAAAGCTCCTTCTGCTGCAAATCCAATGATGCTTAGACAGCAAGGGCTCATTTGTCTTCATACAACTTTTCCAAACTTTTCCATTTGCAATAATGCAAATGCTTAACTGTAGCCAAAGCAACTTAGTTTTGGGGTGTTTTTGATTTCCAGCAACAGCTGTGTTCATTACAGCAGTTGTAATTGGTAAAGGCAAGCATAAATACCCTGCAAAAAACCACTCCACTGCCATCACTCCAGTCAGCATGGCACAGATAATGCTCTTGGCTCCCCTCTGAGCTTTCCACCTTTCCACTTCTGAGGAGGGTCTCTGAATTCTGGCACCTCATTTACTACTTGCCGTGCTTTCCCGATCAGCTTTTCCATTGTTTTTTCCTGCTTACTGCTTTTCTACCCTGATCCCTCCAGAAAGGTTTGCTGGAAAACATCTGCAGGACCTCGATGGGGGTGGGCAGAGCTACAAGGTGCATGTGAATAGAAAACTGCTCCACAGCAGCCTGGACACCAAAAAAGGTTTTGCCGTTGCTGGGACTTACCCCAACTGAGGCCCAGCCTCTGGCTTGGCAGGTCATCAGTTCATTCCCTCCTTCCCCTCACTTCCTTCACTGAGTCATGGCTAGAGCCCTTCTGGAGCCCAACCACAAAGTGTGGCCACATTTGCTTATTTCAAACAAGAGTTCATTTGCCCCTGTGACTCAAAACCTCAATGTGTGCTTTTTACTTGCCCTGTTATGTGCTGTTCTTAAAGTAAGTTCAGATGGTGATGAACACAATGAAGGGAACAGAAATTCAGGCTTTTGTATAGTTCTCCTACACTCTTCATTCAAGCTTTGATTCCTTATTATTTCTTTAAGAAGCTTAATAGCTTTTCAAGCTGTTCATCTTCAGGGAAATTCAGACCTGCAAGCACTTATGCTGTTTTTTGGTGGGAGCAAATTATATTTTTATAAAGCTGTCAAGCTTCATCTTTGTCATAAACAGCATGAACCTCACATGCTCTTCTGGCAGGCTGGTCTCCTGCTGCAATGCAATACAGACCCTTCTGAGGTTTTCTTGTCCTTGCGTTGTCCCATAATGCACACATCCAACACCACAGCTTTCAAAAGCAAGCTGTGATGCTCCTCGCCTGGAGGCAGTAGAGCTACTGTGCCATATGAAGGAAGAACTCCTCCACAGTCCTCCTACCCAACCTTTCAGAACAGGCAGCAAACTCATGCTTTGAAATCCCTTTCCTTCGTTTTTCAGTGTTCAGCATTAGGTACTAAAGTTAGGTTTGTTGGTGTCACTAGGGATAGTGCAATTTTGAGAGATTTGAAAGAGACCCAGCATGCCTTCCAACAAGTGGATTTTTCTTCTTGCAGAAAGCAGGCACAGTGAACTACCAAGACCCACCAAAGGACTGGAGGCGATTTTCTAGTGGAGGATTGAGTTTTCAGATTTTTTAACAATCAGAAGAGGAATGAGTGTGAGGTGTTCATGTCTGTATCATTTCCCTTGCCCAGGGTGAAACTTCCACCCAATTCATTGCCTCTTGCAGCTGTGGAGAGCCGTTTTTAGATCCCATATTCATACATAGCCTTACCTGTCCCTGTTTCATTCACCCATCCTCCTGCAGTATCTGAGTGCTGACTGATCTTTAACGTACTCGCCCTTCATGGCATCCCCATCCTTGAGGAAAGGGAGGCACGGAGATGGCAAGTGATAAGTCCCATGCTACAGAGGAGGTCTGAGGTGGAGCAGCAGTGCGCTGGCCCCGGGCAGGTGTCCAGATCTTTGAGCCATCCCTCTCTTACCTGGAAGCAAAGATGGGGGGAAATGGCAGGCCCTTGCAATCAGGAGAAGTGGCCAGATCACCCTGCTCCATCTGATGCCTTAAATGGTTACCTGGAAACAGAGACTAGACAGGAATGAGGGAATAAAGGAGGTATTTATTTGAAAGGCCTTCAGAGGTACACCCGGCGGGGCCGGAGGTTCTTGCCTCAGTGGATCCTGAGATGGATGACAGGTCATGAGTTCTTCACACCTTTAGAGGTTTGGTCCAGTTGCACATCAGCATAAATTCGCCAATTAAAACTTTAGCTAATGATGTATTTCCCCAAGCTTGCCCCTGCCTCCCCAATATGAAGGTTTACACTCTTTGGTCCTAGGACAGTCTGGGTGTCCTTGGAGAGCAAGCTAGAGAGGCTTTGTTATGTCTGTCTTAGCATAGGAGAGCAGTACCTAATGAGCTACAAGAAACTTCAGAGTTACACTAGGCAGTACAGGATTTGAAAAAATATAAAAGTTAAAACCTAAGGCATCACACCTGGCATTGCCAATGCCTAGCAAATGTTTTTTGTCTAAGGCTTGTATTCAAGACTTAATAATTAAAACTAGAATACAAGTAAGAGCTATCAGAAAACTAATGAAAAACAGGGGACACCTTATGACTATTTCTGGGACTGTGGCAGACCTTTTTTTTTTTTTCCCCTAAGGCACAAGGTTCAGGTCTGTGATTTCTTCTTCAGAGGACTGCAGTGTGAAATACTTGCTCACCCATTTATTTGTCTCCCACTTGATTACTGTCAGCTGAGGCAGTGAGATACAACAATTCAGTAGCTTCTGTCACAGGCTTTATTTCTAGCTTTGACTGCTCTGGCAAGGGTCTCAGAAAATATGCTCTGGTGCTGGATTTTCTTCCACTTTATTTTTAGTGTATCTAAGGTAAACAAATAAGCACTAGATGAAGATTATGGCAGTAGGTGTCAGAAAAACAGCCTTTTTAGGTTTTCTGTGTGCAGGAGTGCAAGCTCCATCCATTTCACACATTCATAATTTAAACAGTAATTAGAAATTCTAAATAATCTCTCCCTAGGCACTAGCTAATCTTCATTAAACATCTAAATACCAGTGACTAAAACTGGGTCAGCTCCTCAGTGGCCTGTGGTGGAGGGAAGGAGCCATGCCAGACTCTGGTAGCACAAGATTCGGGCTCCCTGACTCAGAGAAGGATCCCCTTTGCTGCACACTAAATGCTGCATACAGAGGGGCCCATCCTCTACACATGGCAGAAGAGCTCCTTCAGTGGCCAAGGACCTGTACTGTGTTGCTAGCAAGCAGACTGGTCCTTCATCTCCAGTGGGACAGCAGGGCTTTTCAGGGAGCAGGGATCTGAGGAGGCATGTGCCTGTGCTGTTCTGCAATTGCCAATGCCAGGGACTGAGTCCCATAGCTGAGTGATCGGAGGTACGTGCCCACTGGATGCAGAATGTCTTGGCAGTGGGAACTGCTGTACGGTTGAAGGAAAAATCCTGCTTCTGCAGCTCCAGTCCTCTGTCTCCAGGTCCCTGCTCACAGCAGGAGAGCAGGGTTTTCTTCCACACTCCACCACAGTAACCTGAAATTTTCCTTCCAAGTCCCATGTCCCATTCTGTTCTCTCTGCATATGCTTCTCTCACTAGCCTTCTGCAGCCCACCTTTAGGTGCTTGTTTGTTTTTTTTCGCCGGGAAGTCAACTCTTGTTTTGGAGCATTGATCTCTGCAGACAGTGCTTCAGTCCCTCACTGCTAGAGAGGGTGAAGAAAGCTAAACAGCTCCTGTTCTGCAGCTCTGACACAGGCAAAATACAGTGGAAACCAGACAGGGTTTTTACAACATTTATGTTTCATGCCTCCTGCCCCTAACACCTCTACTGATGAAGGATATCTCTGGAGCCTCTTTTGCTCCAGGCAACTAAACCCATCTAGCCAAGCAGCTTCACTGTTAATAAACCATGAAAAAGACACTCCGAGCCAAGGGGACGTACCTTCAGAGGAACTGCAGAACACTGACACGCAGTGAAACACTTTGGGATCACAGCATGGAGCCCTGACTGTGTGCAGAGGTCCTGCCCGGAGGGCTGTCCAGTCCTTTTCCTCCTGATGGTATTGACTGATTGGCCACAACAGCATCAGTCTAAGTAGCAGTAGCTTCCAGACAGAGTAAACCAACTTATGCAAAGGCAGTGCTGAAGTGGTTTGCAGTAAAGAGTAATAGAAGCAGAATGGTTCAGGTTGGCTTATTAGTGCATTAGTGTAAAAAAAAAGGCAGGAAAACCCACAAATTTGCTGTGCCTATGGGATAGAGAGGGGGAGGAATCTTTGTGTCTGCATGTGCCTCTGTTACTGCTCTTACTCACCATCCATCTTTAGACATCCAAGCTTGTTAGAACAGCTATGCAGAGTGGGGAGTGTGTACAGAACCTTGAAGAACAAAGAAGTGGTGCCACAAGAGGTGCTGGGATATGCAGCTTGCATGGCTGACAATGCCTAACAAGAGTTCCTTCATGCCCTCCCAATTGTGCTGCGTTCCCCATAGCTGTCCCGGTAAGGCGAAGCATAGGTTATGAGCCAGTATGCTCCAGAGAGCCTTATGAGTCCTGAGAGTCCTGCTTCCTGGGAATGAGGAAGGACTCGTCTGTATGTGTGACCACAACCTCCCCTCCCACGGTGAAGAACTTGCCAATGGCTTCTGTATGTGACTGACCTTCAGCAAAACCTGTAGCCTACCAGAGAGGCTGAGGAACATGGTGATGGATGACACTGTTGGCCTAAAGGGGCAGTTTCCAACATTCTGGAGAGAAGCTGAGGAGCAGATGTGAGAGGATCAGTGAAAGAGGATCACTGAGGATCACTGAGATTCAGAAAGGCAGCAAGAATATCCTGCCTTTGGTCTACCAAACCCCATTCACATGCTCATCTCTGAAAAAATTAGCATCAGAATGTTTTTCTTGGCACCAGGACAGTATTCCAGTATGTCCAGTGTTACTGCACCTACACAGCTAAAGGGCAGGCACAGAGCAAAGTAAAACTTCAGGAAAAATTTGGCTTGCTTCTCAGGAAAATGAGAGTGTATTGCTAAGATGAGTAGGGCTTACACACAGCACATGAAAGATACAGAAATTTCTTTCTTACTTAAAAGGAAAACTTTATTTTGATACATTAAAAAATCTATACATTTCTTAGACTAAAATACAGTTTTGCATCAGTATCCTGGCACAATGTCAGTTTACACAGAAAATCTAAGATTAGATCAGCACTGTTAATTTCTTTTATCTTCCTGCATTCACAGCTTGCAGTATAAAATATTTTAAGTTCTCAAGACAACAATAAACAGTGTCACATTTACTTTTCCCATTCTAAAAGGAGGTGGCATTCCACTGGAAAAAGGAGCACTTGTTAGTTGATCTTGATTCAATGTAAATCACTAAGCCAGTCCAGGGTTTTGATTGCCCTGTTAGAAGTATGAGTGAAGGAGGATGAAAAATTCATTTCCAGACGAAGCTTTGATGGACTATGACAATGCAAGTACTGTCAAGCCTTTAAAATCTGTTCAGAAGATTTTCATTTTTTCTTAGGGTAGTTTCTGTAATCAGCAACACAATCCATTATATAGAAATAATTCTTTTCTGTAGGTATAGGATTCCACCTTCATTTTGCTCTGAAGAGCTCCAGAGTAAAATAAAAGCAGGACACAGGAGATGTTGCTGTGAGATATCTGTACTGGAATGTGAATTTTCATATATACTGCAAAGTTCCTGTGGAATATTTTCTACCTGCTCTCCATGGCTCCACCTAACTTCTGGCAGCTGCTTTCTGGCCTACATTAGAAACAAAACCACCTTTCTGTTTTCTTGTCTCCCTCACTCCCCAAGGAGACACTATGAAATTGTCTGTGGTGTTGTTTTTCAAATGAGATACTCTCCCATTTCAGTCTGCGCAGCAGGGAGGGACCCAACTAATACTGACACGGAGCACACGTGGTATTTGAGAGTTAAAAAGCATGATTATAGTGGGAACTCCAGTCAGTGCACAATTTCTGCTAGGTTCCATAAATAGTCAGCTTCCTAATTTCACCAAACCTTTCTGAAATAAGCTGTCCCTATTCCCACTCAAGCCAGAGAGGAGGTACACTTGAGGTGGTACATAGCCACCTATGCTGCCAGCATAAAACAGGAATGCTGTTAGGTATCTACTTATAAATCCCATACTTAGATTAGGCTAGTTCTGTTAAAGTCAGCTAGTACTTTTACTCTTGAATTCTTGCAACTTTGGTTCTAAGGCAAGCCCCATGTTTCTATAGAAAAGTACCAAATGCTTCTAACACCAAATTCTGCTCATCGCACTCAAATATGATGACTTGACCTCAGTGATACAGGGGAGTAGAATCTGATGGGTGTTTTCTGGTTTTCTGCTAGTTCCATTTTAACAAATGTCTGTCAAATGAATTCCAGACAATTTAGCCTCCAAAACGTTATTTTCAGATCAATTCATGCTACCAATTTTCCCTAGAAATATTTTCATAATCCTAGTCTCTGAGGAGCTTTGGCTTGATTGTATCAGATTGCAAGACTCATCACAGCTCCATCCCAGACCAGAAATTTTGTCTTTTATACATGACCCACACCACAAGAGACAAGTTTCATCTCTTATCTCTTTAAATATAAAAGAAAAAAGTACCTCAAGAACAGTATTTGCTACGGAACACAAGAAATATAGATTTACTAGTCTCCATAATCTTGTTATGTGATGGAAATAACAGCAGAGATTAAATAGTTGGAAGAGCATTTGAAAATGAAATATTTAGAGTAAACTTTCATCATCCCAACAAAGAAGCTGAGTGCAAGAAATGCTTCAAATAAGCCTCTTGGGTTTTGTGTTGGGAAACACGAGGGTCGTTTTGTTGGTTTTTTGTTTTTTTCACAAAGATGAAATAGGATTTCTGTGTTGATAATGTGACACAAGCTGTTCAAGAAACAATGGGCTAGTGATATTTAGATTTAGTAAACAGTATCTGCACAGGCCAAGCCATGATTTAAAAAACAGGAATGCTGTTAGGTATCTACTTATAAATCCTAAGACTGTTTCTTAAAATGACTGTGCCATATTCAATACAGCATGTGCTATGCACTCTGAATTAAATGCTCACTAGATGGTGATGAGTAAATGTCTGCTACATGCATTTTATTCTGACTCTATAACATACATTCATAGAATACATCATAACCACTCAGAGCAAACCACTAAAGTGCATGCCCTGAGGGCACATTAAGTATGTTGTCTCCAACACTGGCTGCTCAATTGCCAGAACACTGATACAGAAAGGGCTCATTTTTGCTATATATCCCCATTATGTGCTGAAAGAGTAAGAGCTAACATCCCCTGCTCCCTCCATGAAAGGGAGCACTGTGGAGCAGACTAATTGCCTGCTGCAAAAAAAGCCCTTTCAGAAAGAAGTAACCACCCTGAGAAGATGCTGTAGAGAAATGCAGGGAGCAAATCTTGGATTAACTATTGGGTAAGTGGACCTGTATACTGGGTTAGGCTGGATGAAGTTAATTTTCTTTTCAGCAACCTGCAAGGTGCTGTGTTTCAGATCTGCAACCAAGACCATTTTGATAACACAAAGCTTTACCTGTTGCTGAGCAGTGCTTGCACAGGGTCAAAGCCTTCTCTGTTTCCCACTCTACCATCCTAGCAGTCATTTGGTGTTGGGCAAAAGGATGAGAGGGCACACAGCCAGGACAGCTGACCTGAACACACTGAAGAAATATTCCACACCACATAATGTAACACTCAGCAGTAAAACTGGGGTGGGTGTGGTTCTGAAGCAGCTGCTGCTTGGAGACTGGCTGGGCATTGATCTGCTGGTAAGTGATTGCCTTTGCTTTTTTCTTACCCTTCTTTGCTTAATGAACTGCATTTAAAACAATGCTTTTGTCCTTTCACCACTTTCTTCCATCCTGCTGCAGGGACTGAGCAAGCAACAGAGTAGCAGTGTATGTGACAGCCATGGTCAATCCGTCTCAACATTTAACTGTATTTTCCACTGTTCTCCTAGTTCTCCCTTCCAAGACACACTTTCCCAGTGCAGAAAGTCCTTTAGTTACTATGCCAAGCTAAGGCCACATTTAGAAGCCTGTCCTGGTTCTGGCAGCTGGGAGCTACTGGAAAGCTGAAGATGCAATTCTAAGCTGGCCATCTGATGTGTTAAGTCTAGCTGTGGAGCAGCAGTGAAACTCCAGAAGTAACTGGTTGCACTTCTAACCACAGTGATGGAGTAATACCACCACCACCACCAAAAAAAAAAAAAAAAGGTCCTACTCCCCCTCCCATTTAGTCGAGGTGATACCCTGAATCATTGCCTCAGGAAGGTGAAAGGGAATGTGGTAAGATCAAGGGACAAAGGGGAGCTGACACTGCCACTTGGCACTCCTTTACTCAGAGAGCAATATGGAAATGACCCAAAAAACAACAACAAAAAATATTCTCCAAAACTGAAAGAAGCAATAAAGATGACACAGTCCTGTTCAACTTCCAAACAGAAAAAATAATGTGGAAAAAAAACCCCAACAATTTGAGGAATGGCATGCATTTTTTCCTTTGAAACCTAGCTGGTCAGAGGCTATGATGCAGAAACCAAATGGTGGGAAGCAGTAATCTCAATGATTGTTTCTAAATCCAAATTGTCCAGCCTAAATCTCCAGTCTTTGAGCACTACTCAATTAAATGGACTTTCTGAGAAGAAGATTTCTCTGTTTCAGCTGTCCTGTCTGCTCCTCCTGCATTGTTATTCTCAGTGCAGCATCACTCTCTGCTTAGTCTAGACTGCTTCCCACAAAGCAGACCATACACTGGCTTTAATAACCAACAGTCATAAAAAGTATTTAATCCATCACAGCTGGCAGACCCCAGCACCCCTACTGCCAAAATTTATATATGGGATTTACATGCCAAAATGTCCTCTGACTCCACTATCCCCACCAGGAAAGGAAAGCAGAGCCTAAATTTGTCCTGAAAAGTTGTTTTCTTCAGAATTCTGTCTTCTGCTTATCTCGGTGCACAAGACAGAGCTGGAAGAGAGCAGCTTGTAGTTTGGTTGCAAATGAACCTCAAAGGACATTCAAAAGCTTTAAAGGGCCACTGGAAAGCCTGTGTGTGGATGAAATGCCTTTTTGAAGGACTGAAAAGCTCTGCATGCTGGATATACACTCAAGAATGGTGCACACGTTTTTATTAAGAACTTTGTACTGATATAGATTTCTCACTTAAACATTACAACTACCCATAGAAAAATGTTGCCTGTATCTTTTAAACACCATGTAAATAAAGAAATTTATTTTTAAGACAGGATAAACTGCTATAAAAATGGTGCACAGTCAAGTCATACAAAAATACAAAATTTGTTACCAACTGCAGTCCTAGTTGCAATTACAGAGAAAAGTCCCCACTCAGGACTTCCAGTGAGCGGAGAACACAAACTTGTGGAACCAGTCATGGCAGAAATTTTTTATCAAAATGAGCAGAATACAAGGCTTCTTTGATTAAGCACCTACAATAACCTCCACACATGATGAAAACTAGTTCCACTGAAAGCAACTGGATACTTGATAAGCCTTTTAGCCTTGAAAACCAGTTTCTAAGATTCATCTAAACCAGTTTTTCATCTTGTGTTGCTAAACCCCTCTGATCTACACAAATACTAGTGCTGAGTGCCACTGCTGTCTTAGACACTGCAAGAATGTCTCCTCTCCACGAAAGTAAGGCTGCTCCAGTGTTTCTTCTGGGCAAGTCTGACCTCTAACTTGCACTGAGAGGCCTCACCAGTGCTCGTTTGAATCCCTAGGCTGAAGCTATAGTCCAGTCAGCATTTACACAGATGTGTAAGTTACAACTTCCATACTTATAGAGCCCTCCTGATGCCAGTAGAGTTACAGATATAGTTCATTTAAATGTGTGTGTAAGTGCTTCCAAGACTGGATAATTCTCTTTGCCTCCCCAGCAGCTATCCTTTCTAAATGTATCTTTATTTTCATACATTTCAAATAGTTTGAGATCTGTGACATGAAAATTGTTTTAACTGGCTTACAGAAAAAAAAAGTAACAAGTTTAAGTTATCAAATGACTTCTGGAAGCAAAAGTGAAACATTTTACTATTGCCAAAAGATAAGAGCACTAGTTAGCTACATGATACTACATAATTTTTTAAACCTTCAGCAGCAATTTAAAAGTCTGATAGTCTGAAAGGAAGCACAGATAACTGCTTACTTACTAAACCTTGATAACACGAGTTGTGCATGTCTCTACCTAGACATACCTCTCTACTCCATCATAAAGCTTCTGTAGAAAGGCTCTTTCAAAAGATTTTCTTGAATGGAGTGATTAAACCATTGAGGCATCATTATTTGTAGACAGCTTGTAATTAGTGCAATAAGTTTAAAAATTCTGCTCTGAAATATTAACTTTACAATAACAAAAATAGTTTTCTTAAAAAAATGGTAACAAAAGGAATATATAGCATAGACAGATCATTAATTCTTAGCAAATACACTTAAGCATTTACCATTTCACTATGCTGAATAATTGAATATTAGCATTCATATCTGGTGAGCTTCCAGACTGAAAAGAACTTTATGTATCTAATAGTAATAAAAAAGCATGTTCTCTTGTCATTATTTAATAACTTCAGATAACTATCCTGGCAGTTATATTTCCAAAGGAATGTTTTCTCTGCCCTTTCTGGCTTTAGCCACCCTCTACAGTATGTACAAATATGGATCAAACAACAGGCAAGGAATGATCCCTTCTACCTCCCAGAGCTCTCTCATTAGATGAAATGAAGCATACAGTACTTTTTTATGTACAGTAGTACAGTTCATTTCTCTTCTCATCCTCAGCATCTTTGTATCTAGTCATGAATTAATCATGAGTATGGCTAAGACTGAGCTTTAACAATCTGTTATTTCAATTGCCTGTATGGAGAATCCATACCCTTCAAAGGAACACTGCTGAAGTGTGAAGGAGGCTACTGAACTCAAGGGGAAGATAGAGGGCAATGGGTATGAGGGGTAAATAGGGTAAGCAGGAAGTTAATTGCATATAAAAATTATCTGTCCCCATTTTGTAGGTTTTGTTTAATAGGAGATGCAAGGGCTCCCACACACCTAAATACCTGAGGAGTTGGTTATTGTGATATCTGATACTGGTAAATAAAACTGTGCCCTGCCAGGGCTGTAAAGGAAAATAACTGCTAACAAACACATTTGAACTAAAAGAATTCTTGCTGAAACCACCTCTTGAAAAACCAAATTTGACACTTTTCTTGATTTTAAAGTTTTCTGTACGTCACTGTCCTGAATTTAATGCAAATTTAAAATAAATTAAACAAGTAAAACTCTCAGCAGATTAGCAGTGTCATGGGAAATATGTCTCTGAACCCAGTCATGATTTCAAATTATCTTTACAATGGTACTTCCTCCAGATTTTAAAATATCAAGCAGATAAGAATCAACATTTCCATGACCACAACAAATAATTTAAGAAATGGAACAATGATAAAGCTGCTTGTAAAAGCCACCCGTATGAAAAGAGTACATGTTTCACAAAAATAATTGTTAAAAAAAGTTTTAAATCCCTGTTCCTTTTCTCTGATTTTGGCTGTATATTTTTATATATATATATATATGTATGTATGTATATATGTATATATATACTGTTTTGGAATGTCAATGGGTTCCAATATGGCTGGCTAGTTTCAAGATGAACTTGCTCCAGAGGCCTAGAAAACAAAGTCATACAGTACAGTCTTAGACAAATGCCAAAGGACAAGGGGAAACTGAGTCAAAGGGGTCACTGGAAGCCATAAAGAATGAACTGTGAAAAGGTGGGGTTTTTTGTTGTGCCCTGATAAAAGAACAGAATGTCCTAAATGTTTCCTCATCTCTGCTATTAATATCTACTTTAAATACAACTTAGGACATTTCACTTTAAGAAATAATTGTCATATCTAAGAAATATCTGCATTTCAAGGAAACTGAAGCAAAACAGTAAAGACTCTGTTTTTAAAAGAAGATAAAAAAGTAATATTGATCTAAATTTCAGACATGCAATTTTGGGACTATGGGCAGTACTCTTACATAACAGACTTATGAATGATCCTATTCTAGATTTAACTGAGGCCATCTATCAGTACTTTGGGGAAAGGTATCAGAAATTTAACTGCTGTGTCCCATTGTTGTCAGGAAGGGAGAAACCTAGTATTTCAACATCAAATCAACTGGAGCTGAATGCCCAAAAATAGAAAACCACAAGGCCCAAACAGTTTCAAACAAGACAATCACACGAGCAGCTTGAAGTGGGAGTAATTCAGCGGGTGACTCCCATTCTGAGCCCCAAGTGCTGAGCATCTTCCTAGCAGTTCTATGAGGATGTGCGGCCAGTACCAGGCTCAAGAGCCTAGAAAAAAGTTCCTATAAGAATCAGACTGCCCTTGATTTGCAAGTACATGGTTTGTGCTTTTACAAGGGGTGGGAGTGAAGAAAGTTTTTTAACATCCAAGCTTTAGGCAGCCAAGTACGAAAGTATAAGTAGCAGTCTGTGCTAGCTCTGACAACATAAGTGGAAAACCACTTAAGGTAAACAATTATTTGAATTAAGAGTTTAAAATTTTGAACTGAAATTTTTGTGCATATGACTAGAGAGTTTGCATACCCAATTCTCAATCATTTCCATGGCACACTTGCATCTATAGAATTTAGGCCACTCAGAAAATCCCAACATTAGTGTCTGCTTGACCGGCTAGAATTACTCCCAGAAGAAAACAGTAAATGAGCACAGAATTAGTTTTTTACATGTATAAACACAGCAGCATTTAGGCATAAGCAAATCTAGAAATTGGTATGCCATAATGAAATAGCAAAACACGCAAAGCTACACATCTATCCAGTCTATAGCAGGAACCCATTCCAGCTTAGTCAAAAAATGCTCATGCAACATGGCTTCATATACATTATTGAAAAAAGAAATTTTTCTGTTAGCATACACTTATTTAGATTCCATTTGGTTAAAAAATTATCCCCATGGTACAGAAATAGGACCCCAAACACTCTGAGAAAGAGATGATGGAAAAATATTCTATTTTACAAAGTCATAATGTACGATGACAAGTCATACCTTGCCCAGCCTGGCTCTCCATTATTTGCTCTCTGTTCTCCACCTTCCAAACTTATCCTCCTATCTGTTATCTGTACCATGTATAGTGTTCCTTATTCCAGGCTACTCAGACATGCAACGCCTTCCTAACAGGCACACCATTAGTAAAACAGGCTGCAGAAGCATAAATGATGCATTGTTCACTGTCTGTGTATCTGACAGTGTGAGATGGAAAGAGCACACAAGAGACAAGCAACATAAGTAGTTGGCAATAAAACAAACAACTGGGAGAAATGTCATTTGAGCAGGTTGAAAGGAATCACTGTACCCAATTCCTTGGCACTGTGTAAGATAATTTGGTGAGGGCTTTAAATACTTGGTCTTACTTTGCAACAACGAATGCACTCAGTAGTGTTCTTCATTTCAGGCTTTTGTAGTGAATGTAAGATGAGCAAAAATTGTTCATCTCAGGGCTCAAAAGCACCCAATGAATCTCAGAGCCATCTTATTTTTAGACTACTCAGCAATTGAGGTGTCTGCATATACCACATAGCATGCACCACTAATCCTAATGAAATGACACTGCATTTGTTTCATATGAGACAGTTCCTTTCATCTTACTTTTACAGGAGATGGTCTCAGCTGTGACAAAAACTCTGCCATCCAGGTGATAGGCAAGCTCACAAACAGAAAAAGCAGAACATCTTGAGTGATACAGATAACAAAAACTTCTCCTGAAGAAGTGCAGTCAGTAAAGACAAAGAGGGAGAAGAAGTAAAAGTGAAACTCTTGGAGGATCGCCACCTCCTCATCTGCACCTACCATTGGTTTAAGCTCTCTGCTCTCAGCTCCACCTCCCCGGCCAGCTTCTTTCATAGATTTTCTACTATTCTCCACAAACTCCTGAAAAACAGCAATGAAATGACAAGTGCTTTCATAGAGCAGACTCCAAACATGGAATCTCAAGTCAGAACTTCAAGATGTAACTACTCAAAATATCCAGGCAGTTTGCATCTCCCACTTCTCTTACTTAGACTTGACCACAAAGTATCAAAAAAGCCTGCCAAGTAGCCACAAAGGTCTCCCTCACTTAATTCTGAAAGCAGACCAATGTTTGCCTTGTGTGCTCTTACAACTTTCAAATTTACCATGCAATGCTCTCCTTTATGGGGAAAGAAGGTAGAAGGCTGGTTTTCAAAAAAAGCAAAAAAAAGCCAAAACAAAACACCAAAAAAACCCCACCCCATAACAAACCCCAAACAAACCAGAATCTCATTTACTGCCTTGTATCCTGTGCATAATGTTAGAACTCCATGAAACAAAAAGACTTGGAGATAATTACTTGCAAAGTTTGGCTAATTTCCCTAGCTTTCCTCAATTCAACCTCTCACATTTTTCACCAAATCACAATCTCCTTTCATGAAGATTAGAGAAGGTGCTAATTCAATTTTAAGCAATTTTCTTCTCTTAAAGGCAAGAATTCTGCAGAACATGTCAGTAAACTTTAACTGCTGGGGTTTTGTGATACTAACTGCTGACTAAAGAAACCCACAATGCTTTTACAATTTATCAGCGTTTTCTTCTGAGAGAACATGCTGCATTTTACTCTTACTCTCTGTTAAAAAGCAACTCATCAGCTGCCACGTTTTTTTATTATATATTTTAGGTTCTGTAGGGGTTTACAAAAAATTTAGCACTAAATGCTTGGCATGGTTTTCCCACAGTAATTAAAAAAAAATTATGCTAGGAAGTCAGGAGAATCTTCCTCTAGCCTTCACATCAGGGTACATTTTACAGAGACATATTCTACAGCTGCAACTTAAAAACACTGTCAAGAAATTTCCTACTCAACAAAGTATAGCACTTGAGAAGCAGAATTTTTACATCATGGTTTCTAATTGGAGTGAACAGAGAATAACATGGAACAAAAATGAACAAAATTAATTAGCCTTGCAAAAGGCCTTAACAAAGCATGTAGGCTCCAGGACAGAACATAAAGCCTGGTGTTTCTGTGTGTGACAGACTCACACAAATTCTGGTTCATGTCTGTAAGAAAACTCCACTGTGGTCACTCATGTGTGAGGCAGAATACTCTGCTATTTTTTTCTCTCTCATACCAAAAAGAGAAAGTCTTTTACTTGGGAAAGTAAAAAACCCAAGTTTTCTCCCCTCAGTTTTGCTTCTTTCTATTCTGCACTTTACAAGACCTGTGTCATTTACAAGATATGATACCCAAGAGTATGATTCTGCAAGCTGACTGCTCATCTAACAGCTAGCAAATAGAAGCCAATACCATGGGAAGGAAGCATCATTCCTTATTTGATGCTTATCCGATGAGTTTCCTGATCAAGCCATGAACAAGATGGCAAGGTAAAAAAACACACAACCAAAAAAGACCCATATTGAACTCAGCTAGTGCATTCATTCCACAGTCAAAATACCTAGTTTACGGAACCGGATCCTTAGACTTCGAGAGTAAGGGGAAACTTACCATGAGAACTTTATCCATGTAGAATTCCCTGCCAGGGCTCCCATCATTGTATTTTGTATCGATGGCAAAACATAAGAAAAGGACATCAACAACCATTTCATAAATGGAAAGGAAGCAGTGAGCAACCAGGAATGCAAAGAGGCAGACAATGATGAGTGGCAGCACCCAGATGGTGTAATCTCGTTGGTAATTCAGCAACATAATGCCAGCCAAACCCGTGCTGCAGACAATCAGGACCTGAAGAAGAAAATGGTAGACAACTCTAATGGCAGAAGCCTTTTGATATTTTTTGTTCAGTTTATCTTTTTTAAGGCAATATGCTTCTTGGTCTGCCAGGGTTAGAATTACAGGTTACAGATGGTAGATAACAAGATCATTACCTCTTGGATTCCCCATGTCTCTAGGGGTAAATGACATTTAATTCATTTTTCAGCAGGTTCAAGTCAACTGTTATGCATCCTTCAGCACAAAGAGAATTTTTTTTTTCAGAGAAAATTACATTTATATTCTGCTGTCATCGTTCTAGTTTTAGACAATATTCTTGTACAAAAGAACTTTATCCTGTCACTTATATAAACCCCACAACCTGATGCAATGCATCAACTAACACGCAGCTGGGTTTGTTTATTTGGAGTGGAGAAGTTAGGTATTAGGAGGATGGTATGTTTTTCACTTCACTAGTGGAAACCATTTTCAAGTTTGTTTAATATTTATCTCCCCTCCATACAGGAGAAAGTAGATCAGAATTCACATGAGGCTCTGCATGTAATAGTCTCCACAGAATCACACTATGTGTGAGGCCCTAACAGATATTCCACTGAGTACCAGTCTGGTTTTGGCAAAAATAAAAGGACTAAATTGGTGTGGCCACTTAACTTTTTGAACATTTCTGAATTAACTATTATCAACTGCAACTAAACACAAAATCATTACATGGGTCAGCTTTTATGAAAACAACACATTGAACTGGTAGAGGAGATGCTGACAGTTTAGCATTGTTTTAGCTGATACTAATTTTTCTATGCACTGTTCATTTGAACATTTCTGTCACCTGCACATTTTTCTAATAATCCAAGACATTTTTTCAGGGAGGTGTTTCCTAACATTTTTTAGATTCCTCAGTAAAACTTTGTTATGTAATTTCAGGTTCTCTCAAGCACCTTTATCTCCCTTATGTGTCTATTCATCCTCACATCTTACTCAATTATTGGATTCAAAGTTCAGCCCACTGTACTCTGATTTAAAAGAAGTAGAGGAATGCAATAAGGAATACAGATCAGACCAACCAGTGTCCAAGTACTTAGGGACAGGTGATTTAAGTAGACTGGTATTAATTGTTTCAGTAAATTATGGCACTTAAAAAGATAGAAATAATTAACTGGATTACATTTCCATACATTCTATCTCCATCAGCTGGAGACCCAAGAGGCTGACTGACTTCAGAAATTATTCTAGTCTCCTTTTAATTCTCAGAGTAGAACTTATTCATTGCTTAAGATGGCAGTTCCTCATAGCAGGCTTCTGTACTCTTCCAGTCCAATTTTGTCACCCCAATAAAAGGCGACCAGTAATGTGTCAAATTTTCAACATAAACCTGGAGAGTCCTTACTAAACAGAATTTAAAAGAAAAGCTTCCTTTCCTTACAATTCTGTCTTAACCACAAAATCAAAACCTTAGAACTTCTAATCACTTTTCTCTTGACTCTCCAAAAAAATCATGCAAAATTATTCAGCTTTTTCTCTCTAGTCACTTTTACTACATTTAAGTGGATCATCTGCTTTGCTTCCTATCCTGGATGGTCCCTTCCTAATATGATGCACACTAAGAAACAGGATTTCTAAGGCATTTTGTATTAGGGTTCAAGCCATTGCTAAAGAAAGATTGCTTCTACATAGGTCTGTAACAACTGTATGCAGCAGACATACCTTTCCTAGAAACAGCATAAAATCCCCAACTGTGTTTATGGCCGCCACTCGCAAAGCATTTTCCACTAGGATAACAAAGGCATCCTTTGCTGAGGTGCAGAAATTGGTACTGTTGATAGCTGTGGCTGTATATGCGTTCTGAGAAAAGGAGATTGAAGATTTATTCACAGAATGATCAGGTGTTTCAGACAGAGGGTGGAGAAGGTGAGGGGGAAGATACAGCTTCTGAGTAAGTCACATTCATCATATGATTTTAATGAACAAAAATTCCCTTGAGAGCTGTTGAATCAAGCAATATGAACCAGCTGACAGAAGATTATGAGGTAAAGAATTACTATTCTTCTCCTTCCTTGCTCATAATTTATGCATTAACAAGTTTGTTCAAAAAAACTCATTAAACAGAATTTGCAATTTCTCTGCAGGAGGAGGTGAACGGTAGCATAGCTACAGAAATTAAATAGTTCAAAAAAAATTCTGGAAATAAAAGTGTCATACAAGTCAACCAAGATAATTTCTTGATACTTAACTAGACTGCATTTAAGGTTAGTGAGGACAGTTTTTGAGGATTACATTGGAGGGTTTAAAATGCTTTTTATGATTTTATTTTCTACACTTCCACAAGCAAAAAAAAATTAACAAAGTGAATCAGATATTACAAAGGTATTTATGTACATATATAAGAGGTGGAACTACAGGCCCATAAACCCACTTTTACAAGGGGTCTTTCACAAGGAACAGCTAGTGTGTTGCACTTGGCAGTTCTTTTTCCCCTTTGTAGATGATGATGACGATTTGATGTTTCGTATAGTTTTTACACTCTGGGAATCTTAAATATTATACCTAGAAAAGCTTAATTCTCTTTTCATAGCAAAAATATTTTAAACTCAGATGCAGTTTGACTGAGCAGACATAAGAGGGAATGTTTCCAACCACTAAACACATTGATATAAAGTTGAGATACCATGTTCACAAAGATGAATATTGGCTATTTTTAGTTTTTGTTTACATTCCAAAGGGTAATGTAGTTTTTTACAGTATAATTTCTGTAACGGAGACAAGACTAAAGTACTGTCATTCAAGTTCAGTTCCCAAGTACAATGCATTATGTGTCAGCATCAGACTGCACTCCGAGAATATATATATATTAATACCAGCCCTTACATAAAAAATATTGAAAATCTTACCTGATTTAAGTACGTCAGGCACTTTTCTAGACACCAAAGGCAGCAGATGCAGGCTTTAAGCATACAGCGAGCACAAGCATTTTCCTAGAAAAGCACAGAATGAGGGAAAACATAGATAAAGAGTTTTTAAGGAAAAAATATTCTCTTGTGTTTCAGTAACTGATATTCAGCCTGCTAACTTAAACAATCTGTATTACTCCCAAGATCTTGTAAAGTCTAAATATTCATATTCATAGCATGGTTTGGGTTGAAAGGAACTCCCAACACCACAGGCAGGGACACCTTTCACTAGACCAGGTTGCTCAAAGCCTCATCCAATGTGACCCAGAACACTTCCAGGGGTGGGGTATCCACAACTTCTCTGGGTAACCTGTTCTAGTGCCTCACTACCCTCATAGTGAAGAAGTTCTTCTTACCCCTGATCTATTCCAAAACAAGACTTCCAACCTCCCACATTAACTAAATAAACAGGTAAACACGTCAGGACAGGCCTTGAGTTTTGGTAAGAAAATGGAATCTATTTCTCTTACTTTTCCTTTGAGTTGTGAGTGAATATACATAAGAATCATTCGTGGTATCTTCACTAGTGTGATAATGAAAGATCCCTTTGCTACTGTTCCTAGGTGGTAGCAAACAAGGCGATTAACAGACGCCAGAATAGGAGTAAATGGCAGATTTCTTTTCTCCCTGTCGAAAAGAGAAAAAAAAATGAAGTAGAATGATCAGTATTTATGTGATATCACCTATAAGTGCTAAAAATTCTCAATAAAATAATGTGCAAAAGGCATATATTATTCTCATATTAGCTTTCAGAGTTGCTCACTCCACCCTGACAACCTGCGTAAGTAGGACTAGGATAAGGAATCAGTACGTCATACCGTCAGAGACTAAAATGTTATAGTTTTGGCTTAAGTATTTTTATGAAGGACTTTTGCCTTTTATAGCAAAACTGTATAACAAAAGCTGCATGGAAGACCACCACACCCTGCATGAGCCTCCTGACTGAGGCCCTGGACTGCAAGCTGATGGAGATAAGATAAAGTGACTCAAGTCTGGGCTGGGGGAAAAGAATACATTCACAGGAGGGTTAAGCCTCACACCTTCGGGCTGGAGACCACAGCCCTGGAGCTATTAGCTGGCAGGCTTCCACAGAACATCACACCAAAGGGCAGGGGGAGAGAGGTTTTGGGTGTGTGGTGAAAAAGCCTCTGGTCAGAGGCAGTGAATGCCCATCCTCTGCTGCGCAGACCAGCTCAGCTGTGGGGCCACTTCACCCCGGGAAAGCTGCATCTACGGGACATCCACGTGAAGGACAGCAGCAGGGGTGTCATGGCCTATCAAGAGTTCCCTGCACAAGGGGTCTCCAGATCAGGCACCAGAGCACTGCATCATGATGCAACAGATCCACAGTGTTGCAAGGGACAGTGTCAAACTTGCCCTCCCCAGGGGAGGCACCTAGGCGTTAGCACCTGGCCCAAATGTATATTAATCCTTTGGATTCTATAGTTTTTGGGGTGCGAGGGACCTTAAGCACCAAGATGATCACATGGAGGGAAGCCACAAGACATCATTGGAACCCTTGGAAGGGTGATATGTTTCTAACTAACTCCTGTCACTCTCCCTGTTCCACTCCCACTCTTTTTCTATTTCTTTCTTTTCTCTTTCTCTTTGCCTCTTTTACTATTAAATAAAACATATCAAGTTATTTTTTAGCACCAATATTTAACCTCCTTTGGTTAAATATTATTATATCCTTTTAATCAAGTTTTGGGGTGTCTTTTGAACCTTTCTGGGTTTGACTTGTTTTATTCACGAGGGACTTAGTTTTCTTTGCTCTTCTGTGTTTAAATCGATTTGTAACCCTTTGTCCCTTCCCATCTTGGGCTGCACCATGATCTCAGAAATGCTTGTCAGGCCTCATTCTTGACAAAGAGCACCGGGGCTCAGCTCCTCAAACTTTTCAGAAACATGGTCTGCTCCCAGGAACTTGTCCTGTCTAACAAGCTCCTGTTTTTAAACAAACAGCCTTGGAAACTTTATTTCTTTTCCCTAAATAACAACCTAGGTAGAACAACATTCTGTTATTGAACTTTCAAAGAAAGTTGCAGACCTGAATTACTATGACCAGGATGGAGAATTACTATGACTAAAGCCAATTCTCTTGCAACCCTGAAAATTCCTGGAGTGCAGTGGGCTGTGACCAGCACCTCCCTCTGTGTGGGGCCTCTCTGAGCCAGTGAACTCTCAAGTTTGCGATACTCAGAGGACCAATGTCAAATGCTGCTGACAGAGCCTGGGCTGACACTCCACTGCTCAAGCGTACAACAAGAGTACTTCCCTGAACTTGAAAGGAATTTTTGCTGATCTACACCTTGTACACACACGTGTGAGAGTAAATGTACTACAGCAAATGTACTATGTTAGATTGCTAAGTCAGGTCTATAACTGATTTACTGTTGTGCTCATAGTAAATTCTATAGACTCTATTGTTAAATTAGGGTACTGATTAAGTGATGTTAAGTGCTGTTAAAATCTTTAGGCCTAAACTGTTGGTCAAGTCTGGGGTGAAAAGTGGCAAGAGGGTCCACTCTTAATATTGTGACTCACAGGGAGGGTCTCCCTCATTCCTTTCTATCCTTATAATTTCTCATCCTTAACCTTTTTCCATCCCCAGCTTCCACATAAATAATTTTAGGTTTAGTTTAGTCGTACTTTTCCTCTGTGTGCTTTAACCATCTACTAAATAGTAGAGTGAATCTTGTCAACAAACTCTGTCACATTTTCGCTTTTATATTAACCTGCTTTTGCTAATACCTTTGCCAGTGATTCTCTGATCAACTGATAACACTCACTGGTGACAGGTAGTCTTACTAGCAGTTGGCTTCACTACCACTGTTAACAACTGGCAGTTCCCATGAAGTTATATTGGATAGTGTGCAATTCAAAACCTTCCAAAACAGTAAGAAATGGTGCTAACACTTTTTTAGTCAAACTAATGATAAACTTGCCTTCTCCCATCTTGTTCCATCGGAGATCTTTGTGCGGACTTTGTAGAGGATATTACTAATTGATCAGGTAAAGTCTTTTCCCAGATTTTTTGCATTTCTGATTTAGCTATTATGTCCTCAAGGCACCAAGTGTTGTGTTGCCTTTCCCTAGTCTTAAAATCAAAACCAAAACACGGTTTATGGGGAAAAGGGGTTTTTACCTCAGTATTTATTTCAGGATCCTTGGGTACTACACTTGGTCCAGGTGGAATGCCCCAAAATGCACATACCACCCCCCACACACCAAAACATACATACTTATAGACCTTGCAAATTAGCATATCTAGCAAAGATTCCCCAGTGAGAGGCTCGAGTGAATCCCCTATTCTGAGGAACCTTCCCCCTGCATAGGCCTATCTTAGTTTACAAAAATGTGTTCTGGAGAGGACCTTGGTGTCTGGGGCTTCCAGGATGTTTGGTCTTCTGATTTAATGGCGCAGTGAGTCTCAGCTGAGTTACCAGACTTAGAAAATTACAAGTATGTAGGCTAAAAGCACTAAGATGACTTAAAACTATACAAAAGGGTATTTAAGAGAGGTATAAAAGAAAAGACAAAAAAATCATCCTGGCATCAGTTGAGCCTTAAAACAAGATATTTAATGCAATGTAGCTATAATATTTTTAATTTATCAGAGAAATACTTTCACGGTTTGAAGCCACTTTTCTACCAAGAAACTCATTTATATGTCCCTCTCAAAGAATGGCACTATTAAACATTTGAAAAATGGCTCTTCTTCTTTATTAGAAATAAGAGCATTATAATAAGCATATTAAGAAACATGTACTAACATTCAAAAAATAAAGGATCTCCCCAGCTTGGGAGAGATGCAAATTTCATTCAGACAAGATAATAAAAGTAAGTTCTTCATTACATGAAACTAATATCTGCTATAATGTAATCTGAGATGTTAATGATTAAAATAGGTTTACCCTGTATGTTCTTGCAATTAACTTTTAGGAAAAGATGAATTTTACTCCTTGTTGGGCAAAATCACATAAATGGCTTGAGTCTTATGCCCAGGCAACCCAAACACTTCCTCATTTTCAGGGCAAAGTCTGTCATGCAAATCACTTTGAGCCCTTTTATTGCCTGAGTTGAAAGGAATCCATCTGGCTAAAGTGAATAAGCAGTGAACACATATAAAACATTTCTCCATGGATAACCTCATCTCATTTGATTTGGGAAGCTGCTCATATGCAAAATAATGGGTAAGTGCAAATTAATGCCTTTTCCATTTTTAGAAGTCACTTTTCAAATTACGATTGTACCTTAAAATGCCAAAAGAAGATAACAGCAGAGAGAAATGAGTATTTACTAGCTTAAAATAAAATTGCTGTTACGGAGTTATAGGGTATGGATAAAATAAAAATCATTCACCCTCAGGCAATAGGAAATACATAAACTTACAGACGAAGCATACGTGTTGCTAAGCAATCTATTTCAATGCAGAGTTGTTCTCTTCCCTCTGTATTTTCCTCATTCTGTACTCAATCTAGTTTAATTATTCACAAGATTACATCCCTGTAACATCTTGTAATAACTTCATAGATGTATTTCATCAGTATACTGGAGAACTTCATCATTAAGAAAATAACAAAATTTCTGACAGCACAGTAAATTGATTCCTTGGTTTTGATATTATTTTAAAGAGTAGGGCAGAAAAGCAGTCAAACGTAGTTCAGATAACAGTCTCAATTAAAAAGACAAACCAATTAAACATTTGTGATCTGAATCATGCACTTGGAAAATATCTGCATACATTATTCAAAAAACTGATACACAATTTAGTTCACAAATATAGCAATGAAATATGGAGCTTTAAAATTTTACAAGATTTTTTATTTGTATATGATCTTGTCAGAATCTATATGTAAATGAATCTAATAAGATCTTAAGTAATCTTGTGAAAGAATGACTAATGAAAATTAATGAAGCACTGTAAATAATTTAAAGGGCACTGTTTTGCAATTAAAATAATAATCAATTGCTTTCATTATTTTTTTTAACCTCTACAATCCTTACCTTGTAAAATAGTATGTCACAACAGCCCCTGCTACCGTCATCTGCTGACAGGCTAGGATAAACTCGCTGATCCAGATGAGTCCCACTACGTGGTACCACCACATGTATTTCAAAGGACCTGCCATCTGAAATTCAACAAATCCTTCTTCATTTGGGACAGGACTACCTAGAAATAAATGAGGGTTAAAGAGAAAATGATGCTTACATCAACTGATAAAGAGGGAAACTTATGGTTCATAACCAGTTACAGCAGAAACCCTGTAGTTTCTACTCATAGTTTTAAATGTCATGTCTAGGAAGACTATTCTTAAGAAGGATAGAGCTTTTGAGACAATAAGTATAATGGTATTTGAAAAAAAAAACACTAAAAAAATTTCAGCAACTAATCAGCATCTCATAGAAAAAATTCATACAGTTAAACATATACGAAGTCTACTTCAGTCATTCTTAACTTGAGTTTGCTGCTTTATCAGTATTATTCATACAGCAGGAATCAATCAGCTCCTTACATCTAGATGTCAACATTAACAATCACTGTTGTTTTCCTTATGGTAAGTTTTCGTAGCTTTAAAGCTATTAACAGCCTTAGAAATTCCAAATATATGATTTAATATATTCAAAAATTCATTGATTCTTTCTCTAATATGAATAGCAGTATCATGTACAGAGACTGACAGTATGTCAGAACACTCCTAGGATAAGGTTTATATCAATGTGTTAACACACAGTTAGATAAATGTGAGGTATTTCAATCTTACACAACAGTTACATGAACAGCTGATGAGATTCAGAAAAACACTGCAAGTAACTTGTTGTGTATAAAGTGCTTACCTTGAAAACAATTGTTTTGGCTTAGCACTGACAGAACATTATTCGCATTCTTAGCTATGTTTTTTTACTTAAATATAAAATTATAGTTTTCTTGTGAATAAGTTAACTATTGAAATCTGGTTTCAGTGAACAAGGATTTGGTCTTATTTGCACAAATATTTTGTTTGAGTGCATATAAGCTAAACAGATAAATGAGTTTTTGCAGAATCAAGGCCAGTTGAAGGCTTCTGTCAGTTACCTATAAAATCAGACTACATTCTGCTACAAATTTAGTGCCTGTGCAGTAGTCTGACTCAGAAAGTGAAGCACAGGGCTGAGACTTTCAGTGGTGACCATTTTCTTTACATATCCCTGGCATGCAACTAAAACTAAAAATTTCAACAGTAATGAGAACAAGACCACATGAATTCTATTGCCTCCAACCCTTGGTAAGAACTCACGATATGAAAAATACTTATCTTGTATTACTGTGAAATAGCTTTGCGACTTGAAACTCTACTACTTTTGGATCAGTAGTAAACAACACATTTCAGAATTTTAAGATATTTAATAATGAATGACAGTCTCTGTTGTTTACAGTGTACGGCAAAATAACTCACTTTTAAAAAAGCATCTGTTGTTTCTCTGCTGAAATAACTAAGATTTGGACCTATAGAATTGATTAATTCTAGAAGCTCTTGTCAGACCCTGAATACAAACAAAGCTTTCACCTTCGAGGTACTGAAGAGCAGGCAGGAATTAAGAGTACATTGGCTGCTCTCAGAATACAGTGTACAAACAGCAGAAAAATCTCCCTGATGATTCTGGAATAATACTGGACATCTAAGTTACAAACAACAGAAAAATAATTCCGCAATATTTACATTGTGGGAGACAGTAATTGTGTGTAATGGCCATTTCCTTACTGTGTACTCATCTGTGTGAGTACTGTCTACAATACAGTACTTGGTGGTATTAGCTCCAAGATTATGCTCTCTTTAATTTGTGTGTGTAAAATGAGAGGGAAGTATTTGATAAATTGCTATAGCAGTTTTATTAATAGAGTCTCATGGTTTGCAGCAAGCCAACTTGCGTCAAATGAAAAAGCCAGCCTCACACACTAAGTACCATGCTGGGAATGCACACTCAAATGCACAATAACTTTCTTGAAACAAGTGTTCTGAAGTCACTGAAGCGGACAGGAATAGAAGCACAACAAGCGGGCTTTTTTCCTTGAGATTCCCACATGCTTTTTAGCCAACATTTCACAAAAATGAAGTGAAATATATTTAAAATAAGTGACAGCGGCTTACCTGTAGTACCAAGAAAAAGCAGGACTGCAATCCAGTATGTCCAGAAGAGGATAAGCACAAAGAATGTCCAAAATGGCTGGAAGACTAACAGTGGCAGGTGAATGAAGACCTTGCCAGCCACGTGGAACAAGGCAATGGTGAGAGCTACTCTTTTGCGCATAATTAACATGATTAAGAACAAGATAACCTAGAGGGGGAAGTTTCCAAACAACATTTTAGAGAACTGAAACAGAATCAAGCTATTTTTTTGCATAGCTAGGATAGTCAAACACACTAAATTAACACATACTCTATCTAGAAGATCATAAGATCAAAATGTAAAACCTCTATCAGCTTCCTCTGGTGATAAATTATTTTTCAAATTATACTTTTGGGGAATTCCACTCTCATAATTATGTATTTGGAATCATCATCAGCCTTAAATTGATAAGACCAGGTTCTAGCCTCAATTATGTTTTACAAAACAGTGAAATTGGCAAGCTTTAACAGAAAGGTAATTTAAAATTTGTATCTGGCCATGATGTGGTGGTTTTACAGGATGTATGTATATATGTATATATTAACAGAGGGATTAAAAATCTAGGAGAGGGAACAGAGAGGAACTTTTGGTTTAGGATGTGAAACAAAGAAGAACAAAACAGGGAGCCTAAAATTCCTCAAGTTAGTGAAAGTTAGTGAAGTTAGTCAAACATTGTCAGTTTTTGGTAGTAAATTCAGTGCCTCTGAAATGAACATCAAGGCCAAAAAAGATAAATTGTTTCAATAATCAGTGTTAGTATTTCAGTTCACAACGATTTGAGAACAACTTCTTTTGTAAGTAGGCTAAGGACTTTCAAATACACTGAAATTACTAAGTACCTAATGACTGAGAACTGAGAACCTAAGAAAAATCTCTTTGGATTGGCACTCCAATATCATACCTATTCTTGGAAGTCCCTGTGGATATTTTACAGTAGAGAAAAGAAGCTGCAGGGTTAGAAAGTCTCTCCTGACTCAAAATCAGATATTAGAGAACAGTTTCTAGAAAGTCTCCCCTGACTCATAATCAGGTATTAGAGAACAGTTCCTGAAAGTTAAAAAAATAACATAATGAAAGAAAATCACTTAAACAGAATTTGTGGTAGAAATAAACGGTTCAAATATGTATGCAATACAACACTTTCACCTGAATAAAAAAAACAGAGAACAATAGGAAGACAAGAAAAAGAAAAAAATACAGTCATTAGCAAACCATACCGTAAAGACTGTAGCTGCAATGGCATAGATCAAGAGAGCCTGAAGATTGTCTTTGGCTATTTGAGTCTCAAGAGCACTGGCAGATAGCCGTTGTTTAGCATAGAGCCACCACAGGACTCCTGTACCGCCTATGTTTTAGTGAGAAAACAAAAAGGATAAACGAATTATGTATCTTCTGTGTGACACAGTCATACTACCTAGTCTCAGAGAAATGAAACAGTTCTTTTTTCATTTTAAGTCTAGTCTGGTACTGAATACTCAAGAGCACTGATGCTCAACCCAACAGGAACTTGAGAGGAGGGAGAAGTAGTTCTTCTCTGTTGCTCTTTCCTGAAGTGCATATACTTTTTTCACAGTCTCACCACACTATGACCACTTGAGACTTTGAAGAACCTTGATTCTGTGTTTTAGGGTGAACTGCACGGAAGGACTACTTCCTGGGGAGCCCTAACAATGAACAGCACAGCTCCCACTAGACAGGTAATAGAGGAACAAAAGGAAGAAGAAATAGTTCTATGGTAGGCTTTATGTATGGATGTATATGTGTGTATAACAATGCAGGGAGTAAGAATTTAGGAGGGACAACAGAGACAGACCTTTGGACTAGGACGTGAAATAACAACAACAAAACAAGGTGTCTACCCTTGCAGGGTAACCAAAAAACAAGGATCAGCCTGATGCTGGAAACAGCACCTTATGTAGCTTAACTTGCTTCAGACGACATCTTGAACACTGGAAAGAACATTCATGAAAGGCACAGGAGGCAAGTACAATGTGAGGTACTATCTTCTCACCCCTGTTACGAAATCCTAGCCTTATGGCCAGAATAACATTCTGCCATTCTAGCTGCCTTTCCAGGGTAGAACTTTTCTTAAACACCAGTCTCCAGCACCTCAGGGAGACAACCTCTTCTCTCTGATACATTTCTTTTCTCTTTTGAGTGTCCTTCTCTGTTCTGGGGGTATTTCTGAATCAAATACATAAGCTTAGTAGGGAGGTTGGACCAGATGAGCCTCTGTGGTCCCTTCCAACCTTACCCATTCCATGATTCAGCTGTGATTTTGCTGAAGGTACTCTGTTGAAGTCTAAAACGAAGAATGCTCCTTTGACATCTCCCAAACAAACAGCCAAGACAGAATAAGCAGTATGTGCAATTGAAGACAGAGGAAGGTTTTTATTCAGGCTGTGTAATGGATGAAAATTTTTAGAACATAGTAACAGATTCCAATAAGATAAGTCATTCAACTGTTTCACTCAACATGGTTGCTCAGCTTCTAAAGAGAATATAAATGAAAAAAAAAATCTATTTTTCTTTTTCCATGGTCACAGATTGTGAGGCCATTAAGTGGAAAACCAAAGTGATCCTGAAAAAATATAGATGGTCTGCTGATTTTTTTTCCATCCATTTCTGTCATGAATTGCAAGAATTAAATCACTAGTGCTTCCTAATATGATTACTCCTTTTTTTCCTTCCCTACAGTCATCTGCCCAGACATTTTGGCCTAGCTACTCAGTAAGAAGTGTAGAAAACTTTAGTTTTACAAATTTAAAAGCTAATGTGAGAAAATAAGGCTATTTCCACACAAGCTACATCATTTTGGAAGAGACAACCTTTGGTCATTTCCAAGATACCATGGATGGTTGCATTTCACATATGATCTATGTCATGCAGGTCTTCCTGAGTCATATGGAGATATAAAGATTTTATCAGAATTTCTAGACAGGCACCTTTATTTCCTCTCTTCAATAAGAGGTCTTAAAGAGAGCAACGCAAAGAACTGAAGGGATTGATGAACATGTCAGGGTTGTAAATAGATTCAGCTGCATAAGCAATAGCTGCCCTTTGATTTCTTCATGCACCAGCCATCAGACATACCCAGGCTTAGCTGCCTTGCTGACCTATTTGGAAAGCAGGTTAAAAGGTAGGCAATGAGTAGGGTTGTGCCACAAGTGCTGTGAGCAATCTCCTGCACTGACACCCGTGGGCTCTAGTGACCGAAGCTGACACAAAGATGTCATCATGCCCGCCAAGCAGGGTGCAAATATCCAAGGAGCAATGTACTCTGAGAGAGGTCTGCAATTACTAAGGTGGCATTTCTCATATGCATTTTGAAAGGGACTCAAAGATAGGCTGAAAGGAAATGCATGATCCAAGATCTGCATGGAATGTAGCTGGGCTGAGGACATGGAGCACAAGGATTAGAACTGGGCGTTCAAACTGGAAGACAAACAAAACTTACCAAGTGATCCCAGAATGACCAGAATTGTTAAAATCCAGACAAGTACTCTTGAAATGTACCTTATTATAACCATCAAAATCATGGACAACACTGCAAAAGAAGACAAATAAAATAAACAGACTAATTACTTTGACTAGAAATAGCCTTTCTAATTTTCCCAACTGCACTAAGATAACTGCCTTCCAAAAGAATTTTTACAGATTTCTTCTTTGAGGCTTACAAACTCACTGAATAGATAGTTAAGAAAATTAGGCACGTCTACAACTTCTGCTTTGATAATGTTGATTATAACAAAGAGAGTATAAATACTTTTACACGATACATTAAATACGAGACATAATGTGTGTATACAGAGATGTAATTAGACAATGACCAAACAAACAGCAAGACATGACAGTACTTTGAGTCTGGTAACATAAGCACACCTCTTGAGGATCATAGCAGAGTCTGCACTTAAATACACATTTCAAACAAGTGCAGTTAACATGCTATCTGTGTATTCCAAAATGTCATGCCAGTCCTAAATAAAAAAACTATACAGCCAGCTAAGTGAGTGGTGTGTACAAGTGCATACTCATAGTTTAACACATACATGTTTGTGAAGAGCAGTTACATGCAAGCCACTGAAACCTGGCTTTTTGAATCGCAGTCTAACCCACTGTTTTAAAATAAATAATTTCTGTTTAACTATGAAATTATGAAAACTATTTTTAAAATTAACTGTATGTAAATTCTGCACTAACTTCTGACTCTAACTGAACAGTAGCACTGCGTATCAGCCGCTAGCTTTCAGATTCCAAGCAGTTTTATACCATTATTACCAAATACTGAAGCTGTCAAGATGTAAAAATAAATAGTTTTCCAGTTACAGCTGAAAACATACATAGTGGTCTTCTGTGTATGTAGAGGGTGGTTAATGGTATCTAGAACCCTCTTATTTTTCCTTTCTTTTTCGCTTCCTCCCCCCCTTTTTTTTTAATCACAAAAGCAAACTGAAAACAAAGGATCCCTATATCTGATACAGCTTTGCAGCATTTCTTTCAAAATGATATACTGCTCATATGCATAGCTAGTATCTTGATCCTCCCATTTTAGGATTTCAGATTTTATACTTTGTATAAAAGGATAAAATGGTATAAAAGGATAAAAAGGATAAAATGCTTTCCTCACTAGGAAAGCAATATTTGTGGGTGGGCAACATTCCACCCTAAACAATATGACTTTGTTAAGACAGGTCTTCAGTCCAGCACAAAGTGTCACTCTATAGGCTAGAGGCATCTTGCAGCTATAGAAACAATTCAGCACCTCTGTCCTGTTGGGAATTTCCAGCTTTTTAGACAAGGCTCAGATTTTCAAAGACCTGAAGTTTTTAATTTTGGAGCAAGGGAAAGAAGGAGGTAACATACAGTACAAAAAATGGGCACCTAATTTTCTCGTTTTCACTCTGAAAGATCTCGTACCTTTGTGCAAGTACATTAAATGAGACAAATTAAATCCCCGACATCCAACATTGTGCATTTCTCACCCTGTCCTTTTTATTTGGAAAGGGTTTATTTGGACTTGAGTTGGTAGAAAATGATTACTATTACAAATCAGAAAAGGGAATACTCTAACAAAAATTGGGAAAAAGGGGATGCTCTCTTAACTATGTCAAAACTAATGTTGGCTAATTAACAGTCACACATCCACTATCTTGTAAGCAGTGGAAGAGAAATAAAATCACGAATGACAATGTATATTACTTCTGAGTAAGTTACCCAGCTTTCAAATAAAATTTTAAAAGAGCATTCTGAATAATTTTCTAAGGGACTGTTGGTATTAAACATGTTTTTTGCTCATATTGTGTTTAGAGTGTGTTAACAATCTCCTAATGCAGTACACTAAGAAATAGCTAGTAACGAGAAAAACAATTACCTAGTGATAACAAGCAAAGTCCCATTATAATCTCTTTGCTGGTCATAACTCCACTAATCAGCCTGTGTAAGACACTACTGTCACTGACAAAGGTGATCAGGGCCTCTGCAAACTTGGCATAGCAGGAAATGTTCACAGGAGCACAGCGATGGAAGAATGGAATAGGTGCACTGGTGACACAAGAAAAAAAAATCAGAAAAAAAAATTACTCCTACTTAATATAAATGCCACATCAACACACAAATGAAAGGTGAATAGATGCAATCATTCTACCCTTATAACATCATAATCAGAAACCATGTGTTGAATGCAAAAGTGCTGCTGAAATGAGGATGATCATAATGGAAAGTGATGCAGTTCTTACAAATAACCCTGTGAGACTGGAATGTACATTCCAGTAGGAAATAATTACCCTCCCACCCTTAAATGACAAGGCTCAGAAAGTATATGCTCCTATTTCTGCTTAAATGTCTTTCTTTCAAGTCTTAGATGGTGAACCAGCAGCTGAAACAATGCCTTTCACTCATGTTAGAATGGAATACTGGCCCATATTTGCAGCAAAAGAAATTGCAGAATAACAATACACTTCTTGGCAGGACACATTTCGTGCTAAAGGACATCAGCATTCACAACTGCTGCCAAGCAAAGCCAATATATTTATTGCAAAGCCAATATATTTATTACAAGTCTTTCCCCATACTAAGCTTGTTCTTGTATTGAGTATTACAATCCCAATGTTTATATTCATTCACTTCATTAAAATTACACAAAACATGCCAGGATGCCTCTATTGCTTTGAATGGTTTTGGAAGCACCCTCACAAAAAACTATTGAGACTATGCACTAAACTTGGCAGAATGCTCAGAAAAATCTGCCATCAAGTCCCTCAGAGAAAGGTACAAGAGAGCAAAACTTTCCTTTAAAAGTGGGTAATTTTGTTTTCTAAATGTCTCCCATTTAGTAGCTGTCTGTCTTGCTCATAAACTGTGTCAGATCTCAAAGTGGCCTATTACATCATTTGATCAATTCCCAATTACATTTCAGACATGAATTACATGTTCCTTCCTGTAATTGGATCCAATGAAAAAAAAGTCTTTTGTATTGTTTCACCCTGCCTAATCTTCCTTATGTGAAAGATTTCAGTGGACAATGAACATAATCTTCTGCAGTTTTCCCATTTCAGCAATGACCTATAAAATCAACAATTTTCTGTCCTCAATAACTAGTTTCTAAAGCCATGTCTTTCCAAAGTTCTAAACATCATTTTAAACACAAAGTGAGTAAACCAGCTGCCTCAGTGTTTTCCTGAGAAAAAAGGATGACATGCTGAAAACCATTAATGTCTAATTATTCCATAAAGAAATTGGGAGAAATTATGATCACCTGCTATATCTAGGTAATTAGTAGATCCTAGGTTTTTTGTTTAAAGTCACTGATGATTGCAAATTTTATGGCACTAGGCTTACTGTGCTGAGTAGGTAAATGAATTTGGAGATGCTCATATTGATGGTCTACTTTTGGATGGTAATGAATACAGCAGTAAAGCACAGCAAAGTAATTGTGCATTAGTCACAGTTGTTAAAAAACAAATTAAACCCATAATGATGGCTGCCCTACTTAGAAGGGAGTCCATGTATCCTCTTAGCCTCTTACAACATAACCTCTTTTGAAATATGGATGCTCATTATATGCAGTATTACTGAAAAAGACTGAAATTTGAGTGGTTTATTTAATTGTTAACTGCTACAACTTTGCAGAAAGCCTAGAACATTTACAAGTTGTTACTGTCAGTAACAAAGCCCAAATTTTGAGGAGGGAGTAGGCAAAAGAACCCAAATACAAAAATGTTCACTTTGAAAAGAGAACTAATGGGATTAAAGTACTCTTCCAAAATTCCATGTTTTCCAACAGAGGAAAACATGCTTTTTCCATCAGAGTTTGTTACTCATCTAATACCCCTTAACCTAAAGCAATTTCACTACCTATTTTAGGTTACCTATCTTCATGTCCAGTAATTAATTGCTAAGTTTGTTTCAATTAATAAAACAAATAGTTTAGTGATTCCCACAAACTTTCTTGACTAAATGGGACTCCTGAGAATCCACTTTTGAGATCTGCTCCCACTTCAGTGGGTCTGACTGAATGAGTAGGTGAGGTAAAGCGTCTTAATAAAAAACACAATTGATCTATTCTCCATGACCTGTGCCTGGTCATTTTATACAATCTCTTGATTATATCTTGGTATATTACCTACTGAAAAGGAATTACAAATTTCTAAGAATAGCAACATGATGCTTCATCATAAACAAAACTGAATAAAGTTCAAGCTGGCAGATGATGGTCTCAGAAGCTGTATTTTTAAAGCAATATTCAAATGAAGTTAGAAGATCTACCTGATTACTCAAGTACTAGATTTCAAAGCATTTTTCCTCTCTCTGCTATCCATGGGCATACCTGCGTGAGGGGTGTCGGAGTCTGATTGGAATGCTATGGCTAGCTGCTCTTTATAACCTCTCCAGGGCAGTCCCTTGGCATAGCTCAGCATAGCTTATATTTAGTTTAGGTTTATAGATAAATACCACTGGGACTGGACAGGTTTCCATCAAGTCCTCTAAACAGTGAAGTCATGTCTTCTGAGGCTGGGTGTGGAAGAAAAACATATCGCTGACTGCACTGCTAGACAGTACTGCTCTGTCAAAAATTGGACATATTACCTTGAAGACAGGTGGTAAGAGTCCATTGACAGCATCAACTGAAGGCCATGAAGAAGCCTGGTCATCAAACAGAAAACATCAAGGGATTGTCTTCACACCATAGGCTGGCTCCACCCCACAGAACTAATGGGAATCAGATGGCTCATAACCCTTGAAAGACTGTGCTGGTTTCAGCTGGGGTAAATTTTCCTCACAGTGGCTGGAATGGGGCTGAGTTCTGGATTTGTGCTGAACACAGGACTGATAATATAGAGATGTTTTTTGTTATTGCTGAGCAGGTCTTCACAGAGCCAGGGCCTTTTCTACTTCTTACACTGCCATGATGGCGAGGAAGTTGGGGGAGCATGGGAGGTTGGGAGGAGACACAGGATAGGTGCCCCCAATAGACTTCAGCGATATTCCAGACCACATGGCATCATGCTCAGGATATAAAATGGGGGGAAGGAGAGGAAAAAGGGCACATTTGGAGTGATGGTGTTTGTCTTCCCAAATAACTGTTGCATGTGATGGGGCCCTGCTCTCCTGGAGATGGCTGAACACCTGTCTGCCCATGGGAAGTGATGAATTAGTTCCTCGTTTTCCTTTGCTTGTGTGTGCAGCTTCTCCTTCCCCTAGTAAACCACCTTTATATCAACTCACAAGCTTTCTACCTTTTACTCTTCCAATCNATGGCATCATGCTCAGGATATAAAATGGGGGGAAGGAGAGGAAAAAGGGCACATTTGGAGTGATGGTGTTTGTCTTCCCAAATAACTGTTGCATGTGATGGGGCCCTGCTCTCCTGGAGATGGCTGAACACCTGTCTGCCCATGGGAAGTGATGAATTAGTTCCTCGTTTTCCTTTGCTTGTGTGTGCAGCTTCTCCTTCCCCTAGTAAACCACCTTTATATCAACTCACAAGCTTTCTACCTTTTACTCTTCCAATCCTCTCCCCAGTCCCGCTGGTGGGGAAGCGAGCGAGTGGCTGTGGGGGGCTGAGTTGCTGCATGGGGTTAAACGATGACAGAGAAAAAATCTAACTGTTAGGTAAGTTCTTCCTGAATGCCTCACTCTACAAGACGTTGGGTTTTTGTTTGGTTGTCTCAAGAGGATTCAATTTCTCCCTCAAATTACATTTACTCAAATAATTTGACTATAAAAACCTGAAAACTAGTGGTTTGCAGATATAGTATCAGCATTTTTTGCCTTAGGGCACTAAGTTCAGACTTTCAATTTCAAAAATACTCAAACATATTATACATTTTAGTAATACTGTATCAAAAAGGGGAAATACTCCACCTACACAATAGCTTTTTTAAAATAAGTCTTGAGGAATTTATATAGCATCATTAGAGCTCTGACACATTGTTCTAGCCTTCTGTTTTCTTACTAAGCAATATTCATTGAGACTGAATGACATGGGAACACACAACGAGAAGTCAATGTAATTCTGGCAAAAATTAAGACTAGCAAGCCTTTTCAGTATGCAAGCTGGCACTGAAGTTTTCATTTGTTTTTGTATTACTGCCGTAACAGCTGGCTAGCAGCATGGCATATTAATCTATACGGGGAAAAGTAAAAAAAAAAAATGGTTGATATTCCAGCTGCTGCTAATTGTCACTATAGTACAAAAAATATTCAGTGGAGAGGCTACCATGTAAACAAGAAAGACTTAAAATCAGAGTTTTAAATTATCTTTGACACAAATATCACATTTATTAGAAACATAACAGAAAACTATGCATAAGTAAGGACTCTGCAGCTATCACCCACTACTGAGTATATTTGAGAAGATAAATTTTGAGAAAACACAACATGGTTCTTCTTGAGTTTGTGCAATTAGTGACAGAAGGCTGTGCACAACAGCTAAGAGATCACTTATTTTCACAGCAATGCTCATCTCCAAAGGTCCAGCCAGCATAGCTAGAAGAATTTATGAATCTATGAACTTTGCAATCCTACTTCACCAACAGCAGTCTAATGTAATATTTAAAACCATAAACCTAAGAATTATCTGTTAATAAAATACTCTTTTTAGTACTGGACTATGCTTATAGTCATTTGGGGACTGAAAGATTAAAAAATGAAGCCATTTGCATCTATCTGACTGGCTGAGGTAAGGTATAAGAAGTGAATGCCGCAGAGAGCTGTGCATCCCTACATAATTTTTCCTCCCAAAGATTAAAATGTTCCATGATGGTCTCAGACCTGCACTGCTGACAGGCAGCTGGCTATAGATAGGGTGAAAGGCAGTAAAACAGCTGATACTTAGAACAGTGTTAGTCACACAAGAGAGAAGAGAATTTGAAGATATCAGCTCAATAGTCTCGGTAACACATACATGGAAAATTTGGGGTTTTCTTGGAGAGTTATTTTCACTACCTTTTAAAAAATAGTATTTTATAAATATATACAATAATACACTAAAACATCTACCTGGTAAGAGTGAACATGCACTGGTATTTTTTAAAGAACTGTCACGATAATAACAAATCTCTGCTCCCTCCACCCCAAATCAGACAACTTGTTAATATTACCTCTCTGGAACAGGATATTTAGGACATAACTTGGCAGCCCTTGGGTCTGTAGTATATTCTGATGGCTGTAGTTCATAGCTACACAGAGTGGATCCTGTTGAAAAGGAAAAAAAAATTGGTGTGGAAAACAAATAAAAGTCAAACATCCATATTCTTTGCAAACAGCATTAAAACTGATACACGTGCTGATTCTGCATCTCCTCATGTTATTACCACAAAGCCTTGCTACAGTTCCTCCTGTAAGGTAGTGGTGAATCCACCAAGTCCAACACAGCTGTCAGCAGAATACAACACTCTCCATATCTAGCTTTGGGTTTTCCAAAGTTTCAGTATTTGAGTGGAAAAACTAATTCACAATGCAGTCTAAAAGAGAAAGGCACAAAATACTGTGAAGTCCCCCTCCCCTGCTATTCCACCATGTTTTTCTTGGTCATTTTAAATGCATGAACATTGCATAACACAACATTCATGACAGAAAGAAAATATTCTTGGGTTTTCAGGGGTTTTTATGTGTGCATATTCAAAATACAACTGGACTATAGATTTCAGAGAGAGGAACAAAGAACCCGAACTGATAAAGTCAGAAAGGTGGCTGAAAAATAACAGAAGCTCTGCTTTACATAACCAAAGCTTCTAAAAACCTGAACTCTCTCCATTAAACAAATTGGTACAGCACAATAAAGTTGCCTACAACAAAAATCAGAAATTAATTAAGTTTTCCTTTGTACCTGACACTTGCCTAATGGAAGTGCCTTACCTAGGAGAGGTTTCTTTCAATTTATCTATTATGAAGACATCGAACTTCTGACCCAATGCTTCTAGGAAATCAGCAACTTCCAAATCAGATTGGAGCCCTGGTATGTCAGAAATAGCAGAGGTAAGGAAGCCTCCAATGATATAAGCTGCTTATCCAAAAACAAATTTCCTTCCAAGCTTGATTCCTAATAGATTGCTTACTTCCAAGTGCAAGGGCTTTTAATACATAGCTTCTAGTGTCCTTTTTCCCTACACAATACACTAAGGACTTATCTTAATAAGGATTTATCTTAATCTTGATCATCAATAGAAATACTCAATTCTTTCCGTTATTAAGGTATCCTCTTCTGGAACAGTTTGTAAAAGAGAGTTTTGCATACTGATCTAGATAATACATATACACTATATACCCAAAATAAACCAAGACTTTTGATAAACAGCTTCATCTTAGTGTGCATTACACCAAAGAGAACTATTATTTGTAGAATTTGTAGAATATTATTTGCAGAAATTTTATCTATCATTGCTACATTTTTACCTCTATAAAGAGATCTCTTCTATTTACAGACTGAAAGAGCAGAGAGCCTACTTAACTGCCTCAGCTGCTCTCTAATGCAGTCTCTGGAACACTTTTTAAGTACCACTTCTATGAAGTGGTTTTTTGGAAGCCAGTCCTAACCACCAAATGCACTGTTGAAGAAAGTTTGGGGATACAAAATTGGGCGGAGCCATTCACTCCCTCAAAGGCAGAGGCCCTGCACAAAGGCCTCAACAAATGAGAGGGCTGGGTAATCACCAGCTGTATGAAGTTTAAGAAAGACAAGTATTAGATTCTGCACCTGGGACAGGGAAACCCTGGATGCATGGACAGACTGGTAAATAAGACCCTGGAGAACAGTGCTGTGGGAAGGGATCTGGGGGTCATGTTCGATGGAAGCTGAACATGAGCCAGCAGTGACCTGGCAGCCAGAAGGGCTAACCCTGTCCTGGGGTGCATCAGGCACAGCATCGCCAGCTGGGCAAGGGAGGGGATTGTGCTGCTCTGCTCTGGTCTGGGGCAGCCTCACCTCGAGTGCTGGGGGCAGTTCTGGGTGCCACAATGTAAGAAAGGTATTAAGATGCTCTTGAAGAGCATCCAAAGGAGGGCAACAAAGATGATGAAGGGGCTTGAGGAAAAGCTGTGTGAGAAGTGGCTGAGGTCACTTGCTTAGTTCAGCCTGGAGAAGACTGAGGGGAGACCTCATCACAGGCTGCAACTTCCTTGTGAGGGGAAGAGGAGGGGCAGGCACTGATCTCTTCTCTGTGGTGACAGTGACAGGACCTGAGGAAATGGCCTGAAGTTGTGTTGGGGGAGGTTTAGGTTGGATATTATGAAAAGGTTCTTCACCTTTTCAGAGGTGAGTGAGCATTTAAACAGGCTCCCCAGGGAAGTGGTCACTTCTTGAAGCCTGACAGCGTTCAAGAAGTGTTTGGACAATACACTCATGTACGTGGTATGATTCTTGGTGTAACCTGTGCAGGGACAGAAGGCAGACTTCATAGTCCCTCATGGGTCCCCCCCAGCTCAGCATATTCTATAGTTACTGATAACTGACTTCTAAAAGGCCATATGATGAAGCAGAGATTATAGTTCAAAAACTTAGTATCTCATTGTCTCCTTCATACATAACATCATATTAATTCATTAAGTTCTCTGACACAGGAATAAAACTCAGAGACATAGAAATGCACAGAAATGTTAGCAGCAATGAGACTGTTTAAATCACAACTCCTCATCTCTAGAGTTTCAGCCTAGTCCTACTTCCTCTTGAGTTCAGTGTGTTTTATGACTAAATTCACCAATTAAAACTTAGTTTAACATTGTGAATACATGACTCATAGATGATTATGCTTGACCAACCCGTGCAATAAAGGCTAGAGTACGTTATTGATACAGACAGAAGTGGAGTTCACTGGTATTCAGGAAGGACAAGGCTCCCAGACTGTCACAAAGATAAAATACTTAACACTTTTCTACATTTCTCACCCCAGAACTTGCCTGAAATCTATCTGTCAAACTCTATCAGCTCTAAACTGTTAATCTGAATCACACTACCCATTCAAATCTTCATGCAATGAGACAACTTGGTACACTTCCAATAATTGGGTATTACCTTAGCATATTATGGACTAGCAATACAGCGTAGAAAAGTGAGAGCTTAAAACACTGTCTCATGTATCTGGCTGCTGCAAATTCAAGAGCCAAAACCCACAGAACTGGTCGATGCCAAACACTACTTCCACAAAAGGTGGTAGTTACTATCCTTTGCTGAGTTCTGTCAGAAAAGAGAACACTGTTGCATGACCCCAGAAAAAGCATGCCTACGGCAAGTAATAACATGACCCTTTCTTCATGGACTCCTGTCAAAGGAAAAAACGTTCAGATCACCATGAAACAAACCACATGCTTAGTTTATTCTTGTCTGCTAGGTCTGACAATAGTAATTATAACCCATCTACAACTCTAGGAATTAATTCTACTCAGAACACAAGTACTAAGCACAAAAGCTTAGGATTGTATAAATTTCCTATTTACCTATTTTAGACCAACAAAACCATTCCAAGAGCAGACACATTTGATGCTTCATTTAGGAATGAAGTAGCACTTAGTTACACATAGATTAGTATCAGAGCTGAAAACGACTGAGAAAACAAGAACTCCACTTCTTAGCCATAAATTTTAATGTGGTCTAAAGTATCAGATAAAGTGGAAGCACCAGAGGATTGCACAAACATAGCTAAACATCACAGCTATGCCTTTTGCAAACTGTGCAGGAATAGAGCCAGAAGACCAAATAAGGACAGAGTTGAACGTTGACACCTATATCTGATTTCTGGGCCCTAGCAAAATAGGGATACCTTCAGATGATCAAAAAGGCATAGGACAGACCACTTTACTGTCAGGACTTCACAGATTAATATGTTGTCCTCAGTGAAAAAAGAAAGCTTCATACTCTAGATATACCCACTAGTGCCCTCCACAAGCACAGTGTGGGTTTTAAAGGAAGAAAAGTAAGATTTAGACATATCTATACTTCTAGTTTTTGCAGAGAGACAAATCACCACTTCTTTAAAACAATGAGCATCAAAAGGCAGGAGAAATTACAGTGGCTTTTATCAGTAAATATGGGACTGAAGTGAAAGTAAGCATTCTCCAGTGCCTGCAAGAATATTCCAAGAAAGATCCATCAAAAATCCTACTAGTGACACATTCAAAAGTCTCTAGAATTGAAGATCACAAACATGCTAGATAAGACCAGCTACTCTGGAATTAAATTAAGAATCCATTTAGTCAAGTAGCAGATGTTTCTCCTACTGAATCTTTAGCTCTGCACCACTTAAGGAACTTAAGGATATTTTTCAGTGCTAACTCAATATTCAAATAGTACTATTCTAAGAGTTTATTTTTTTTAGTTAAAATATCCTCATGGCAATAACTTTTGTAAATTAACTATAAGTTGTGTGCAGAAAACTCTATCTTTTTGATGCTTAGTGATTTCATTTTTGATCTCTAGTTTCGCATTACTCAAGTTATGAGATGAAGGAATAATAATTTTTCAACCTTCTCTAAGATATTCCTGCTTTTAATAACCTTATTCTTCCTGACAGTTTTCTCTTTTACAGACAGGAAATCACTGGTCCTCTTACTATGATAATCCTTGCTTCCCTTCTCAGTGTGCATATACATACAGTATGTGAATACATGCTGAGTATATACACGTTTGTGTTTGGGTGTAAGTTTAAAAAAAAAATTGTCAAGAAAGAATACAGCCTTTATGAAGCCAACAAAGCATGAGTTTAAACAAAATGCAGTCCCTCTTCATAATTCATAAACATTACACTTTCGGACAACACTGTGCCTCCAACTTAATCTTCTTGTACCCTTGAAGAACCTTGGTACTTACACAATCTCTTCCCCAAGTATCAATAACCATTTAAAATTAAAACACTATATGCATAACAGTAGTTTCCCACCCCTTCATTCTGGGGGGCACTCCCTTTGATTTGACATTTTATTCCACTGCAATTGACAGCAGGGGTTTTTTCTCCATATAATCCTAAATAATTCAGTAGTCACAACAAGATTTATAACTTCACTGTTTCTTCCCCTTTCCAAATGGTTTATTAATGTAATCAATAACACAACACAGCCTTACTGGAGGACTCCACATGCTGTCACTTTCTGTTGAGGAAACAATCTCATTCTAACTAGAGGATACATTTCCAATACAACACAAACCTGATGGTCAGTTCTGGTAACAAGATAGAGTAGCAGTAGATGACTGTATCTCAAAACTCCTCATAATGTACTTTTACTCTAGTCAATAAAAAAAAAAACCCACTCAAAATTAGCATACAAAGGTTTACAAAGACCTATGTGTGCAGAATTGCTTTAAACATAAGATACCTATAATTAATATTGTACAGTACGTATTAATGAAGTACAATATACTTCAAGAAAACCATGAGCAAAGGATTAAGTTTTAAACAGTGTATTTTCACTCAAAACAAAGGCAGGGGAAACAAGAGTAGACAAAAAATGTCAGAAGCTTGCAGTGACCCATGTAACAGCTATTTCTAAGGCAAGTGCCAACAGGAACTGCAAAGATGTACTTTGACTACTACACATGAAGATGTCATTATCTTCAGACAGAAGAAAAATCCTTTTTGTTTCCCCTGTGGTTCCTTCTAATAGCTCAGAGATATCACCTGCTCTCAGTTAGCCAGACTGATTTCCTTTATTGATCTCTTTGGGGTCAGTCTCTATAGCAAACTTAATGAAGCGTTCCCTCTGGCTCTATATCCACCCAGACCATGACTAGCCTGGTCTAGCTACAGAATTCTGACATCAGAGATGCCTGCCAATGTGTTGCAAAATAAAAATTTCATTTTAGGTTCCTAAATATGCATCCAATGAATAGGAATAGTAGTTCCCACACTGAGCAGACACTGAAATTATCACTGAATTGAACACAACAAAAATTATAGCCACCTGTCTAATTTTCTCTTTAATAATGACATTTCATTATTCACTTGGCAGAGTCAAATTTGGCAAATGAATTATATCTTCAGGATATAAGGATATTTCAAAATGCTTTGGCAAGTCCTTGGAAACATCATTGCAGTATTTCACGGACGTTAAGTTTTAAAGCATCAATTGGGTTTCTAGGAAAAACAGCTTTCAGTCACACTTCTCAAAATACATTGAATCACAAGAATTCTGTGCCTGAGGTGAGAAAATCCTGGGGAGAGCAACAGCAGTCAATTGAAAACATACACCATTCTCAGTTGTGTCCAGTCAATAGCTCTACAAACTCAAGTATTAGCATGGCTGTTTGAGAACAGCATTGCAACATCTCTCACGTAACACTGCACCTTCCTGTGTCACTTCCAGGAGTTGCTCCAGAATATTCCTGTATTTTACAGCTTGCATCTCTGTACACATCAAAGATCTGAGTGGTCAAGTGCCCAGCTTTTTCCTCCTCTTGTACAAGGTCCCAGCTGGTTCCAATTTTCTGGGTGTCAATTCTTGTGAACAGATTGAAGGTACATGCTTTCTTGCTTCCTTAAAATCAGCCTGGCTTTGTAAGGGATGGGCTTCTTGTCTTCCTTGATGGGAAGGTACTGCAAATGCAGTACATGACTCTGAGAGGGCAAGTGAGGTAGGGATGGGAGTGAAGTTACTGCCCTGAAATGGTGCTGTGTTATCCACAAAATCAGCTCCTTTTCCCAAATTACAGCAGAAGAGCAAGTGCATCATTACTGATTCAGAAAGCTAAAATGCTGCTTTGTCACTAAATGGTCTTCTTGCCTCAAGCAAGCATTTTCCCTGCCCTAAATGCTTATTTATAATCTTGCTTGCAGAACTGCACAACAAATATGAGCTCTGCCGTAAGTGTTCTGAATCTTTAGGATTGGCAGTTCTGTGCTGCTGTGTTGAGGCAATCAAGTGCCTGTCTCACTTAAGTAATAATACCATAAATGCTAAGCTAGCTGGAAAATCATATATGGTATTGATAAAATCACTAGTAAATATAAACATGTTTTAGTATGTTTTACATGTTAGAGCTTGATAAAGATGTTTGGATTAAAAAATACATTTATTTGAACTTACCACACCACATCTTGAAGGGCAACTGAGGGACAACAGGTGATTTCTTTGGGTTGAGAAAGAGTTCTTAAGCAGTAATTTATTAAAGAATTTCAAGATGCATGGAGAAGTGATTTCAGGGATGGCATATGAGCCAGGTGAAAATGGCCAACTCTATAAAAGCACATGCAACAGCCTATACAGTCTGTCTCCAGACAATTATTATTTTCAGGATGCAGGAAGCATTAAAGCTTTCAGAAAGGCTCAACAGAGTAAAATTAAGAGTCGACTGCCTTCTTCACCTATATACTTAAAACATTAAGATGGTTTTCTTTTTGAATGTTGGACATCGTGAGCCTGAGAAAATTCAGTACTGATTATCACAAAATCAAACACAACTTGCCCTCCTTCTTCAGAACTTGACAGCTGAACTCTATATTCTAACTATATATCATCACAAACACAGAAACTGAAATTAAGCTCTGTGCAGTCATGTTCAAGGTCCTCAGATTTCGTTATTATTATTTTTACAGTGGAGTAAATGGTCACTTAAAACAGACTGCCAAAGCTAATCCTAGTATTAATTAATTTAAATCCACTATCATAGTTACAAAGGGGATCTCAGAAAAATTATTCTGCTTACTGAGCACAATAGTTTTGGTACTAATTCACTGTTCTTGCTCTACTAAAAGGTGGAATCACACTTGAAATTTTACTATATATATGCAACTGTCAAGATTATCAATAATTAAGATGTTAATTTGCTGCAAAACATAATTTTTTGGAACATCCATAGGTTGGTGAACATTTAAGCAGAAAAACAACCATGAGGATGAGAATATTTCTCTGAAAAGAGTGATTTCATGCACAGACTTCATTTATAAAAGGAAAGCTCAGTTTAGTGTAATACCTGGTTTTGATAAGCCAAGTATCATATAAGGGAAATTAGGAATTGAACTCATTAGTGGTTTTGTTCTGCTCCAGCATACTTTTGACCAAGCTTCTGGAAACTAAAAAAATTGCCCGTCATATTAATTAANTTCTTTGAAGGACAGTTATACTAAATACATTTGAGGCACAATTAATAAGATATTAATATTATTATTAATAAAACATAAACATAGAAACAATGTTGCTGATAAAGAAAGACACGGCTGAATTGCTTTACTTCAAGAGGTACTTAAACTCCACCACAAATGACCTTCACTTCATACTAACAAGGAATTGGCCTGCATCAGTTAAGAAAAATTAAAGCATGATCAGAGAAGGAGCAAAAATCACAACTTGAGATACTGACTATTTTGACTTGTAATCAACAACAGTGCACAGATCACACAAGGAAGCTGTTTGTGCAGCTCCATGAAAGCTGTGACACCTCATAATAATTCAGCTTCCTGATTCAGGTATCAGACAACAGGTGTGTGCAGGTACAGTGCAGTGGGAGACCATGGGCACTAGAAGTGTCCCAGGACCACTTCAACTCGCTCTCTTTTCAAACAAGAAGTACTCACATAACCTAGTGCTAGTACAGAAATAAACATTTCCGTTTCTTTTATGAAAAGTAATCAGTTTCACTGCTTTGAACTGGGTCATCCAGACTGACTCATTTTAAGACAAGAACCTTGCAAAGACATATTACTGCATCATTTAAAAAGATAACTTCAGGACTGTTCCCACACATTAAGAAAATGTTCCCACTTGAATAGCTAAAAATGCTGAAATTTCCTCAAATTAAGTTTTTATCTTTACTTTCTTTTGTATATCCAAAGCTTGTTTACTTCTCATGCATTTTATTCCATAGACTGGTAAAACAGAAACTGGGCTAGTAATGTCAGTATTACTACTACTGCTACTATTGAGAGAAAGCACTGCTCTTAAGGAAGACAAGGTATAGTATTTCCTTGCTAATGCAATTAGTTTCCTTTACACTTATTTTTTAAAGAAAAGCAAAGGAAAACAAAACCAAACCAATCAAGAACTGCACGGTAGCACTGAATAAAAGCAGGAATATTTTCACACACACAGCCACAGTCTGTGCCACAAGTGCCCTTAAACAGTAGCATGGCTCTCACCAACCCCTTGTGTAAGAGAACATTTCAACAGCACTACTGTTAAGCAGCAATGCCAGAATATTTCCTTAGGAGCTGAAAACATATCATAGAGTCAGACATTCCTTCAAATGCTTGTTATACTTTGTATTCCTGTTTTAAAAAGAAGCTTTCCAAACTGCCCAAGACATGATGGAACACTATCATACCATATGATACAGTAATGTTTTAGCTTAATGAAAAGAGCACATTATTCCTATTCATATTTCTTAATACATATTTCATTTTTAGCTCAGCTAATGCATGAGTCTTTTTTTAGATCCTATTTTTAGATCCCAAAAACAAACCTATTTTTTTTCATACCATTAGTTTCTGCAAATTTCTGTACATCAGCCAGAGTTTTCAGTTCTGTCCTTGGGCAAGCTGATACACACAAGGCAATAGACTTAATCTTCTGATGTACTAGATCAATGTTGCATGGATCCAAGAAGAATACATACCTAGGGAAGGAAAAAAGGTAAATTACTTCTATTTTAATTAACAATTGCACTGAACAAAATTTCAAACTATGGGATTCAGCCAAGACTGAGTGATTCAGTCTACCCAGAAACACAGGAAATTTGATATTATTATAACTGTGTGGATCAAAACAATTTATGTACTCAACATATGCACAACAAATCTATGGGTATTTATATACCCCTGGATCATACAGAAAGGATATTTAACTCTACCTGATTTAAGTCCATTCAAATGGTGCTACTCATAAAAACAGCAGTAGTCCTACAATGCCTCTTCACAGATACGAGTCCAAATATTCACAAACCTTTACTCCAATCTTAAACTTGAGTTTGACACTTCCAAATTTTTTCCAAAAAACACCCAAGAAACCAAGTAAAGCCACTCTTATGCTGCAAAAAGGAAAAGGTCCATGGCTATATTAATGAATACACATAATACCAGTAATTAAGAACAGCTTTTTAGTTTAGATTGATTTTCCACACCATGACAGAACAGATTACTTTAGTATTTACTTGGAAATAAAAATCTTTTGGATATTTCAAGTAGAATTATCTAATGTTTAAGTGCAGTATTCTAAAGAGATTCTGTTTGTTAACTTTCCACGGTGAGCGTCATTTAAAAATTCAATGCATGAAGTACATATTATAGATTCTTAACTAACATCTCCTGGCTACGTACATTTTATGACAAACATCAATCCTACAGAACTTCCACTGATGGTATAATACAGATGCTTTTCTCTTTGAAAGTTGAACAAATCTTAAATTCCTACCGTTCTGGTGAAATACTGTGCATTGAAATATTCTCTTCATATTACCTAACATCATTTTATGAAAACACCAGCAATCTGCCATATAAAATGCCATTTCTATTTTTGCAGTCCTCATGATGGAAATTCATTCTGTAACCAGCAAAAATCCCTTCTGATCCTAGAAAGCATTTAGGTCCTACCTGGACACCTTCATATATGCTAATTGCTGTCTATTGTTCTATTACCCAGCATCAGTTCAAGAACAATTACTATGTAGTACAGTCTTCCTTGAAAGTTCATCAAAACTCATGTCATCTAAATCAACTGTAATGTGGTAATAGATTACTTGCATTCTTAAAACATTCCTTTCTTTGTCAACACCTCAGCGAAATCTGAGATTTTCTTTTTTACTTATTATACACTACACATCTCAGGACTTCATAACCTAGAGTGTATGTTCACTGAAGTCTGAGAAACAAGTGTAAACATGAAAATTCTGTCCTGCAGACACAGTAAAAGTAACTGCATGCAAGCAATAAGCCACAGTGTTCCCTCATTTCAAAGAAAATACTCTTGAGTTGGTACCAAGACACACAATAGCTGTTTTAGTTGAAGTCCCTCCAGTTGTTATCCCATACAATAAGGGCACATAGAAGGAGAGTGTCTACTCCTTTGAGGGTATTTGGTCAAAGGAGCTACAAACAAGAATTTACAAAGTCAAACCTGACTGATATGGCAAGGGAAGCTAGAATGGAAACAAATCTGGTTAGTTTCCCTAATTGGTAAGGATATGTGGATTATGAAAATTATGATTTTTCAGTAAGACTATTTGGCTAAGGACCTTGCCAAATTGAGATAAGGAAAAGGAGGGAGACACCCAGACATAAAACTTGTCCACCGAATGTTTGTAAAAACAGTCAATCACAGTAATTGATGGGCTATCAAGAAACTGCAGACAAGGACTTTGCGATTGATAAGGATGCAAACTTGTAAGTGCAGAATATCAGAGGGGTCAGTGGGACTGTGCCAGCTGCAGAGGGAATGTGCATAGGACAGGGTAGCAGACAGAAAGGGGTGTAAAAGGGAACGGTTATATGCAAGTTGATGTTGGTCAGTACATTATCTGACCTCAGCACCTGATCACTGCACTCTGTCTTGTCCTATTACTAAAGCTTTTAACTCTGCCTAATTCTAGTCTCTATCCCATGTGAATGGGTGCTGCAAGTGCTGCAGGGATTAAGTGCCAGCTGCTAGGGGGACTGCCATGGATGTGAGGGATTCGATGCCAGCAACTGGAATCAGACCAGGGGTTTGTGTGCACCAGGACTGTGGTATCAGCTACCAGACTGCGTGGGGTCTCAGTACCAGTGGCAGCAAGGGGTCTTGGCAATGACCTGCTGGGGTGGGAACAATGTGTGCCCACAAAAGAGAAGCAACTACAGAGCTGATAGGCTCAGCGCAGGTGGTCACAGCCCTTGTGGTGCTGGCTGTTGACGGGGCTGAGCACCTGTACCTTCCACAGAACAGATCTATACAAGTTACAGAATCATAGAAAATCCTGAGTTGGAAGGGAGCCACTAGGATCACTGAGTCCAACTCCTGGTATAACTCCCTAGCAAACTCCAATATGTATCAGATGGTGAGTAGGGAGCTCTGGGTGAGAAGTGTTGCGTGGGCAGAGGGTCTGTGGTGTTATTTTGGGGAAACTGTGGATCTGCAGGGCCTGTGGAATGAGTGTGTGAGTGTTTGACAGTCAGCCCCAAACTGGATCAACTGCTGAGTAGGGGGAACCCATGAGGAGGGTAAGGAGCAGAGGTGCTGTGCTGGTACTTGCAGAATCCACAAATGTATGTGAGCTTGTGAACCTGGAAAGTATCACACTAGGCACACGTGTGCCTACACTAGTGACCTTCTGCCACTGTCAGCCCATGAGGACAAGGGACCATGGTTGGCTGTTCTTGTGAGTCCCACTGTTGAAGGCAGCACCTTCTCACTGCCAGTGTGTGTAACCAGCTGAGCCAATGTCCCATATGTGACTGTCCATCCACATCCCTCAGCCTAGGCAGAGACCCTGAGTTCTGGGAGCTGTAAGACTGGACTCCAGGCAGGAAGGTCCTCTGAATTTTTCTAAGGAAACCAAGTCAGGAATGACACCATAAGGAAGCTAGAACTCAGCCTGTTTCTACAGTGATTTTAATTCAAGGGTAAAGCTATCATTTTAATCGCTAGAATATTTTGTAAAATAAATGCTACGATTTTAACTCAAACCAGAAAATTGAGAAATACAATGCAATTATAGCATCATACACAGTTTTGACAGAAGTGTGGGTGTAGCCTTTAACTGCCACTTGTAATTCAAACACTGCATTGTACAGTACAAAGACAGTTCTGAAAGCAGTTAAAGGGATGTGCACAGAAAACTCCAGGCTATCAGATCTGTAGCTTCAATCTGTGGCCTAGGAAGACACAAGTAAGATTATTGTTATTTTCTGGCAGCTAGAAAAAGAACCAAAATGTTAGGTACCAGCATTACAGAAAAAAAGTTAATTTTTTTTTGTTTATAAAGCTTACTTGTAGAAAACAAGTCGTTTTACTGCGGAAAATTTCATACCGTGTCACCACAGAACAGGTTTTGTTTCTCTTTAGGAGAATGTCATTACATGCTTTGTGCTGCAATTCCAGTTATTTACAATCAGCAATAGACTAATTTTCTAATCAGTAAATAACTTATATCAGCAGTACAAAGACTGACGTAAACAAAGTAATCATGTTAGAGATGCTTCAACACGGCAAATGAAAATACGTTTGTTATTTGGAAGTCAATATAATAGACTTACAACTTCTTTATGAAGTTTCAGCCCTGCAGAGAAGGACCTGGAGGTACTGATGTGTGAAAAATTGGGCATGACCCACCAATGTACACTTGTAGCTCAGAAAGCCAACTGCATGCAGGGCTTCATAAAAAGAAACATGACTAGCAAGGCAAGTTTCACTCTGCTCTCAGGGGTGTTCCCCACCTAGTATACTGCACCCAGCTCTGGAATGCCCAGTACAGGAAAGACATGAACCCATTACAGCAAGTGCAGAGGAGACCCATGAAAATGATGAGAGAGCTGGATCATATGAAGACAGGCTAAGAGAGTTGGGGCTGTTCAGCCTGGAGAATGGAAGGCTGTGGAGACACCTTTTGGCAGCTTTCCAGTAGTTGTAGGGGGCTTCTGTAAAAGACAGAAAATGGCTTTTCATACAGGCAGATGGTGAAAGGACAAGGGGGAATGGCCTTAAACTAAAAGAAGGTAGAATTAGAATGACAGAATCATTTTCATTGGAAAAGATCCTTCACATCATCTACATTAACTGCAAATGCAGCACTGCCAAGTCCACCACTAAACCATGTCCCTAAGCGCCACCTCCAGAAATGATGACTTAACCACTTCCCTGGGCTTGATAACCTTTTTGGCAAAAAGAACTTGGCATAATGCCCAATCTAAACCTCCCCTTGCACAGTGTGAGACCATTTCCTCTCGTCCTATCACTTGTTTCCTGGAAGAAGAGGCTGATTCCCCCATCTACAACCTCCTTTCAGGCAGCTGTAGAGAAATAAGGTGAAACCAAGAGCTAGTAATCTGAACATCAGTAACACTTAGAATAGACAAAGCTAGCATCTTAAATATTTCCTAAAAATTAACAGCTAGAGTGTACAGCCCATAGGGCATGGAATAGGAACTTAATGTTCATATTGCAACATGAAGTACAGAACCAAGCAAAACCCCCACAAAAACAAACCAAAGAGGGTGTGAAGATGACCACATGGCAATCGCTTGGTAACACAACAGCAAACCAGTGAAAAACAAGACCACTCCAGGCCCTAATAGTGCTGTTAGTCTAGGCTGTCATGTAAGGGATAGGGAATTTAGACTGCAAGGAAAATAATACCCCAGGAATTTCTCTGTTCAGGTTCTCTTTTTCCAAGACACATAGACTGAGCTACCAGATACCATAATTGATCTGTGCCATCTAATGGAGGTGAGAGTTTAGTGTCAAAAATGTCTTTAACAGTAGGGCATATACAGTTTCACTCAATCAAATACTCTGTAGATGCGGCAAACCATCCCTGGGTTTTCCCACTACCTAAGCATTTTCAGTCATTTCCTGCAGTCAAAGGCATGTGTTCAGGTAGAAAGCCACCCTAACTGTTCTCCACAGCATCAAATGCACACCTCCTTGTACTTCAGTAGACAGCACAAACTGAATTCTTTCCAAATAACAATGTATTGGTGATCAAAAAACAGACTGAATTAGCACTTCCGAGACATATACTTGACTGCCGTGGTCATCATCTATTTGCGAATAAAAGGTCATTTCTTTAACCCCTTATATCTACCAGAATTTGTAAAGCAAGGAGCTTACTTGAAGCAGATAGGTTTAATTAGAATTCACTGCCAGATCTAGAGTATAATCCTATGTTTGACTCTAGAGCACAGACTATTAAAGTGTGTTGTGGTTTCTTTGTAAAAATAAAAAGATGCCTGATCCTGTCTTTGTTCATGAGACCAGGTTATAAAATCCTCCTTCCCAACATTTCATCTCACTGTTTTCAGCATACCTGATGTACACAAAGCAAATCATACCCCTGTGAGAACTCTGCTCTTCACCCTTACCACCCAGATTTCTGTATCCACACAGACCACGTCAATTTCACTTCCACATGACAGTGCCTATGGGTTGCTGTCATACACAAGGAAGAAAATGTTATTTTTACAGATGATTTAGCTTTTCAGCCCTTGGACTGGGAAATAAAAATGGAATTACCCTGCAAGCAAAATGAAATGAGAATAACTTCGTATTTCCAGAGCCCCATTTGTAGAGCTTAAAAGTCTTTTCTTTCTCTACACAAACTGAAATGTACAGGCAGAAAGAAGAGTTTATTTTTACAGTCTGTCTGCAAAGTGCCCCTATAAAAATAGTATTAAATACTCTCATGAACTCCACCTCAGACACTGTAGGAACTCCATCTGCTAGAGACAGATGCAAAGCAGATAGCTTTTTAAATTTGCTTGGCAATTTTTCAGAAGAAACTATGGGGTGTGAGAGAAGGAAGGATCACTCACTTATATAAGAACTAATCTCTTCCAAAACTGAATACCCTGGACTATACCAGGCACTTCATGTGAACAGTTAAAGAATAATCTGCCTTAGCAGAATGTTTTTTCTTCACCAAATAGAGATGATTATATCTCAAATGTGTGTATCGACTAATTTGCTTAGATCATGCCTCAAGCCATGACATCTTTGTTAGAAAAACATAATTGTTTTGAACCTCATTAAGACCTCTTGACAAACAACAGGCTATGTCAATTAGGTGTGTTTAAAACAGTCTATCTTTTTATCTGCTGTCTTTTGAGCTTGCATTTACAAGAGGAAATCACTTAGTGGTAGATGTTTCCCCACATGGTGGTCTGATTCATGTCACATGTAGAAGACTATCACAATATTAATTACTGAATTTCAGTAAGGTGTCTCAATTTCTCTACCTTCTCATGAGCTCAGACACCAGTTTTTCTAAAGGTAAACTTAAAATTATGATTTTAAAATTTGCATTTTTTCTCAGAACATTAGAATTAAAATTTTGTACTGAATACACATGGGTTTAAAAAGTAATAAAATGTTTATGTAAAAGACAAGAAAACTATGCTGCATAAGATTTAAGCCTTTCAACCTTCTTGAAAGATGGGATTAGATCAAGAAACTATTTTTCTGACAAAAGATATCTGTAAAATGTTCCAGACATTTTATTTATTGCATGTTTTTCTGGTAACCAACAATTATCTATCTATGTTAAATCTTAAATGACATATTTAGAAGTCTCTAGAAGAGCAACTCAAAATAACCAGATCTCAGGAAAGCAAGCTTCCAAAATAATTTATGAAAATCATCAATTTTCTGTTAGTCTGAAAGTGTGAAGGAAAAGGCTACCATACCCAGAAATTAATAACTTTTTAGTTCCTTGAAGTAATCAACAGTGAAACACCATTTTTTTTTTGTCACTTATACCACTGTACCAAGCTAAACAGTTTAAGTCACTCAAGTTTACAGAAGCACTCTGAGCACTGACTGACTGACAGACCTAAACAGACATTCAGGTTTTCAACCTGTCAGTGCAGAATTCTTGCCACTGCTCCAATACTACTACTGCAGTGTGATGTCTTCCTGTACAACAGATAGAAGGACCTGAACTTTAAGTACGAGTTTTAACAGGACACTGCTTAATCAAAGCTGTGTGCAGCTCTAAAGTATTGTGCATTTTCTTTGCAAGTCACTTATGTATATTCCGCCTACAGTTTAAATTTTAAAGTCTTATTCTAATGTGTCAGATATATTTCATTTCCCCCTACACCAAGTGGCAGAAACTGAGCATACAACATCAAAAGCAAACCACTTCTACATGGATATCAAATGCCTGTTCCCAAATCTAAGAATACTTGTCACACCTAAAACTAACTAACAACACTTCTCAGCAGCCTAATAAATTATCCTATGTGAAACGAATACTGAGAAAAAGTAATTCCTCAATGTCTTAGCTGTACTTATATTGCATATCTGCCAATATATAGTTTAATGTTGCTGGTTGTTACAAAAGACTGTTGTCCTCTAAGCGAGAAAAGTGTCAAAGGACAAGTAGGAATGAGTTAGCACACCCCTTTTCCCATTTTATTTAAAACCACTCTCAAAGCAAGAAAGGTTTTGCCTTTCCTGGTTTACAGAATGCAAAAATTGTATCGCATACTTACTTCTTGTGAGTGAGGTCCAGACCACTGTTGACTATTCCCTCCACCTTGACATTTTTCTGTCCACAAATATTTCCATAACTGTCATATCCTGAAAGTAGTCTTGCAGCTGCTCCTGTAGCTATTGAAAAGCCACAGATAAAACCCTGGAGGAATAAAAAACCCCCACAGTTTAGCAACACTGTGTTTGACAGATGGGAAAAGTCAGTTTTATTAATTTATTTCTAAGCAGAGATTGTCTTGTCTAAAAATTCTTTCAGGCTGGAAAAGGAAAGACAAGGATCATCACAGAGAACTGTCATGCAATAATAAAAACAAATGCAAGCTAAAAGAGGATTCAGACATCTAACATTGGATATTATACAACCATAGTTAAGACTCAACATAGTTACGTACATGGCTTTTATGAGAGTGATATTGTCAGCAAGTGGACAAGGGCAGGCAATGAAGGAGAGCTACTAGCAGAGATGGAGTTGTCAAGGATTGCTATGCAGCTTAGAAAATCTTCCATACAATCCAGATTTTCTTGCTTTCCAATTTTTTTCTTTCCTTTAAATTAAGTGCTTTCAATGATGAGCTAGAACAGGCCTATCTAACAAGTTTCGTTAAAGTAAATCCTCTTAAAGCAAGTGACCAGGTCAAGGCCACTATGGTTTCAGATGCCAGTTTTAAATGCAGGAAAGAAACAGATGCAAAGCAAGATGGCTCAGACCATGTAATGTGGAAAATACCCTAAGCAGGCAGGTCCTTCTGTAAACTTTCAGAAATATTGCACAGGCAAAACCAAGACCAAGGCAGTGATTGTGCAAACAAGAGACTGGCCCAAAAGCTTCATTATCAAACCACTGACAGGAAGAAATGAACCATCAGCTCACTCCACTACTACTAAAGAACTGTTTTCACATGTGAGGCAGGCTAAGATTTGAGAAGTTGAAGTGGAATAAACAGCTGAGACAAGTGCACGGAGCAACAGATGGCAGTGGCAGGATCAGATGAAATGATGGCAACAGGTAATGAAGTTGGCATTGAACAGTGAAAATGTGGGTGGTTCACCCTGCAAGTGAAGTCGCCTAGAACAGCAACTACGTGACTCAGTTGCATGATTGCTCTGTCTATTACATTGATTGGACAGGAAAATTTGGGACACTCATGCACAGAAAACTTATTTATAACTTAGGGAACATCAACAAAACTAGAAAAAAACCAAACACACAAGAGTGCTACTTGTTTTGGGAAGCACTGTGCTTTTTGCAATTTTAAGATATTCACACTACAGTGACACTGTAATTCATACGATTTTAAATATTCAATATAATTTTTGCATTTGAAGCCTGACCAACCATTGAAAAACACCCCGGGGAAAGTAGAAGAAACTTTTCAGTGGAATTATTACAAACACCAGAGACAGAGGGACAGCAGAAAAGAAAGCTGAGAGCATGTAAGTCCCAAACTCCCTGAAGGACAACTGCTTGCAATGTAGCAGTACAAGACAGCAATGGACATTCTCTGTTTAAGAAGAGCAGGAAACATAGGTCCATGAAAGAAAACAAGATGGAAGGAAGTGTACTTCTAGTTTTCACTAATCTGCAACTCTTGGAGGTTTGGTCTTCTAATAAAAAATGTAGAGTGTTGAGAGGCTGACTTGAGAAAGGTGATGGTTTCATCACAGAAGACAGAACTTTGAAAGAAAGGTCTTATCATTAGTAATAGAGTTGTTAACAACAGCTGCTTCTACTAAGCATCCCATTAAAATAAACAAATAAAGTAACAAATAAATAAAAACTCAGTCAACTCTCTGACAGTCAGAATTTTTGTTTCTCACAAAAAGTTTACCAGGATTCACAAAACTGTTTACCAGTGTCCTGGTTTGAGACAAATTCAGAGGAGAATGTCCCCTGATGGAAAGCAGGTTGTAGTTACCCCTCCCCCACCAGGTTCAGGAAAAGAAATATTTCCTCAGAGGAAAATGAAGAGAAAAAAAATATTTATTTAACAAACACACAGGAAAAGAATAATAATGCTAAATAATAAAATCTCTTGCTGTGGAGAGAAACTTGAAAAAGTTTAGAGTCCTTCTGGGTGTGGTCTCTCTCCTCCCTGGAGCTGGTCGGCGTGGGGGACCCCCCTGCAGGCCAGTGGAAAGCCTCCCAGTGACGTTTTGATGTTCTGAACAAGACCAGAAGAGAAAAAGAAGAAACCAAAGTCCCAGGAAAAAACTCAGTCTCTCTTTTTTCGAAGAAAACAGAGCCAAGAGCTGGCTGGATAAGCAAGGAAGGTGCTTCCTCCTCTCCCTCTCTCTCTCTGCCCCAGCTATCATTCCCCAACAGCAGCAGAACAACAGAAAGGAGTAGTGATCTTGAAACACAGAACTGCTTTGAAAAAGTTCCTCTGGCTGTTTTTTTTCTTCTCTCCCCTCTCAGGCTCAGTTTAAAGTCACAGAATGGCATAAAATTCCTTTTCTGGGCATAGAGCAGACGATATAGGATACACCATAAAGTCACTCCAAGACAACCAGACTCCCAGCTATCATTTCTGGGACGTGCAGAGTCCTATAAGGAACATGAGTCAAGTGATAATTCACCATGCTGAATATCACTTACCACTGAAACTGCAGTTTCAGGGGATGAGAAGCTGAAGCAAGAACTGGCACGAAAAATAAATTATGGATCCCTACCAAAGGCTTTTGATATGTACATACTACCCATTTCTTCTACAGCTAGTGGTTCCCATGCAAATATATCCTGATCTTTTCCAGTGATTAAGTTACTGATGGGTTTTAAAATTCCTTTCTTATGAATGTAAACTCTTGAACTATATAACATTCACAAAATTCTCTGAGTTTGTGAACCTGGAGTTTGTGAACTCACCATTCCTATGCAGAAAAGGATGAATAAGAGCAGCCATGGTACATCTGTGCAGCTGTGGTCTTCCAGAGGCTTCCACTCTCGCTTGGAACTCTTGTGTGAGAAGAGAGAGATGAGGTTAACAACACTTTAATTGTCTGCTCGTAATAGAGAAATGCATAAAATTATTCTACAAGGCATTTACACATAGCAGGAGCCATCTTTGAGTGCCAAGATAGTTGAAGAAGCTTGGTCGAAAGACTTAAAGAGTAAGGTTCATGTAGGACTCCAAAAGAAGTGCCTCCACAGGAGTTAGATCACCAAATAGGTATTTAACCAGAAAATAGTTAATTTATCCAGAAATTTACAAATATTTATCCACAAAACAGGTTATATTCACTTGTATTTTTATTACTAGAAAGCAGAAATTAACGGCATGAAACTGACAATATTGCAGTCTTCTTCCACAGCTACCTTTCATAAGGTAAAACTGATGTCCAGGAAGGCGAAAGGATTAAACTTTTCAAAAGCCCCTAAGTTTTCAAACACTATTGGCAGGTTGAACAAGAACTATGCATGTAGAAAGGAGGAAATAAATTGCTGTTTAAGGAGCAGTCTTCTACCTGCCATAAGGCAGCTGAGCTAAACATTTCAGTGAAGAAATACTTTATCAGTATTGCTATGGTGCCAGAAAGGAAAGTTGCATAATTAAAGGTTAGAACACTCAATGATGGAGGTAGTTGTAAGCAATTCAGAGAGTTTGCTGCTAATGAGGTAAAAAAAATCTCAAGTATGTATACGTTGCTAAGATAATTAAAATCTTATAAACAGTCATCTAGGCAAAAAAGTTTCAGGGAAAGAATAAGTACTAGCTGTAATACAGAACTAACCACCAAATTAGGATTTATTATAACAAAAATACTGATTACAGCTACTTTTAAAAAGACAAGTTTTTTCAACAGGCTCCCAAATACTGAATCTTCAGATATATTGACTGAGACCCAAAAACTGCAGACAGTGTTTTAATCCTTGAGGAAGAAAAGGAGATTGATATTGGGAGACTACATAAACAACAGTTCTCTCCAGAGACAGAGCAAAGGGGTTAACGTATTCAAATTTTGAATTTATTTTTTCTCTTAAGACTCTGAAGAATTGTCAAGATTTTGCTGACAAGGTAGTAAATGTCAGTACTGAATTAAAACAGAATGGCTGGATGAAATGTCAACAGCTTTTATGTCCAGTATGTATTTTGCATATTTTTAATTTAAAAAAAGCAATAGCATGTAACTTACATGATATTTGCAATGTGGTTTTTTGGTATTCATGACTTTGGCTTTGGTTAATTCACAAGCACAAAGCAACCTTTTCAAATACTACCATTAGAAAGCTAAAAACTGGGTTAAAAAAAATGAAATCATGCATGCATCACACTTCAAAAAATTCTGTTCCCTAAGTAATCTGACTTTGCATTAGGGAATTCCATGCTAATTTTGCAATCTTTTATTAAGCAAGTTCCACTTACAAATGTGATAAATATAGTTTCAGAGATACGGTAAATACGGTTTTAATTCAAACTGTATTCAGTATTCACTGTAGATTCTGAACAGTCAAACTTCTTTAGATTTTACTCAATAATCAGTAGTGAGGGGTGTTAAAAGGTCATATTTTGCACTCTACAACCCACGTTCAACAAAACTGAATCTTCTAATCCTGGCAATTCACACTTAAAACTAACTCACTCTTCGAACTTAACATTTACAACAAGCTTGTGACATTTATGTTGTTATAATTAGCATAATCATAATTACATAAAATACGTAAGACTTCGTGCTTCCTATTCCTAATTCACTCCGGGAACTCTAGATTCTTTAGAAATTTACTTTTATTTACAAACAGCAGAGACAAATTTCAGCTACAGCTGCTGTCTTAAAAGTAAACTGCCCTTGGCAAAAGAGGGAGCAGCAAAATGCACTGCAGAGTGTGCTTTGTTTGTTTTGTTGGGATTTTTTTTTATCCTGTCTCTACCATCTGCACACAAAATCTTTTAATAGGATTTTTAAAAGCCTCTAGAGTAGCTCTGGCAAGGATTTAGGTTGTCTGACTAGTCACTGTTACCATAAGTAACAGTTACCATAAGTAATCCATTTTACTTACTAAGTGGACTGCAATTTATATGTCAAAAGGAAACTTGAAATGCCATAACATAGGACATAGTTAGAAGTTACACAGATAAGCTAATTCTCTGTCTATAGTTCTTACTCTGANAAAAAAAAAAAAAAAAGGGAAGGTATTCTAAACAAAAAGTATCCTTGGAGGAAACTCAACAGGCACTAGATACTTACTAACTTACAATTTAACCACCTAGCATGGTAACAAAGTCAGAAATTATGTATGTTTAAAACAACACCCCATTTCTGTAGCCTGCCCAATCTTTCTTGTCCTCAGACCTCATTAAAACCCAAGCTAGCTACTATTAGTTGTCTACTATTTTCTCCCCAGTTGCCTCCTTGTATTCTGGACTCCCAATGAATCTCCTGCCATAGCTTCACAGCCCTTTATCCTTGCCTTTGAGGTTGGTGTCTGTGTCTCTCCAGTGACTGCTCCGTGTCTACTCAACACCCTTAGGCATTTACTCAGACTGTGATTTTCATGCTTTGGCAACATAAATTGTTAATCCATGGTCAACATAAGGTCTAACAAATGTTGTTTGTTCTGCAATCTGTAAACTATGCTTTGTCTCCATTGTGACTGAAACACCATAACATTTTAGCAGACATGCTTTGCCTGAAATCCCAAGTCTGCACTTCTACTCTTTTTAGCCTTTCTTCCAGATAGATCAGGAGCCTGCAGTATTTGCTTATGCAAGAAAGCTAGAGAAAAAAAAATTGAAAATTATTTGATTCATTTCAAGTTTTCTCTTAAAACAGAGCTTTCATAATTTACACTATGCCCTCTAAAGATTTTCTTGCCATTAACAAAGCATAGAGCCTGTACTGTCATGAAAGCACAGAGAATCTGGAGCACCATCAGTCAAAAGTGGAGGCTGGAAAAAGAGTCTTTCTCTCCAATATAAACTTGCAGGTTGGGAACATTTCCTGCTCATAACAGCTTTTCTGTGTGGATTTTATGAGTTATTTATTCAAGAACCCAAATGAGTGTGTTTACATCTGTCCATTCTGCACAAGACTTAGCAAACTCAAAACCAAATCAGAACCCTTTGGTGCAGCAGTTTTACAATGATGTTTTAGTATTACACACCTAGAAAACTGGATGTCTACAATTAAGCCTTCTCTTACACAAGAGGAAGTGTGAAGATTGTCAGGACATTTACTACTGCTTTTTCCTAGCTGACTTCAGAGTTACACGTTCTCAAGACTGAAAATACTTGCATACAAATACAAAATAAAAAAGAGGTTGTTTTCTTGGTATTCATTGCATCCAATCACTCCAAAACAAAATAGAAATCCCCCTTCCAGATTTCTTTCTTGCTGCCACTTCCAAAATATACCTTTGCAGCACCAAATAGTAGCTCTCCTCTGCATACTGCAATATACTTCTGTACAGGAACAGCCAAAACCAGCATAGCCAAAACCAGTGGTTATCACTTTCACTGTCAACTGTAATAGGAGTACTGGATGCTGCCATGCAAGCACTCATGTGCCATAACCAGAGTGAAACACATATAAGAGCATAAAAATTGTAAAAACACAGCATTTCAACAGGAGACTACAGGTGCAGGGAGCTACAGAGAATTTATTTTAAGCACAAGATGTCTCATGCAATGTAAAATTTGAGAGTGATGAGACTGAAGCAAGAAGCCTATTAAAGAACATCTGCAGCACTATATATACAGATAATCAAACTGTGGGTAAGTAGCAAGTATGTGAATAAGATAAGGATAAAGATGGAATTTGCCATCAACTGATGATGTTGCAACACGATGGTACAGGCAGCAGAAAGAAAAAGTCTTGGAGTGGTCAGTTCACGTGTTTCAAGAAGAAGAAAATTAAGGCAGTAATTAGTAGTAGTTCAAGGCAGGTGGGCTGAATTAAAAACAACCCAGTGAATAACTAGCATGAGTTACAACCACTGGATGAAAAGGAGTTCCAGATCAGAGCCTAGAGGTTAGACTCTAGGCTCCACTTTGGCTAGTGAGTATAAATTAGCAACTGGAGAGTATAGGATTACTCCAATTTGCATACGAACACAGAGGTTGTTGTTGTTGTAAGAATAAAGTCACAACTTCATTCAGATACTTAAGAACACTGATGTTAAGATAATTTGTTACAAAACCCTATCCCAGGAACCATATTAATCTCCTTTAAATTCTCTGTTGTTTTATCACCTTGATGTAACATCTGGACTCAAGAGTACATACAACTGTAGTTCAACACAGAAGAGTAAACAGACATAACTTCTCTTTATTTAAATTAGAATTCAGAAATTATTGTGTAGCTAACTATCTTCAGAGAAGACAAACAGACACAGTGTGCACACAGCATTAATAAATGGCCTTTAGAGGCAAAGAAAGGATTCTCATCCTCACTGGCATCTTTTGTGCAAACTGCTGGAGTCATGTGACATACACCTTTCCTAGAAAGCAGACTGCTTCTGATAAAGTACCAGAGATTCAGCTGATCATATAAATAGCATTTGGTTTATTCCAGTACCACTGTGAGTATGTAATACATAAATTTTACACCTATGATGTAAGTTTGACCCTTCAAAATTGGAGGGTCCATTTGCAATGCTCCACATACCACCACATCACAGGTAAGGGCACGGCTCCTTGGGAAATGGGCAAGCCAAGTTAAAAAGGTGATGACCAAGATGACACCCAGTTCAGAAGCTGTCTTGCAAGCCAAGTTATACTCTGCATCTTCAAATGCTATTGAAACATACCCACATAGGATTAAAAAAAAAAAAGACAGTTCTTGGAACATTTATCAGTGTTTCCTAACAGCCATTTAAGGAGATGGTATTTTACTCATTTTACATCTTTACAAGCTAAAGAACAGTACTAATCACATGTTGACCTTTACTGTGAAGCATTCCGCCTACAAATAAGATGAGCCATAATTTACTAGTTTACCAAACTGTTTGCAGTTTGCAAGAGAGTAATTCTCCACGTTTAATAGATATGGCACTTTTCTGTCCAAGACATATAAGACTTTTCTAGACTATGCAGCTGTTTAAAAGAAGAACTAGCAGCAGTTGCATACTGTCCTGATGAAACTTCTTCCACCTCTTAACAGACTTTCACCCTAGAGCCTAAAGAGAAAAAGAGTCCTGGCCCTATGCATACATATTCAATTCCCCACATGAGTACACTTCTGAGAACAAAAGTAATGACTCAAGTAAACTAGTTCTCTATATAAAATTTTCATGTGGTGAATCTACTGTTTAAATGTGCAGAATGAAGTCTTGAAGCATTAAACCTATTTTCAGTTCATGTCTCTACCAACCATGTTACATTTTTACAGAAAATCCTTAGCTTACTTCACCAAGAAGTCTAAGAACACTGACACAGTTGACTTAGTTAAAATCTTCACCATTACCTACAAACCTCCTATGGATGACATACATGTATTCAGACAAAGCACCTAAGAGCAGCTTACAGCACTATCATGAGTTCAGACAATCTCTGAGATTCACAATAAAACCTGTTTATTATACAGCATATTATTGGTACACCTCCATTACTAGAGCAGGAACATGCACCAGCAAGTGCTAACTTTTACTCTACTAAATTATACCAATTCCCTGGAAGAATGAACTACACTGTATCAATAAAAATACCTCCATAAACACACTAAAAAAACCTATTAATGTAGACTTGGCCTGGATCTACCTCTGTGTAAGAGCAGTATTGCCCCAACCTCAAAGAGCTTGCTAATGGTTGCATTCTCATGGCAGGCTTGAATTGCCCCAGACTTACAAAACTGAAGCAATGTCTCCCACCTACAGGGACAAAAGACCTTGTCACTGTAACGCTACTGCAGCATGTCCCAGTCATCTCTTTAAAGAAGCCAAAACATCTTGGGGCAATTCCAAAAGGGACTGCATAATAGAACACGCAACTCACAGTGGAGTCAAACACCCATTTTGGTGGGACTTCTGCTTCAATCTCATTACAAAACGGTGTATTTTTCAATTTACTGCAAAGCAGACACTAGTCACACTTCGGACTTAGAGCCATATACTAGTGTTTTACATATAGGCACCTAAACCCTTATTTTCCTAATGACTTCACATTCACCTCTTGATTTCCAATGCCATGTTCACTGAAAAGATGCACCTGCCTGTTATAAGCATGAAACTCAGAAATAATGCCAGGAAAAGTTGTCTGATGGTATAATACCGCTTTATCCACCAAAGAGTAATGAATTTATACTTTGCTTCTCTTCAGAGATTAAGAATACCACCAATTCAATGTGTCCAAATCTTCTATTTCATTAATGTTCTCAGACTCCACCAATAATATTTATAAGTTTTTAACATAAGGTAAACAAAATTCAGATCACATAAGGTATCACTTAGAGAATTACTAACAGATGTTTACCCTGAAAACTCATACATGGGGACTTCACTCCTGAATGTAGCATATGTTGTGTTGTAGATCATCTTCCATTCATCTTTACAGTCAACTCATATTAAACATTGATTCAAAACTCCTTGATTACATGCCTCCACCTCAATCAACAACTTAAATATTTATCTTGAAACATAACACAACTGATTAAATAAAGAGTTGACACGATCAGCACACCTGCTGCAGTGTTGAAGTTTAGAGATCAGACCATATGCAGACAAAAGCCCTGTTTTTAAGTCTCAAAATATGTAGTTATTCTTTCTTTTCTTCATTACACATTATTAAGTATTCATTTCAAGTGAGCAATCAATAAGGATACTTTACAAATACCACAGTAATATTTTTCAGGGGCTTAAAATATCCGTTTCAATACAATTTTGGTGCTTCCATGGATCTTAATCATTAATAAAAAATCAGTCAGGAAAACAAAACCAAAACAATAACAAAAACTCAAAGCAACAATAATTTAAAAAAACAATAAAAAAATCAAACAAAAACCCACAAACCACCCCCAAAATCACAAAACCAAAAAATCAAAACATTTCTTCACTTCTGAAGACACTTTGCACATACCAAGTTACAGTATTACATTTGAATTTTCTACTTGTTCATCAACCTGTTTCACAAAATTTCAAATTTTATTACTTCTACAGACTGCAAATCCCAAATTACAAAATATTTTCTAACTTTAGACTAGTAAAACATAAAATTAAAAACACAATTTACTTTCTAATGTTAGCTTTATCACAGGACGCTGGAACACACACAAAAAACCCACCAGGAATCCCAAGGCAGAATTCCCCAGTTACTCGTTTCCACATGAGATGTGGAGGACATTCCATAAAAATGCTTCACTTGTTCTTTGCACTGTCTTCATGTAAATTCAAGAACAAAGACATCACAGCTCATTAGGAGCTCATGGCCTGCACAGTACTGCTGTGAGAACTAACAACATTTTTAGTCACTTACAGGAACATTCATAGCAGTTTGATACATGTTCCTTCAAAATGCATCCTATATTCAAATATGTTTGCCAAGTGAAAATCATAGCTGCTTAAATACAAACTCCCAACTTACAGGTTCAAAATTCTGGCATAACAACAAAGAAACACTCAGGGTTACAACATGAGGGCAGTGCTCGAGGACTCAGAGTGTATTAGTTTAACATGAACTAAGACTGGGAGGAGAATGGAAAGGGAAATAATGGGTCAAGCCCCTACCTTATTTCATAAGCATATTTCCTTATAACTAGGCAATAATTTTGCAGTTTTTCATAGCGAACTATGGGAAGTCTGACAAAGCATTCCCAGGTCATGGTTATCACGACCTTGAACAAAGTACTTAAATGGGTTTCCTGTTTTGTTTCTGTAGATCTGTATATAACATTCAGAGGTCTCTTCCTCTGCAAATAACATATCTGGAAAGCAGCAAGAGTGGTTTCAATTTAAAATCAAACCAAACCAGGCCAGTGCTCTTTTCTGCTGTAGACAGCTGCTTAACTACATTAGTGAGAGCAGGCACATTATATATTATCAGGTACAAGTCACCATGTTCTGCTCATCATGCTCTCCACCATAGTATAGCAACACGACTGATAAAAATAGTGGCTGCTAGAAACTAGAATGTAAAAATGCAGTATGGAATCAGCTTTCCAATGTACAGCAATCATCTCCTATTCTTATAGTGCACTGCATACTGGGTGTTGGAATCATATTAAAGCAGAGAAAACTAAATCTTTGGACTGTAAAGCTGAACTTCAAAATTAACTTAACACTTGTCTCTTCTTAAATATACATACAGATGCTCTTGAGGCTGTTGTCATACAATTATACACTTCCATTCCACATAAGAAAATTGCTTACCTAGAAGATTTAAAAGAAAAAAAAGAAAAAAAGAAGAGGAGCCTAGTAAAAACAGGCCAATCAATGCAATGACATTTACTTACTGCCTAAGTCTAGGAAACTTCAAAGTGGTTGAAAAGCCATTATTAGATATTAAAAATATATAATAAACCCTATTAGATACTCACCAACACAAACTCTTTCTCTAAAATTTACAACAAAGCTCTCAGTACAGTTTTATAAAACAAAGGTAAAAATTAGCAATCAGTTTACACAGGTAGAAGTACCTGACAACACTGCATAACCATTTTTTAGAAGGTAAGCATAAGATTTACACAGTTTTCCAAAAGCTGCTTCAAAGGGAGAAAGGTACAAATACAAAAATATCAAAGACACATATCTGTTAAACTGGTTTGCAAGTTCTACTTTTCACAAAAGAAATCACTGAGCTAAGTCCATAGCGTTATAAACAGCTCAAATCCGATATGGATATGAGTTATTAAAATTTATTGAGAATGCAAAAATCATACACAAAGTAAAATGGGGCAGTGCTGGGAGCTTAGCTTGGTGGCAGAGGCTCGTTCACAAAATGGTGGTTCCACCTTTTATACCCTCAGACTGATGCATATTAATTGTGGTTTTACATGGCCACACCCCTGTGCCAATCTTCTAGGGTTCCCACAGTTTTTGTCTCTGAGACAATCAGGGTTCTCATTGGTTGGGTCCCTTATCCCTTTTATGCTGGCGTCTCTGAATTCTGGCTGGCAATAGCCTGCTCTCCCCTGCAAAACCCCACAGAACTGCCCCATCATACAAATCGCCCAATGCCCACAAAGCCAAACTCAAACAATCAAATCACTCCAACAAAACCTTCCAATATACATTATCACCTTGATTTTTCCAAGACAATATCATAACGTACAACATCACATAACATTATAACTCAGAGCTTAACCTACAACATGATTCACAACTAATACAACACATGGCAAAAAACCAACAAAAATCCACTCATAACAATAGGAATCAAAATTATAGTCATCCCAAATATTGAAAAGGCATGCACAGTCACTGCCAAAGTTTGCCTTCAGAGTAAGCAGCATAAAAATGGCTGACAGCTCCACTACTTAACAAACACTGTCATTTCTTCATAATGAAAAATAAAAAACATTATTTGGGTGATACTTAACATACCTTCTTAATTACTAACCTAAAACTGTGATGATTGACAGCAGTCTAGATGCCAAATAGATAACAATGCAAGATAATCAGTCTTCCCCAAAACTGTTCTCACTTCATCAAAAAAAATTTTCTAAGGATGCTATGTCCCAGGCTTGTTTCCAGTACAAACTACCGCTTCCAGAAGCTCTTAAAACATTGATCTTTGAATTACCTGACAAAGTAAAGAAAATAACTTGCGACTTAAAATTTTCAAGAAGTGATAGAACTGAAGGGTAGTCTGAACCTCAGATTAGCTCATCCTCAGTAGGAAAAACTCAATGAGAGTACTCACAAGCATCTATGTAGTTGAAATATTTTTATTTTAAGATCAAAATGAATTATTTGCACAGGTTGTGCTGTTTGTGACAGCACTTATAAAAGGACATCTCATGCTTCACAGGAAACTAACAGAGCTAACAGACCACAAATACAGAAGCAACTCAGTGAGACGCCTTATCATTAGCATGTTCTTGAATCCTGCTTGTACACTTCATCCTTCATACTGTATCTGCTTACCAAAGGCTAGAACAGAAGCCTCATCTACTGTCAATATACCGAAAGGGAAATCTAGCTCCCTATCTCCTGGAAGGAGAATTCACAACACCATTGTTTGTCTGGTCTTCATCAACACCATTATTTGTCTGGTCTTCTTCCATGATGGGACCAATGCCCACAATGACACAGTTATGTTTTGATGCCCCTGAAATTCATTTGACTGCAACAACCTTTGAAAACTGAAGATATATGGCTGATGTACAATTAGTAACCTGTATTGCCCATAATGGTTGGAAGAGACATTCTATCAGAATCACTAATTTTATCAAAAAGTTAGGAACTCCAGATTTATTCAATGTTGTTTTGATAGCAGATGCTCAAGGGAAAGATAAGGGATGATCTGTCTTCATCTCCTCTTATAACAGGAAGTTCTTACAGTCTTTCAAAAACCAAGGCCACCACTAAAACCACCAAGAATAACATATGCTTTGTTTTTCCCAGTCATGCCTCCTATTTCCAGCAATATTTCAAGCTTCTCTCACACATATCACAGATTAAGTCACTAATGTAAAAAGCTGTAAGCGTATTTTAAACACACACAGTATTTCCCAATCACAATACAAGCACTGAGACTTCAATAAATTGCCTCGGTTTCCTATAACATGTTGCCAAAGCAAACACCTTTAACTGCAATCAGCTACTTTCACTGCAGAACAGCAGGAAGGGAGTATGGATTATTTATTACAACTGTTCCATAAGAAAGCAGTTTAAGGTCTGTCTCTCCCCACAACTCACTCCCTTTCACTATCCATGAATTTCTGTCTCCTCAGATATTTATCAACGCAAACTTTACAAAACTCTGCTATAAACTGGATCAGTGGAGCAATTTGAGTTATACTGTAAAATAAGTTTTCTTGCTTAAAAACAAACAAAAAACCTGTACGGATTAGTTCAAACAAACAGATTTACAGCATGGGCTAACAGTTGTGGCAACATAGGAGCGATGAACTCCAACAGTTACCTCCTGAAAATCCAGCTTTAAAATGGATTGATGCTGTGACATAGAAGAAAATATCAGTGGTAAAGGAGAAGAATGAAAAGCAAGGGAAGAGAATAGTGGCACTCAATTCCATTTTTCTTCCTCAGCAAAAAAAAAAAAGATTTGAAAGAAATGCAATTATTCTAACAACTCAGAACTTCTGCAGCATTTGCTCAAAAAATGCCTACATTTAGGTAGAGAAGATAATTCCCAAAACAGCACAAACATACAAAAAACCCCCATAAACTCAAAGTAGAGCTACCTCTATCAAAAGTAAGAAGAAACTTAAGCATTTTTGTGCAGCAGATCCATGACAAGAGAGATGCATCCAGACAGAAGCACCCATCTTGAGAAAACAGCCATCTCATGATAAAGATATGGCAAAGAGAGGACAGTGGGCTGAAACAACATGAAGGTACTGACAACTAACAGCAATACCACAGAGGAGATAGAAATTCCACCTCAGTGTTTGTCCCTTCCAAGTTTTCATCTTATATAGGACAGTACACTTTGGCTAAACTAAAATTCAAAGAAATACTAGGAAGATCTGGTCATGATAACTAACAATGAGTACACAGACTGCTTTAAGACAACTGCTAAGATGTAGCCAACATTGCACAAGCTTTTCTCTGTAAGTTCAAGCTGCAAGACGGCGATAGAAAACAGACAGCAAGCACAAGAACAATGACAGCCTAGTGATCCTAAGTAAGTAGAGAATTGCACAAGCCCCTAGAGAAAAAAAGATAACACCCTCGTAACACCAAAAAGAAACAACGGGTAATGTTGAAAAGGAACAAAAAGTAAACAAGAATTCTAGTTGTGATCATAAAGAAATAGTAGAGATCACAGAAGATGCTACACTAGGGGAAATGAAAGAACTTTGTGCAAACATGGAAAACCAAAATGAAAATATGAAAGAAACTGGAAAAGAAGTATTCCAGTTCTAATCATCTCAGCAGGTGAAACAGCAGTGGAACGACAGAAAGAATGAGCTCATCTGGAATAAAGTCTGGTATGGTTGCATTAAGTTTAATTTAACAAGACTCTTAATAGATAAAGCTGAAAAATTTGATAAAATAGGAAGTTAACAAAAGGGGGGGAAATGCTGGAAGTATAATCACAGACAGAGGTAGTGGCAAATAAACAATAATCAGAGAGTAGAAGGCAGTGAATAATTGCAGAAGAACAGTATTTTCCCTTGGTACGGGAATGGTACGGACCATTCACTTAAGAGCTGGATTCAATGATACTTGTGGGTTTCTTCCAACTCAGAAAATTCTGTGGCACTACAGACATCCCAGGGAGAATAAGACATCATGTGGTAGAGGATTACATATACTATTGAAAGCAACAGAGACCAAGGAGGGTAAAGAAAGAAGTGGAGTCCTTGCAACTCGGGCAAAAGAAGCCTGTAAAGATATTAACTGAAGATAATTTCTGCACAACACAGAATCTGGACTGGAATTAATATCGTATGAAGAAAGAGGAAAGAATGTGTGACAAAGGAAGCATACATTCCTCTGTTCAGGAATTTGGAAAAGAAGACAAACAGACTAGAGTGCAGTTATTTTTAAGGATGGAGAACAGCAACACAGAATAAAGGAAGGGAATAAGATGGCAGCAGGAGGTAAAAACATGAAATTTGAAATTAAAACTGAAAAACTGAATGAATGAGGCTTTGGGTAGTTAGTTAAAAAGTACGAAAAAGCAGAAAACAAACATGAGAATACATCTCTGTAACTAGCAATCAATAGAGCTGAATAAAGGTAAACAAGTCAATTCTAATCAGTTTTTCTCTGGAAACCTTCAGATTCTGCTGGGGAAGAGGCATAGGAAAAGGCCTTAAGATAGAGCTTTAGACAGTCTGCAAAGCAAAGGAACTGGGAAACACATCTAGGGGAAAAATGGATAATTGAATATGAAATAAAAGCTATGAATAAAACTACAAAGAAATCTATCCAGTTCAACAATCAGTCACAAGTAGATGCATTATCAGAAATGAGAGTAGAAGGTTGCAGTCATGAGAAAGGGACCTGGAGATGCAGTAATCAGATAAGATGGTGGGCAGAACCAAAACAGAAGTAATCATCTCCCTCAGAAACAGAAATGTGGATTGGCATATGAAGATCAAATATACTAAAGAGCTGAAAAATAAACTTAATGAGAAATCTACTTGAAAAACAAAGTCATAAGGAATGAGGACGTTCACAATAAGAGGAGAGACTATGCCAAAGACTGATATGAAGCTACAAAGGGAGAAGCAAAAAGGTGAGGAGACATGAAGGAACGTCTGATGGACCCCTGCCCAGGAAAAATGTCAGAGGAGGAAGTGCAAAGACCATGGAAGAGGAGGAACACAACATTTATTTTTAATGATAAAAGGCATGATAAGACAGGACCTAACGTAATGCTGTATTGTAGGTAGCAAGGTTTCTGTAATTCATATACCAGACAAAACTGCTGATAAAATATGCAGCAACTAGGCTTTGATTTGGATTTCCCGAGGAGACAGACCACTGCTTATGGTTAGGAAATTAAATAAACTGCCATTCTTTATAGTTCAGTCACACATATATGGCGTAGAAAGCTCAATTGTTGTACTGTATCTTGCCACACATAAGAAGGCAAATGAAATGTTCAGCAAAATACTTTTAAAATCATACAACCTGGCAGCAGAAGACAAATTTCACTAAAACCCAAAATATGCCGGCTGAAACCTATAACAGGCCAGATATGCAAACCAACTCGTCTTCTAACACTACCCACAAATAAGCCTGCATTTTCCTTTAAGAGAAGAACAGTGATCAGCAATTCAGATTCATATAGAAGAGCTAGAAAGGGCCTACAAAACACTTAAGAAAAGCAATCTGGATAGGAATCACAGAAAATAAGTTTGGAAAAAACTTCAAAACATCAACTTCCCTCTCGGTGCTCCAAGTCTGTATCAGCTTTCCTTAAGCCACTCCTGACAGATGTTTATCTAACATGTTGGTTTTTTAGCAAACTGCAAACAATACAGACTTCACAATATCCTCTGGCAGTCTACTGCAGTGACTGAAAAATTTCAAAATCTTCCCCTAACATTTAGCATATATCTCACTCTCTTAGCTCAAACCATTTGCTCATGCACCATAAAGCTGATTGCCTTCCACTTTGCAGCATATTTGCTACACAGAAAGGATGTTCCCTGTTGCAACTGGACAGCTCTCCGCAGTGTTCTGCATTGAAAGGACAGAGCTCTTATATAAAAAAAAAAATTCTGCCTGAACGGATGAGCTACAAAAACTCATCTCTGTGATGAGTCATCTGGGACAGCAGAGACGGACTTTCCCACATAAGCAGTCTGCTGGAAGCTGGATTCAGCCACTGCAAGTGACATAGCCAAAAGAAACTAACATTTACAAGCGAGCAAAGCACAGCTAAGGCATCAGTCGTGATCGTACTACAGACTTCAGAAAAGAGCCAAGCAAAAAACCAGCATAGCTTTGGCCGCGTTGTTCAAAGGGAAAGTTAAAATGGGAAGCATAGCCGCAAACATGAGCGTTGGGTGGAGCTCCCGATTGTGCCTTGCCTGGCAGCACCACTCTGGGGGAAAAAAAGGAGTCAGTAAGGGCAAAGCAGAGCGAAGGGGGAGGGGGAAGAAAGAAAAAACGACCTCGGAAACAAGAGATGTGCACGGGACCAATCAGACACAGGGAAATGGATGTAGGGAGGCACCTGAACCCTTGGCCATAGAGTGAGGAAGGAGGCTGGGATTAGGACCGTCTCCCTTTCCAGAGGCAGTGGACTTGAGGGATGCCCCTGGGCATGATGACTTTCCTCCCAAGGAATAGCCTCTTTCTCTCGGGTGGGGCAGTAGGGACCCCAAAGAACATGCTGCAGGAAGGGTCGGGCACGCAGAGCTATCTAGGGAGATGTACTGATGCATGGCCGAGGGGGGAGGTGGGGTGGGGATCACAGGACAGTGGTACAAGGCACTACGAGGATGGCAGGTGAGAACTGGAGGTCTGCAGCTGCAGCCATAGCAAGGAACTGAAGCAGGGTATGGCAAAGACTGCAAAGCCAAAGGAGGGCTGGGGAAGAAGGGGCAAGGTGAAGCTGATCCAAAGGGGAAGCAGCACACAGAACAGCATACAGAGGGTGGAAGTGCGTAGCACGGCAGGAGCAAGGCTATGGGGGTGAACAAGGTGGTGCACAGCCATAAGCGGGAAAAGCACAGCTACAAAGCGAGTAAAAAGGTACACAGTTCGTGTGCATGAAGGTTTGGGGCGAGTGGATGTGAGGGGGTTGTACCCAGCCACGAAACAGCGGAGAGGAAAACAAGGGGGTAACAGCCACGGGAGAGCAGAGCTGCTGGCGGAGGAGCGTGAAGTGGGGAGGGAAAGCAAGGGGCTCCCAGCCATGAGAGAGTATGGTTACAGACTGGGACGCAGGCGAGCGCGCAGCCACGGGAGAACGGCGCTACAGGTGTAGCGAGGGGATGCACTGCCACGGGAAAGCGGAGCTCTGTGGTGGGAGGCAGCAAAGCGGTGCGCAGCCTAAGGGAAGCTGCGCTGCGAGGGGCACAAGGGCATGCATGACCGCCAGAGAGCGCGGCTGTGGAGGGGACAAGCGGCTGCGCAGCCACAGGACAGCGACAGGGGCAGACCCGAGGCCGGAGCGGGGGGGCACAGCCGCGGGGCGGGCAACACGGCCGCAGGAGGGTGTGACAGGGCCCGGCAGAGCAGGGCGGCGGGGTGGGAGGAAGGGAGGGGGACACGGGCCACTCACCTGCGCGG
>VZRF01011296.1:0-17330 GCA_013396875.1 Vireo altiloquus | reverse complement strand
TTCCGGTGTAGCAATGGCGGCGGCGGAGCTGCTCCTCTGGAGCCAGGTGCCCTCAGAGCGCGTCCCTCCCTCGCCCCGTGGGCAGCGTGCGCGCCAGCGCGGGTGCAGCTGCGTGGGGAACCCAGGCTTTGCTCAGCGGGGCTTCCCAGGAGTCTGAGAGCTCGCCCATTGAGAGGAAGAAAAGAGCCGTTCCTATGACCCCTTCGTACGTACGCATTTTTCGCCAAGAATTTGTAGTAGAACCAAGCACCGTTTCCACACTTCTTTTAACACTTCCAGGGATGGTGCCTTAACTGCTTTCCTCGGCAGCCTAGTCCAATGCCTGACCACCCTTATGGTGGAAGAATATTTCATAATATCCAGTATAAACCTCCCTTGGCACAGCATGTGGCCAGTTCTTGTCACCTGGGAGAAGAGGCCGATCCCCACCTGGCTGCACTCTCCTTCAGGCAGTCGTAGAGAGGGATAAGGTCACCCCTGACCCTCTTTTTCTCCAGGTTAAACAACCCCACTCCTCATAAGATTTACACTCCAGACCCTTCCCGACCTCTGTTGCCCTTCTCTGGACACGCTCCAGCACCTCGATGTCCTTCTTGTGCAGGGCCCAGAACTGGACACACAACTTGGGGTGTGGCCTCACCAGTGCCGAGTTCAGGGGGAATATCCCTGGTCCTGCTGGCCACACTGTTGCTGATACAGGCCAGGATGCCACTGGCCTTCTTGGCCACCTGGGCACACTGCTGGATCATGTTCAGGCGCTGTTCATGTTCAGCATTCCTGGGCTCTCTTCCAACCATGCAGCTTTCAGCCGCTCTTCTCCCAGCCTGTAGCACTGCATGGGGTTATTGTGACCCACGGGTAGGACCTGGCACTTGGCCTTACTGAACCTCTTACCACTGGCCTTGGCCCATCAATCCAGCATGTCCAGATTCTTCTGCAGAACCTCCCTACCCTCAGCGTGTCGACATTCCCACTCAACCTGGTGTCATCTGCACAGTGACTCGAGGGGCACTCAATCTCCTCATCCAGGTAATTGATAAATACTGATAATTATTATAAATATATATAAGTATATATTACACAGGCCCCAATACTGAGCCCTGGGGAATACCACTAGTGACCAGTTGTCAACTGGGTAAGATGCTATTCACTGCAGCTCTTTGGGCTCAGCCACCCAGTTTTTTATCCAGGAAACAACACACATATCCAAACCATGAGCAGCCAGGTTCCCAAGGAGAGTACTATGGGACACAGAGTCAAAAGCTTTGCTCGGGTCCAGATACACAACACCCACAGCCTATCCCTCAAGCACTAAGCAGATCGCTTTGTCACAGAAGGAGATCATGTTGGTCAATGAGGACCTGATTTTCCTAATACCATGCTGGCTGGTCCTGATCCTCTGATTGTCCTGTACATGCCATGTGATCGCTCTCAAGATGATCTATTCCATAACCTTCCTGGGCACTGAGGTCCTGCTGACACTACCTGTAGTTTCCTAGATCCTCTGTCCTATCCTTCTTGTAGTTGAGCATCACGCTGGCTAACATCAGTCCCCTTTAAGGTGTGTTTACTGGCCCAGCAGTTGTGTTTGAACATGGCCTAAACATATGAAGCAATACTCTGTTAATTTTTTTTTTCCGAATTTTTACTCAGTAGCAGAACTATCTCCTGTCAATATAGTAGAATATCCATGATTAGAAATAGCATCGCAATGACTTAAGTATAAAATGATCCTTTGACAGGCAGAATGAGAAAAAGGAGACCTTGTGACTAGAGAAGGAGTTTTGTTAGGCTTCCAAAAAAAACCCGGAAACTGACATGTGGGCGAGTTGTGAATCACACTGGGTTTTTTAGCTCTTGTCAGTTTAATGGCAAGTAGAATTATGGAATCATTTCGGTTGGAAAAGACCTCTAAGATCATTGCATCCACCCGTAACCCAGCATTGCCAAGTCCACTGCTAAACCATGTCCCTAAGTGCCACATCTACTCATCTTTTAAATACCTCCAAAGTTGATGACTCATCAGTAACATCACAATTTTATAATACCTGGTTAAAATATCATTTTAGCACTTACATGTGCATTGGTATTATTTTCATTGTTCCATCTTGTTCTATCCAAGTGTTTCTGTGGTGTTCAAAGATTTGACCATCAAAGAATTCTTTTGCAGGAGCATTCTCTAGAAGGAATGATTATTTTGCAACTGACACAGGAATTGATAACAAGAAGTTTGTAGCCAATTCTTGTGTAACTTTGGAGCCAAAATTATCTCTGTTACTCTGTTTTGCCATTTGTAAAATTGACTTTTGTCCCAGTGTTTATCTTTTCTGTTTACTTGGACATTAAAAGCATTAGGTCTGTGCCATAGTTGTTATTTAGTCCGTCTATTAAAGAGACCAAATTCAATTTTTAAAAATAGTCTATTCATTCAGGACTTTCAATAGTTTCATTTAGAACCTTGAAATGTTGTAATGGAAATTAAATTCTGCCTCCTTTTTTGCATGTAGACTAAACATATTCAGCATGATTATCAGAAGAGACCAATGGGTTAAAACACAGTATCTGCCCCCCAAATCTGTAGACTCTTAAAAAAAATTGCATTCTAGCCAATAATGAAAAGCTTTGTGCAGCTGCAGAGAAGTAATGGTAACTTCACAGTGATTAAAATTGCCAGTCCTTCATTGTCTAGGGGAGCCTTTATGAAAAAGCTTGTAAAGACATAGCAGTTGTAGCATAGGTAACTGGGATTTAGTGCAGGTATGTGACAACTGTAGAAATTATTTGAACAGTTATAAGTGTTAGAAATAATCACCAGAATCTCTGCTTCTGGACCAAGGAGATTAGCTATGTTTTTGGTAGGGATGATGTAATAGCAGCAGCAGTAGTTGCCTGGATCTCACTAATTTTACTGTGCTTTGTCTGATCAGTCACATAAAGGAGAGGAAAAATAAAAAGATTTTGGCTTATTCATAATTATATGTGCTTTCATGTTCATTTAGATTAGCATTTCACAAAGGAACTGAAATGAGACTTGCTGAATCTTAGTTCAGTAGTACGGAAGTTGAACTTTAAGCATGTGTCTAGGTTCATTTTTTGACTTGTGCTTTTTGGATACCTTTCTGGATCTGAGTGTAGTGGGCTCTAAGGCATGGTTACATCACAAGCTGCTAGAGAGCAAATCCGTCTGCCCAAATTTATTGTTAATAGGAATCTATCTATTTTTCCATAACAGGTTTGAGTCTACCCTTCTGTCCTGGCCAAGAGCTTCATCTGTATTTTCATTTCATTACTAGAATCAAAATGACAGGTAAGAGTTTTTTGAGTACCATCTGATACTGAGAAAGAGAGACAACAACAGAGACAAGGCGTTAGAATGACAGGAATGCCTTTAGTCCTTGAGAATATTGTAGATTATGTCCAAACTCCTTCTATTCTGAGAAAAAAAACATTAATTGTATCATAAGATTTACCTTTTCTTTTCTCACCAGGTGCAAGATCTTGACCTTATCCACTGATATTTTAAAACTTAAGGATTTTATGAGGTACAATATAATCTATATTTTTTGTTTCATATTTATGTGAGAAATAACTTTAAAATAGTATCAGATAAAATTCAGTCATTTTTGGTATGTTCTTAATTGTGAATTTTGAGATGGAATTTTCGAACAGTCTCAGTTCTGAGCTAAGTGCTCAACCAAGAGGTAGTCGAAACTTGGCCTTGCCATTATTGAAATGGGAAGCAATGCATTTTGCTGACTAAAAATTGAATATTGTACCAGCGAGGTGTTGTTGCAATCTGTGTGTTTGCCTCCTTGTTCTAATTGATAAACTCTGCTTATTATCATTCTGCTGACTTTTTCTACCTACCAATAAATCTGCATCTATGTGTGCTTGGCAACTACTCCGAATTTTAAAAAATCCCATCCTGTGTGCTCAGCCTCCATATTCCTGGGGTTGTTTTTATTTGATTTTGGCTTTTTTGGCTGTTTTGGTTTTATAGGTTTTTTAATTTATTTAAATACAGAACCACATGTCTTCGCTCCATAATGTGCCTAGTGAATGGACTTAGTTTTCATACTCATGCATCAATGCAGGATTAGGAGTGATACTGCTGATTTCAGCAGAATACTAATGGAAGAACATCCTGAGAAGGAATTGCAGCAAACACATGGCAAATAGGATGTCAGCCTGTCTCTATGAGCAGTAAGGGGATAGAGCCCACTGACCTACTCAGACTCCTGTGGTCCTATATATCTCAGAACCCATGTGAAACAGATCATCTTTCTCAAAAGTTAAACCATGTCATTGCACACTTTTAAGTGCTGTGAAACAACAGCATAGAGGCTTGTGTCAAGTCACACAGGACACCAATAACAAAGCAGAGAACGGAAGCTGCATGTTAAAAACTCCAACTTGTGTTCTAAAAATCCTGTCAGTTGTGATTTTTTGTCAGTCAAGGTAAAAACATTCAATGCATCCTTCTTTCAAATTAGATTAGTAGGATTCTTGCAGACTTTTTCATTGCTGACTAAGAAGGAGATGCACAGTGCTCGATAAGTCTGAGCTCTTACCAGTTAAAGCTAGGATTTTCTTCTTGCTGCATGTCTGACCACAAAAGAACAGATCAATTTTCTGACAAAGTCAGAAAACCTATTGTGATTCAACTTTGTGCTGGAGCCCCATAAAGAAGTCATATTATGTCTGTTTCAGTACAAAAATTGGAGACTCCAAGGAAAGAGAAAGAGCACAGAGTTTTTTGAATGAATCAGGACGGTGACATTTTCTTTCTGCAGTGGTGAATCAAAATTTTGGTCCATTATAGTCTTAGAGAGGTAACTTTCTGGTGAGAGAATAGTGGTGTACAGTAGAGATTCTATCTTTAGGAGGCTATCAAAAATATTCAGGACTCATTGGAAAATTGCCATTTTGGTGTGTTAAGAAAATGGCTTTCTAAATGTTTCATTTAGGTACTGCTTTGTACCTAGGGTGGTACATTCATGCCATACTGTAAGTAAAATGGATATTCTTTGTATATTAAAGCATGGGGGGTTTGCCCTATTTAATACCTGTTGGACTTTAATGTCAGATCACCTGACACGAAGAACTGTATGAATAGAGCATTTCATGCAAGCAAAACACCTTGTCACACATTTACATCGTTACCAGCCTGAGCCAGAATTACACTAGCAATTTGCAGCTGAAATGTTCTATGTTCAGTATCCAAGCTTCCAAAAAAATCTGCTTCTCAGAAAATATTCTTTAAAATATCTAGGATGGCGCTGTTGTGTGTGCATGAGGGGATGGGGTGCGCAATGATGGCATGGTAGCAATCACAACAGTAGAATTTATTTCAGCCTCTTGAGAAAGTTTTGTGTTACCCAAAGGAGACACTGTAGAGACTGTACCATCATAATACATGATGAGATATTACAATCTCCTGTCATTTCACTCCAGGTGAATTATCGCTCCCATAGTGAGGATGTAAGACTACAGATGGAGGACTGCCTGCTACAAATCTCTTGCAAGGCTGCTGCTGTAAATCTCTTGGAGAAAATTCACTGCCTAAAAAAACTAAGTGAAGGGGACCTGCCATTTGTTTTCTTAGGGAAGATCGAAAGAGGGGCTATAGAGGGGGGTACTGTTCCATTCTACACTCTTTATTATTATCCAAGGAATCACTCATCAAGGAAGGTTCCGCTCTTTCTTGGAGTAAGAGTAGAAAGGAGATATGGCTATATGCAGAGCGTTGTATTGCTCTGTCCTTCTGAATAGTATTTTATGTGAGACAGGAGTAGAAATATCCCTCTCTGGAGGCCAAATTTTATAGTTTAGTTATAGTAATTGCTAGCTAATGATTGATAGATTGGCACAGGTCTGGACTGTTGGTTATGCTGAATATTTGCAGTGGGCTCAGAAGTGGCATTCAACTCAGGTGCAAGCTTAAGACCAAGGAGCGCTTTACCATGGACACAAATACTCGTTCATATACTCAGTGTAGGTGAATAGACACTGATGGAGCTCAAAATATTGTTGTGTAACCTGTGTGTGAGTCCTTGAAAATAGTCTTTTGAAACATTCAGGCTGAGTTAAATCAGAAAGGTGTACAGAGGCATGGAACTGTCAGGGGAGTCAGCATAATTGAGCTCCGTACTGCAGTTGACAGTATACATACAACCAATACAACTGGCAGTGGCAGGTAACAAAAGAAGATAATAGGGCTTTCACATTGAATTTCACCAGATTTTTTCCTTCTGGTGTGGGTTCTAAAGATTCCAGTTGCAATGCTTGGTTGTTCTTTGAGAGACTCATTTTTATCTTTAAAATTAGGGTAATAAAATTTGAAAAGCAATTTCTTTTAATACAATGGCCACCGCTCCAATTACAAAAAGAAGTACATATATATGTATAAACAGGCATTGAGATCTATTTGAAATTGACTATCTCAGCCTGTTTGTTTCCTCCATATATAGACATGCGTATTTTTAAATTCATAAGAAGTACTTTGCTTAGTGAAAGCCTGTAGTTGATTAAAAGAATGTTTGAAAATCTGGTGTTGTGTTATTTTTTCTGGTTTACAGAAAATATGGGGACTTTTAGAAGTTCTACACATCCATCAGCTCCTGTTAATATTGAGTTTCTTTTGGGGAAAAAAAAGCACATTGCTAAGGTAGGAAAATAATTGCAAGTGGTGGAACTTGTGTGACCTTGTTTGCCTCTTGGAGACTTTCAGTCCTTGTTGGTCCTGGAGACCAGGATGGTACTGTGAATGGTGTATGTTCTCCATTCAGTGCATGTAGGTTTCATCTGCTCCGCAGTATCAGCTATCAGGCTGCCCATGTCCTTTGAACCAGGCATGTGTTAGTTGACACAGTCTCATACTACCAGCTCTGGAGTCTAAGGCCACAAAAAATTGGATGGAGGAAAAAAAATTCCTGTCCATCTGTAATAATCACTGTAGTATAAACACCAAAGAAAAAACATTGGCTAACTGTATTCTTGAGAACAGCAAGTGCTAATAACTTCTTCCAGCGTTTTCTCCTGTGAGCACTTAATCTTTGATCAGCAGGCCTTGGATTATCTAGAGCCTATGGCTCACCCGGAGAATTTACAGAGGTACAGTTGTTTCTGATTGTTCATTCAAACTCAAAAGTATTTTACAGGAACACAATCAGTTAATTTTTTTAATTTTTTTTTTTGTTTTCGCCACATCTGTGCCATTTGACAAAATATTCCCCTAAGTAGTGGAATAATATCCACCAAGTAAGTAGTTTTGTAACATGTAGGATTTGTCAGCAGGAATTATATTTCTCTGCTTTTCCCTAAAATATTAATTCAGCAGTATTCCAGAATATTCTTGTTGCTCTTCACTTCTACCTGACACTGTTCTAACTCTAGCCCTTAGTCACCTGTACCAGGTTCTCCTGTTATTAATGCTTCTGTTGACAGTTGGTGTAAGCTCCTAAGTAGAAGAATATTTCCAAATAAAAGCAGAAACAGTCTACTTGTAGATAATAGTCTGACAAGCCAAACGTATTGTTGTTTCACTTGAAGATATATCACTCTTGAGTAGGTGACACTGAGAAATAGCTCTTTTGCTGTGGCATCTTCACAGTTGTGGCAGACAAGCAGAAGTGTTTAACTTCTGCTGCAAGACTAATGAGCGTGTGATTAATGACACAGAACTGAGACATTGGAGTGAAGGGACACAGGCAACAGGCTCAAGAGGTGGAGGAATGTGGTAAGAGTGCCAATAACTGACTGAAGAGGTTTTTGTTGTTTGTCCTGTCACTGTCCTTATTATCTCACTGACTAGTTTCCAGAAACCAAGGCAGCTAGCTAGGCATAGACCAGAGTCTCTGACAGACCCTGGGTGCAAAAGTGCAGTTTTATCAATTTTCATGGCACTCTGGAAAAATTCTGGGGCAGAATGCAGTGTCTGGTATGGACACTTTTGTAGCTATTTCTGGTAGGAGGGATTGCAGAAGAGTGAGAAGTGTGTCACTTTGAAATTCAGAAGATTTCATGAGACAGTTTTCAAGCTGAAAGATGGAAAAAATTTAAATGTGGGAAGCTGGTTTTTAGCAGAGCTGTGAGAACACTGTACATTTTAGAGAGTTGTCGGCTATCCACCAAGTGTATTGATGTGGATGCTTGTGATAGCTCATTACCAGAATTCCTCTTGTTTTAGAGGTAGATGAGGACACCTCTCCCTTCTTGCTTCAGATCCTCAGTAGGTAGGGTCCAGCACACATCTACATTCCAGCAGTTTAATTGGCTGAGTTAAGTTTAACTGTCTGAACCCAAGGGCAGCTACTTCCCTTGTAAGAACTGTTGTAGAGAAGGCCAGAGGTGAGGGCCTGCCCCTCGTCTCCCTCGGGAGCTGCTCTGTCCAACCTGATCACTGTTTCTGTCCCTGATCCTGTGCAAGACTTGCCATTCTGCATCTCAGCTCCTTCTTGGTGAGGTCCTCACTCACAGGAGCCGTAACAAGGCTCCTGGCTACAAGCCCACCTCCCTCCCTGCTTCCTAATGTGCTGTGCATTTGAGACAGCTGTAGGGTGTGGCCAGTCTGTGCTTGCAAAACAGGAACAGCAAATGAATGAAAACAGTGAAAGGCAGGAAGATTTATGAAGTAGAGAGAGAAAACACAGGTTCTTAGACAATTTACATTGTACTTTGCATAACAAAACCTAAACAGTGGTAGACGGTGCCACGCCACGAAGACAGATTTAGGTAGCTGTTTGTTCTGCAGCAGTAAAAAAATATTCCATATTTTTTCTCCTGAAAATATAAGCCTCTCTCTTTTTTAGTTAATCATCTAATTACTGAGATAATGCAAATACTGTTGGAAGTAGCACTGCTGTTCACTTGTTTTTCAAATGAATGCCTCACTTCTTGAACAGTTGGTTCTGTTTGGATTAGTGACCAAGGACAGACTCTGGTATAGATCAGACATTGTGCTTCAGATACACAAAATTAATTTCTGACAGATTTAGGGAAAGATTTCTGCATTGCTAAGAAGTTTCAATTTCAAGGAACTTGCATTTTTCAATGAGAAACTGTTTAGCCAAAATGTTTCTTAAAATAAGAGAACTCAATTGCAATAAAAGTGGTGGTAAACTAACAGTCTCAAATAGCTTCAATTGGGATTGAGAGACCTGCCCTCTTTTTCCCGTGTTATCCCATCACATTTACCAGACAAGTCAACCTGAGTGGCTTTCCTAAAATAAATGTTTTCATAATGTAAAGCTTTTCTTTCATCAGAGACACCACTTCCACAAAATCCTGCTGTTAGCACTGGTGGCAGGGTACGGGGCAGGGAAGACTTCTTCTGCCTCTTAATGAGTGGATCTAACTTTATCAGGGGGTAAGGCTAAGGGGGAAGAATTAGGAGAGCTAACTGCATTTCATCCTTCTTTAGAGCAAGCCTTCTGTGGTAGTAGATTTAGGATACTGTATTTTCCTGTGAAATTTCTTGGAGAAATAGATCATCTCCATCTCAGCTACTGAGCTTGCAGGAGGAACCATGTTTGGTTTATAATGCAGACCCATTCCGTTCTGAGGAGGGTTTGTTTTATAAGTCATCATGGAAGTCATTAAGCAGGTGTCAAACAGCATGTGTAACACACTGGTAAAGAAGAGGCAGATGAGCTGCCCTCACTCTAGGTAGAGAGAATACTGGCTCTTGCTGTTCTTGTTCTTAGTTGAAATTTCCTTTCCTGTATCTCACTGAATATCTCTTGCAGCATTTATTCCTTCCTGTGTGTTTCTAGATGGGCATGAAATATCAATCATTAGCACTGTTTCATTAGGGTTATGGTTGTTTTGTATTGTTACCATGTCTATGTCTGTCTGTTCTAGTGTGCTTCACTGCTCTGGAGTAGGAAAGTTGTACCCAGTCCTGAGTTGTGGCCTAGTGACTCTTACAACATGTGAGGGACTACAAATGTTTTAACTGTGGTACAGATGCACAGTTAAGTCATGAAATTGTCCCGTTGATTGTCTGTGTCAGAAAAAAAGGGTTTTCAAGTCGTTAGAGCTAGGAAGATGGAAATGTCAAGCCTGGATTCTAGTCTGCCCTTGCCAAGGTTTTAATGATTAATTGCAGACTTTATTAATTAGTAACACATCTTTTAAGCAGCTTTTTGCCTTTTTGTTGTTCAACTGTATTTTTCTATGCATTTTCCACCCCCTTTACCCTGAAGAGCAATTTTGTTGTGGGTAAGCAAATGAGTAATGTAGCAGGTAGCAATGAGTTTATGCCTATCTTGCTTAGGAATGCTTCCAGGGCAGATATGTAGAAGCCAATGTTTTTAAACCATATGATTTTGTTCTGAAATCACATTTCTAAACTCCACACAATTTGCTGTTTCCCTTTGTAACAGCAGGCACAGAAATCTTTACCCTAAATGCTTTGTCTCCTGAAATCTGTGCACAAGACACAGAACAATGAAAGTAAGGTGAGAAGATTTTGGGCAGTGAAAAGTACATACATTTCACTGGATGTAGATGATGTCCTTTTTGTGTATGGCTCGGTTCAGAGCCATCTGACATTTTAGGAAACTGCAAATTCACATTGTATCTCTGTGTGGCTGACACACTTTAAAGACGAGAGCGCTGATTGCTGTCCAGTAAGCACAAGGACTGTGAAAGAACATCAGTGTCTGCTGCCTTCCCCTCTTCCCATATTGCATTTCTGTGCAGCCAGTAGCTGAATATACGTATTGAGCTCCCTGAAGACAAGATCCAGAGGCAGCAGCAGTTGCAGCATGTGCTGATGAAGGAGCTGGATTTGTACGTATGGGCTTGGTCATCCTTCTCATGCACTGCTGCGCTGCACACACTCATCTTCTTCTATGGTCTGAGCATGCAGGCGGAGTGCCTGGGTGAAACACAGCTGCCAGCAGTGTCCACTGCAGTCCCCACCCGCCAGCAGCTGTGTGAGCCAGGCCTTTCTCAGTATGTTCATAAACTGCAGGTTCATTTTTGCCGTCAGTAGGTGGCAGAATTTGCGTTGTTAAACCATGCAGCATCTTTTTTTTTTTTTTCAATGCTTACAAACGTCTTAAGCTCTGTTCCTGTAAATCAGTTTCTAAGTCCTGATAGAGGGAGCTATTTGAAGGAACAAGCAGGACTTCCTCTCAGGGACATGTTCTGTCCTGCAGCTGATGGATCACTTGCATTTATGCTAGATTCAAGACACGGGCAAATTTTACATGTTCTGTTAATGCAATCTTTCAGGCTTTGATTTGTCAACCTCAACAGAGGTTCAAGCCTGATTCCAGAGAAGTTTTGTATTTGCTGAATAATATTTGCCCTTTTTCATCAATAGGAATCTGCCCCTGAGACATGTCACAAAGGGTTTGGTTAACACTGGTGGAAATCAAAGTGCAGACTACATCACAAGGGATCATAAGGGATGTATTTTTTGAGCTAAGTTAAAACATTGGAAAAATTCAGGTTTGATGAACTTTTTTAACTGTAACCTCTTTCTGTCAAAGTACTTTAGGTTGGTTTGAATCTTTAGGTCAAGAAAAACCAGAGAGTATGTTTGAATAATGCTTCTTATTCCAAACACCCTTCTGATAAATGAAGAATGTCCAGGGAATATGTTAGCGTGACTGTGATTTTACAGAGAGAATTTAAACTTAGAAAGCTGCAGAACATGGAGCACCTCTAGATCAAATCAGTTCCTAGTTTGATAAATTAATGTTCAAGTTGTTGTATCTTTGTGCTTGACTATAGCATAGGTTAGTCAAAAGAAGAAGCAAGTGGGGAGAACAAGGTCTCTGGAATAAGACTGCTGTTTCCTGTCTTACTAGATCTGGAAATACTGAAATGTCTGAAGAACAGGGTAAATAACTTCTCTGCACCAGGGCTTTCATGCAGCATAGAGAAAAAAACATTCCTGTCACTTTCTTTAATCTTGGAATTGGCATATTTTGTTGTCCTACATACTTCAGAGACAGAGGCTTGCATAATTCTCCAAACAGAATGAAATAGGAACGAGCACAGTTCACCCATTCACTGAAGGTTCTGCTTGTCCACAAGGGAGCATAACATTCCAATACATGGATCTATATAACATTCCAGTATATGGATCTATGATGGAATGTCTGTTTCCCCTTGCAATTTTTTTCCAGATATGCAGATCAAATTAGTAGCAGCGTCTGGGGAGAGCTTGCTAGTATGAAAACTCTTTTCACGTGTTCTCGGAGGTGCGTGAGATTTCAAGATTTTAAAACAAAATCTTTGGCTTCTGGAAGGGAATTCAACTGCAATAAAAAGTTATGGTATTACCTATCTCCTTTTTTTTTTTTTTTTTTAAATTACACAGTCTTCATAATTTCTGCTCCATGTCCCCAGATTTCACTGTCTTCAGACTTGAAACCTGATTCCAACTCAGTGCCTTGAGCCCACCGATAATTATTCTGCATGCACAATTCAATGCTCTTAACCTTTCTCAACTGTATTTCCCCTAGCTAAGAGTGTTGAAGGCCCTGAAGGAAAATTATTTGCTGTGGTGATTAAAGTTATTTTATATTTGCTTCCTGCTTCCTTTGGTCTTTGTACTCAAATGTGTTTTTACCATCCTTCTCTTAATTTTTTCTCATTCATCATAGCAAAAAGAAAAGGGATTTCTTATATGTGAAAATATATTACTGAGGTACTTAATGTCTTCATTGCTGCAGTCTTTAATATTAAGATCACTTATTCTTGGGGAAGTACTCACCGGGTCATTTTCAATCATTTACCATCAGTTCTGGCTAACCTGGGAGGTCCCAGGTGACTGGAGGTTATCCAATGTGATGCCTATCTACAAGAAGGGCAGGAAGGACAATCCAGGGAACTTCTGGCCTGTCAGCCTGACTTCAGTGGTGGGGATGATTATGGAGTAGTGATAGCACTCATCTTGAGATGGCAATCAACTTGTGTGCCATCATGTGACATGTACAGAACAAGCAGGTGGTAAGGCCCAACCAGCAGAGGTTTAGGAAAGTCAGGTCCTGCTTGACCAACCTGATCATCTTCTGCAACAGGGTGACCCACTTAGTGGAGAAGGGAATGTGGATGTTGTTTACTTGGTGTTAGTAAAGCCTCTGACACTGTCTGAATTCTCCTGGAGGAGCTGTCTGCTCATGGCTTGTATACGTACACTCTTTTCTGGGTTAAAAACTGACTGAAGGGCCAAGCCATGGTGATGAATTGAGTTAAATATAGTTGGTAGCCAGTCATGAGTAACAAGGAATATGATGAGAGGAAATCGCATCAAGTTGCACCAGGGGATGTATAAATCTGATATTAGGAAAATTTTCTTCACAGAAGGGTTGTGAAACATTGGAACAGACTGCCCAGGACCACAGTTGTGTCTCCATCCCTGGAAGAGGGATGAAGACATTTAGATGGGGTGTTTAGGGACATGGTTTAGTGGTGGACTTAGCAGTGCAAGGTTTATGGTTGAACTTCTTGATCTTAAGGGTCTTTTTCAACTTAAATCCTCCTATTATTCATGAAAGTACCATCTTTGCTATATATTAAGAGAACTCAGGTGAAAACTCAACATTGTCCCACCCTCAAATTCAAAACATGCATAGCAAAAGGTGAAATCCAAACTCTAGTCACATCAGACACCAGCTTTTCTTGGCTTCAATATCCTGATGCTTGCGTTGTGTCCCTACAGTCAGACTTCTACTTGTTTTAATCAAGGAGCCCAAGGCAAAGCTTCTGTGTTATGTTCCTAGCCATCACTCAGGTTATTGAAGGAAGGCAGGTAGGCAGGAAGGAAGGCAGGAAGACAGGAAGGCAGGAAGGCAGGAAGGCAGGAAGGAAGGAAGGAAGGAAGGAAGGAAGGAAGGAAGGAAGGAAGGAAGGAAAGAAAGAAACCTGAGAGTGTGGGAAACTTTACAGTTGTATAGTAAGTTTGCTTTTCTGTCCATTGAGATAGGCAAGAATCTTTGTGCTTCGGGTCATACAGTGATTGTTACTGTCATTAGGAATCAGGAACAGCTTCTCCCTCTACATTTGAAATGGGAGCAAGGTTTATTTTTGGCTGTGACATACATGGAAGCTGCTGGAGAGAATTTGACTGAAATACTGGAGGAATCAATTGTTCCATTTCTGCTGGTGTTTAATAAGCATTGCTGCTTAATATGAGAGAATACTTCAAATACTATTCAAATTTTATGACCCTTTTTTCTCATTAGGATGGAAGGCTACCTTACAACATTGTGATCAATGTATATACACAGATTGTAAAAATATTATTTACCCTCATTTGGAATTTGCAGTGGCATGGCCATCTTGCCATTTTGTACATTGAGAGACCTAATTTTCCACACAACTGCAGCAAAGGTGTATCTAATTTAGTATAAAAGAATAAGCTCACAGCCGTGGCACTCTGCTTTTTTTCACTGTCTAGCCTTAGAAGTCAGACCTGTTCTGTGTTTGAAGAAGACAGCAGATATTTCTTTATGCATACAAAATTCTGCTCTGGAATAAAGACAGAAAGTATTTTTGGTATCCAGCATTTGGATGTCAGCAGAAATGTTGCTAACCTACTGTATTAAAAATAGTTTTTCACGGCACAGTTTTGACATCCCAATATTATGTCTGTTCTTGCAGGACAGGAAGCTTTTCAGCTTAGAATAGAGTGACACAAGACTTGGTTTGCTTGACTGATGGGTTTTGAAGACCAGGCTTCAGGACTTTTGATGACTTTTCAGAGATGACTGTTGTCAAAAATTATTGTCCACAAGTTTTTGGGTTTTTTGCTCTCCATAAACTTGTGACTTTATCAAGTAAGTTATGAAATAACTATAGGAGAAGGTTTTCCCACTATACATTCCTGCATACTTGTCTTAGTAGGACAACTCAGTCTCAGATCTTGATGGATGGAAGGCTGTGATCTAGCAAAGCACTTTACATAGATAGTTGATTTCAACCATGTGCTTGAATGCTTGGTTGAATGATGAAACATTTCAAGCACATGTATAATGTTAACTGTCTGCCTGGTAAACTGTTAACCTGGTGCTTCAAGGATCATCCAAGATGCCTGAGCTCTCACTTCAGGCCTCTGGGGCCAGTGGTTATTTTTTAGTTGGAACATCCTATCAAATAGATGATCTCAGAATACATTAGTGTTGATACCTTTTGGGACATTTTGAGTATCAGTGAGAAAGACAACTCAAGGCTCTCTTCTCTGAGGAGGGAATTTGTCTTTGAAAGTTCCCTATTGCAGTACCAATGTCATTGTTAGAACTCCTGGTTCCTGCTAGTTGCCATTATTTTATCTGAAGATAATGACAGGACTTGAAGAGCAGTTCAGTATGTGCAGTTTTACTGCTCTGCAAAAAGTCAGTAGCAATCCATATTGGTGTAGCTCTCACAGACAGGACTGATGGCTCTGTCTTCTGTCCAGTCAGCAAAATGACATTGCCTTTCCTCTCTTTCCTGTGTTTTGCAATGCTTTTGCAAGTCAGCACATAGAAAGCCTTTGCATGTGTTTAGTTAAGTGAGCAGTGCTTGATGGGCAAGCTCACATGAGGTTAGTAATGAAGAGAATCTTCTCTTCTCCAAGAAATCTTATCTGCAGTGGCGGCATTGCTGAGCTACAGGCTAAAGAATGTAAACAGGTTACAGAGTGCTAAAGAAAGGAGACATGCCTGTGAGGCTTTAAGGCAGGAGAATGCAGCACTGCATACCCCTGTATGAATACACCAATGTGTGCAAGTGGGTCAAGAAGTGGGTATTTTAAACCAGTGGTGGGTCTGCCCTTTTTCAAAGATGGACCATAGCATTTCTCTCCTCCTTGCCCTGTTCTGTAAGAACAGAAGAAGGGACATATTTTGTCAGACTCTAGGGTTATGTTTTCAACATAAGCCAATACACAGGGTTTAAGGAGAACTTTAGGAACAAGCAAGGATATACTAATATCTTTAAACACTCCCTCAGATTCAACTGAGATGACTCGATGTGGCCACTGAGATTTTTTCTCCTACAGATCTTTAACTACTCTGTGTTTTCTCTGTGGCCTAAGTTATTTCTGCTGCTAGATAGAGTCAGCTTACAGTTTTTGTTTCATCCCACCGGATAGGAAAAAAAGATGAAGTTATGACTATCTGCGTTTCAAGGAAAGGTAGGAGACTATTGCTCTTGGGACTGAACACACACATCCACCCCCATATGCTCCTTCAAATTGGTATGTAGCCCCTGTAGGTGCTGAGAAAAGACTTTGTGGTGTGCATGCCTTTGTTTTGGAAGTAAAAGTACTGACCCTAATTGGAGAAACATAAAACACTTAAAAATTTAAAACTACAAGGCAAAGAAATAGAACCAACATTTTTAATGTGTCATAATATTTGAAGCAAATTAATTTTTCAATATTTGAAAATTGAAATACTAAGTGTTTGTGAAGGGTTCCCATTATATGACAAATACTGTAAAAGAAGTTCCTTAGAATACAATAGAGAAAGAGTAAACTCTTTGCCTTAAAACTTGCAACCCGTTTCCTTTACTAAGGTCTATCTTTCTGTCTTGAAGCATAATTTGGTGTGAAAGTTGTTCCATTTGACAGCAAATGTGTATACATTCAAAAAACCTGAATAATATTCAAGCAGTAAGGCCTGGTGAAATGTAAAAGAAAGGTCATATTTCAAAGGAAGATCAATCTTTCAAGAATAAGTTTGCTAAATTTTTCCATTTGTACAGACATATTCTTGAATTATTTTAGGTCAACAGATGAGATGCTACCCATAAAAAATTGGCTGAGTTATTGTCCACAGACAACACACAGTGATGAAGAAGTACGTTGTTAATTCACAACAAATTTTCCTTGTTTTTGCTTTTGAAATGGGGACAAAGGCACTGTGGAAACAAGCTATCTCCATGGATGTCAAGAGATACTTGTGTAGAGATCTTGCAGATATTCTTTAGGCCAAATTATTCTGTTTCACAATATATGCAACATTTACCTCTTCCAGATGTATTGAGGACAGACTTTGTGAAAAAGGGGAATCCCAAGATGCCTCATCTTTTCTCTATCTCCTTCTACAGGAAATGCTATGGGCAGGGTGTGCTCTTCTCGAAGTGTCACTGCTTCTATGCAGAGCAGAAACGCATGCTTGTGGTGCTCTTGTTAGACTATGGCCGCAGGTCACTGAGGTCCCTGAGACAGAGGCTTGGAGGAATTCCTCTCCTGCCTCTTTTCACTTGTCCACCAATAGTGCAGGCCTTTCCTAGTGTATTCAGCTGATACAGCTCCTAGGCCGATGAAAGCACTTGGTGATAGCTTCCAGCTCAGAAGTAGTGTTGGAGGGTGTTGGGGTTTTAGA
>VZRF01011288.1:855-18355 GCA_013396875.1 Vireo altiloquus | reverse complement strand
GGTTTCTACCTTACTTAGAAGAGCAGTTGCCTTTTGTTTTTACAGAGAATGGAAGACATAACTCTTTCAACAATTTGATGAGTTTTGTTTATTCAATCTGTCCCTGGAAATCTATAACTAAAAGGTCAGACATCAAAAGATTTATGCTTTCTTTTATGTGTTCTTTTTGTAAAAGATCCTTCCTTTCTCTTCTTTTTATATGCAGTTTGTTGTCCATTTACTGTGCAGATGTTAGTAAAAAAAAACAAAACCAAACTTCCTGCAATCAGAAGAGAATAATTCACTCACTTTTCAGATTGCAGCAATTGTGAAACAGGGTAACGATACAGGGCCAGCAGCCAAAATCATCTCCAAGAGGGTCACATGCACCAGCGAGCCCTGTAAATCCTTTTTAAACTCAGTCTCAGTCCTGGATTTATTTGTTTTTGTAAGCAGACTGATCTGGCTCCCTTCAGGCCCTACAAAATGATCTGTCACTGTCTTCCCAGATAACCTGAGGCAGCCAATAATGAAGTCAGCTCACCAGGCTTTGCAAATCGGCCTGGTATCCCAGATCATGTAAGACCTTTTCATTTATTAGGTTTCCACCTCAGGGTCTCCTCTGCCCCTCTGCCTTTCCCGGGTGTAAGCACATGTGTGCAGTCGAAGTCACCTCCCAGGAAGATTCTGGGGGGGGCTGAGAGTGATTTGGTGATTTGATTCAGAAAAACTGCGTGTTTCCAAATTTAAGAAGAAGCTCCCTGTTTCAGTTTGTTCTTATATTGATGATGGTGTTCTTTTAATGGCCTTGGAGGCTGATCTGTAATGATAACAACTCTTAAATAGTTTCAGCTTTGACTCAGTAATAAAAAGAAAAAATTTGGGACTTAGTTAAATGCAGGTCGTGACCTAACTCCAAAATAGAAGCTTGTTTGTGCATTGGAGTAAATAGTAGATTATTTGGGATTAGATGCAGAAAATCCCAAAGCTATGAAGAAGCGATTTATATTAGGCATATCAGAATCACAGAGTCGGTCAAGTCAGAAGGGACCACAGGCTGTCATCTGGTCCAGCCTCCCTGCTCAAGCAGGGTCATCCTAGAGCACGTGGCACAGGATTTTGTTGAGATGGTTCTTGATTATCTCCAGTTAGGGAGACTCCATAACCTCTCTGGGCAATCTCTGCCAGTGCTCAGTTACCTGCCCAGTAAAGTCCTTCATCATAATAATCATGAAATGAAAGGTATGACAGAAAGCAGAATTTTACTTTCCCAATCTATATATTCCTAAGACTGCCAGAGAATTTATGCATTTTTGCATTTATGCATTTATCCACTTTCTATCTGGATTGAATGTAAATATTTTTCACTATCTTTCTCCTTGCTACACTGCAGTATTAAAAAAAAAATAGCTTACACAATTCCATTAGCAGAATAAGGAAGTTATTCTGATCATTCTGCTTTTAAATCCAGACTACACAACTCCTCTGCTCGCCCCAATGCCCATAACCTCATCCAGCTAATACGCACTTCCCAGCCAAGTCTGGCAGCATTTTGCTGCGAGACTCACAAAATTGGAGGTGATGAATCAAGCTGACCACCGATCACTTCAGATGGAGATGTTCAATAACACAGCAACTGACCCAGTGATCTGAGCTTAGAAATGAGGCCTTATCGTACATTTTTGTTACCCATACTCTCGAAACCTCACAGCTTTATCTTAGTTTCCTGACAGCACCCACTGCCTAAAAGCCAGCAATGGATTTCGATTTTTATTGGAGCTCTCTGGTGCCTTTTCTTATCATACAAAGTAAGTGCAGAGGATGGTCAAGCCCACAGCTGAATCCCAAGCTGGAGATGTACCCTGTATGTTTCAGATGTTTTCACCTCCTATGGAGACAAAGTGGTGTGAATCTTTGCTCTGGAACAAGATGTGTGCTTGGTTTTCAAACAAAAGTGTTATAATTGTAAGGTTTTAAATGAAATTAAGATCCACTATACACTCTTTCTATGGCTTTGACAATGTTACTTTGACCTTAATTTTCATTGACTGCATAACAAACGTTCTTCAGAATTAATTCCTTCATAAGTGTATCTTTGGTAGATTGTGTGGAGTGTTTCTACTGTTATTTAAAGATTTCCACTCACAAAGTGAACTGAAAAATTTCACTTATGGCTAGATTCTACATAAATTTAAGTATGGGCTATGGGTCCCAGCCTGAAAGGGAAGGGCAGGAATGGGGAAAGGGAAAGGGTGGGGAGGAGAGAGGAGAGGAGAGGTTCGGAGAGGTTCGGAGAGGAGAGGTTCGGAGAGGAGAGGTTCGGAGAGGTTCGNAGAGGAGAGGAGAGGAGAGGAGAGGAGGGCAAGGGATGCAGATGTGCAAATGCTCGTAGTCAAAAAGGAACACAAGTCAGACAGTCTGCAAAAGCTTATACAGTTTGATTAATAAATTATAGCATTGAAATCGGCACATTACTCCCTTCTCTTACAGTATAAAAACATGGAAGATGATTTCATCTAAGAGGTAGGGTAAAAGAGGAGAGAGAGAGATTAAAGAGAGGGAGAGAGACAGGAAGAAACAATGGAAAAATCACCAGTCCTGGCTCCAGCACTGATCCAGCTGATGGGGTGTTCAGAAAAGTTTCCCCACCCCAGAGCTGAGTTTCTCACTTACATTAATAAGAAAATTAGTTACCATGCACGGTTCATTCTTCTAAACCTTTCTGGAAGTATGTCCAAGGGCTTTAGGGTACCTTAGTGGTCTTGATGCCCCCACTACTGAGTTGATCTCTTTCCTGCATGTGCACTGTACCGTGTTCGTGCTCATCTCCAGGAACTGGAACAATGAGGCCAGTCCCAGGAAAGTGCTTATATACCTCTATATGGCATTCTTTTCCTGTCAAATCGTGTTCTTTCTCATGGCATGCTCTTACCAACCGTTCTTGGTTGGGTCTGGGACTATTCAGTTTGAGACATACACATTAGCCTCTTCTGTGTGTGCACAAGGCATTGGCTGCTTTCATATTTCATACTATGGGTAGAAGAGCATAACACCACAAAATTAAAAATCTAGAGCTTTTGAGAGTCAATGGTATCCCAAATATAACACTTCCACCATAAATTATTGAGTGTTAATGTATCTGGAATGAAATAGACAACAATAATTCTATTTCCTGAAAAGAAATCACAAGCTAGACAAGCGCTTAATAATTTCTCTGGAAATCATGCAGCCATGTATCCTTAATAACTTTAAAAATCTCAATCACGAAATGCAAGCACATTCAAAAAATAAAGTTCCAATCGTTTAGACCATCACATGCAATACAGACAAACAAGGCAGGAGAAAAGGAGGGATCAAGGAAGTCACTCTATGGAAGACTATAAAGCCTAAGAAACTCACTTTCTACAATACAGTGACAAGAACAACAACAACAAAAAAATAATTTACTCTAAACATCAACTGCTTTAATCAAGTTTGACAATTTTGTGGTAGAACTCAAGTTTCACAGGGTTGCTCATTGAATATGCAGTTAAAATTCCGATAAATTAGCTGAATAAATAAAATCACTCAAGACTCCAGCCTTGTTCCTCCTCCAGCACAGCTCCTCAGGCTGCTGCCAGGCACACAGACACACTTGTGCAGGTAAGAGCACAGGAATGACATGGTAGGTCTGCTGTGGCCAGAGGATCCGTGCTGCGTCCTTCCAGAGAGCATCCTGGGGCCATCTCGGTGCAGTGGCTCGCACGCAGACATGCAGACACTCTTGTGCTGGCAGGCACAGGCTCACAGGTGGTAGCAAGGCGCCGATCAGAGGCAAAGATGCAGGGAGTGGGTTTCTGCAGGGAGTGGGTTTCCGCAGGCGCATTCCGCGAGGACTCCCAGCAGAGAACTGCCTCACGAAGCGAGGGTCCAGGAGTTTTAACTGGGAGCAAGAACCAATGAGAGAAGGGTAAAGGGGAGGAGAGTAGGCGGAGTTAGGGTACATTGTCCAATGGGAAAGTAAGGAAGGCGGGATTAGGGAAGGAAGGCCAATGGAGTATCGAGGAAGGGAGAACTTTCTGGAACTGGGAGATGCAAGGGGAGGAGAGAGGGTGGAGGATTGACAACTTGGATTGGCATTGTCAACTTTAACAGAACACTGTTTAGGAGCAAGGCTTTCTCCTCATCTTGACCCTAAGGGGTTTATTCTAAGCAGCAGAGCTGTCCCACCAGCGCTCCGCTGGGTCTGGCGGCTGCACTCTCTGCGGTCGCCCCAGCGCCTGGCTGGGCCAGCACCACACACACACACACTCATGCTAGGATAGCTCATGAGTTCAGCGCCGACCTGAGACAAAAAGATGGGGTTTTGTATGGAAATCTGCAGGGTTTATTCCACTAGGGGTCTAAATACAAAGTAGCCACAGAACAGAGAGTGTCCCGGGGTTTTATATGGGGGTGGATACCAATGGAAAGAAGGCAAAGGGGAGGAGTAAAGGCAGGGTTGGAGTACACAGTCCAATGGGAGTACAAGGGAGGAGTGGCTGAAAGGGGATACCAGGGAAGGTGGGAACATTCCAGAATGGGGTGCATGTAATATAGGACTGCACTGCCTTATAGAGAGAGCCTTCTCCTCACTACAACCTGGGGGGAGGTTGTCTTAAACTTCTGAATTGTCCCACCAGTGTCTTGCTGGTTCAGGGCATGCAGCCTCTCTGGTGGCCCCAGCCCCAGGCTGGGCCACTGCAGCAGAAACTCATAGTGATAGAAAAAAGTCCTGGTGGAATTCTGTCATACACCACCATAAGTTAGAAAAAGTAGTCGCATGTTAGCGATGTAAAGACTATCATACATCAAAAACCAATTAGGTTCACTTTACACTTGGTAAGAGTTACCAAGAAATCTGCCAAATATACTTCTGGTGTGCATATACATCAATGCGGTAATTCGTCACCAAATTTCTGATCTGAAGTATAGCATATGCAATAGAACCAAAAAAATATATGTGTGAATTAGGGAAAATAAATTCTCCAGTGATATATCTTCTTCTTTTAAACTCACACTCTGTGGTGTAAAAATGGGAAGATTTCCACCTTTATGAGTCATAGAAATACTGCAGCTTCCATTTGACAGTACACATTCCCTTTCTGAAGACTTTTTAATGATCACAACAAAACAAAAAAGTCATACAGGGAAGAAAAGAATTTGCAGCATTTCTTTTCCATTAATACTTTATATTCAGGTTGCTGGTACTTCATGGCAATTATCATACATTATATGGAAGACTATGTATTAGAACGTAAGAAACAGACTTTGACAGAATTTAAAACCGACAGCTAATAGCTTTATGTTCAGGTAAAACTTTCTAACATAAGGCTTTGTGGTGACAGGATGTGCCACATAAAGATGACTGGCAGACCCTAAAAGATCAATACTACTTAGATCTGATGATGAGTAGTGTCAGCAGATAAGAAACTTATTAGGACCTATGAATGGAACTGAGAAGCACAGCCAGATGTGGAGCCACATATATTTGAAGCAATGCACTGGATTTTCTGGCTAACTGCTTGGCAGCTCTAGCATTATATATTCATCACAGACCATTTCAGTGAAATCTTATAAATATTGTATCGGTCTGACTTTCGCAATGCCTTATGTCCATCTGTTCACATGTCAATGTAATCCCCAGTTTACGCTAACTGTACACTTCCTTCACAGGAAAGCTCTGGAACGAGAACAAAGAGAACAACTCGGCACCTGTGTCTACAGTTTACCTGGAAAACTATGTGACAGGAACATGAAACAAGAAGTTATCCTGGGAACAATTAATATAGGCTAGCAGACACTGCATTAAACATTTCTATTTTTACAGTGCCCTGGACCCTAGGGCCACACACATGCACACACATGCACTCCCTGCTGCTTTTTACCACTTAGCCAGGTAAAGTGGGAGAAGTGGGTAGATCATACTTCCTACTCAGCCAGAATAAAAAAATTGTTGCCAAATTGTTTGCCATTAGCATTCTACTCTGAATTCACCTCTTTCAGCTATACAATTCTCTAAACCACCCATGCAATAAACCTAGCTGTTCTAATTGCCTGTATCTGTGTGCAAACTTTAGTCATTTACATGCCTCAAATTTCCAGAAATTCTTTCATACTTCTATTTTGGCACCAGTTTTGAAGAGAGGACAGAAGATGATGTAGAAATTATGAAACAGCACTTTAAAAATCTGTCACAAAGTTACTGACCTGCTTTTCACAGCTCATCTTCATCAGGTTTCTACGTCTTTTCCTCACTGAATTCCTCCTGTTACATTACCTACAAATAAGAACTCTACTTTAGAAAATCAAGCACATATTATTTTTCCCATACTAAATAATCATCATAATCCTCACTTGATATGTCATATCCATTGCAGTTATAACCTCACTAATGACATCATCTCTCTTTTGCAACTTCCGTGAAGCACTAAGCACACTTAGAAATAGCATATTTTCTATTAAAATTAATTTTCCCATCACAGAAATTACTCCTCTCAATATTATGATCAGTGTCTTGACAGTGCAGAGACTTAGGCACAAAGAAACAACCAAACAAACACAAAAACTCATTCAAAAAGTTCTTTGATACCACTGACCAAAATTCTTGAGCAAGAGCCTATGGGCTTCTGCTCATGGCTCACATTGGGGAATGCAGGTAGAATGACCTGCTTCTACTGTAACAAAATTCTTAAATCCCTTAGAAGCTTAAACAATTGCATGGTGTAAATTTTAGTTTTACATCCAGGACTTCTTAAAGAACAATATCAGACATGTTGAGATTTTGGACCTAAGGACTATTCCCTGAAAGCCCTTAGCAAATAAAAGGTGTGGAGAAATACATTGCCAAATTCATGGGAAAATTAGCCACAGGAAACAAAAGAGGGGAAAAAGAAGAGACAGACAGAGAATGAAGGAGAGGTTTCACGTTCTGTTGTATACTAGCGAGTGAGTTCAAAATGAAGAAAACACCTTCACTGCCACCACACACACTTCCTTTGCCTCCAGAAAATGGTTGCTCTGTTCTGCCACCACATGGAAAGAGGGAAATAAAGACAGTTGCTGTTAGGCCATCAGCTATCAAGGACTGCATTCAATGTGCAAGTGGTCACAGCAGGAGAAAAATACGGTGTTGTGCAAAAACAGAGCTAAAGAAAATACAAACAAAACAAAGAGAAAAAAATAGGAAACAAAAGTGGTACCTGAATTGAAATGAGAGTGACCTCTACAGGGACAAATTAACTTCCTCTTTGCTGCTCACCACATCTTGCGTCAACAAAATATAGAATGGAGAAAAAAAACTAGAGTAAAACCCTCCAACCTGTCCAGAAGCAACAAACCATTCCAGGCAGAACTTTCAAGGGAGCCAAAAGGAGTCATAATTCAAGTCAATGTCTCAAATTTTCATTATTTAATCCTAAAGCTACACAAATCACACCTAGAAGTGGTAAAAGCCAATTGACTTAATCCTTCTAGTAATAACTTTTGCCCTCCCTATCTTCAAATCTGTGATATGCTGGCCACCTGGCTCAGGCTTATTGAATCAAACTAAATGGTGACAATGGAGAAAAAACCAGAAACTACTGTTAAACTTCAATTTAGGTTCTCAATGAGCTACACCAACACCTGTACCACTCATGCAAACTGGCAGTGTCTGTGTCAAGGAGTGGGGAAAATACCCATTTAGTAAAAATCAATGACATGTCCACTGCATGAACTGCCAAGCAAAAGACAGTCACTAATTTTTTGTGACAAGAGAAAGGGTTCAGAAATAAATATTTCAAATTATGAGAATATTTGTAACTTCTGAAAACTTACAAAAATATTTGTAATGTATAGAAGGAAATTTTGGAACCAGAATTTTCCATGAGCTGCATCACAAGTATCTGATCATCTCTACCAACACAAGTTTGTTTATTATTGTCATGTTTTCAGAAATCACTAAGTTTTGACTAAGACAAACACACATGTAATAAATAAATGTTTCAACTGCAGATCTGAATGACAAAATTCTTAAAAGTAATAAATATACTAGCAAAAAATCCAAAAACCCCAGGCAAAAACTCCATTAAAATAATATCAATGATTGCAAAAGTGACTTCGCAAACTTGTATGGTCAACAAAAAATATAGCATGCCTTGATGCCTTGTTTCCATCTTTCATTGCACCTTTTTGCAGCTTCTACACAAAAATCTATTTCTTCCAGAAAGAGAAACTATTAAAAGCAGGAGGCACCACATTACTTTTCTGATGCTCTCAGAGTCAGTCTGAGTTTCCTTAAGCACTAGAAATGGCCTTACTTAGGATATATTTATAAACAATGTGCATTCCTTCTCCTCCTCTCTTCCTTGCAAATCAAATCCATTTTGAATTTGATTTAAAAGTCACCAGTTATTTTCCAGGTGACAGAAGTGATTTTTTAAGATGCTCAAAAACTGGTTTTCATCAAGTCTCTTTTAATACATCTAGGTTCTTAAATTTATGTACTTTACCTAATTTCATTTCGAGAAACACTCAAACAAACATAAACCCAAACCCAGAAATTTAAAGGAGGTCATGTTTATCTACAGTCTCATTGCAATTTACATACGATTTTTTAATATCTAATTGAATTGTCAAGAGGGCCAGTTTTATCAAGGTACTGAATGTCTCTGAGCAATGCTGCTGTGATGGCACTGTTAGTGACACAATGCTTTGACTACTAAGCCAAGAGGCACAGGAGGACTCATGCTGCTCTGTGACAGCATCCCGTTCTTGAAAGAAAAGTAATCCTGCCGTAATCATTCCTTGTGACATCACATGCATGTTTAATGATATTTATAACAGCTGAATATGTCCCTTATATGTTAACACTTTTAATAGTTAAGTATGTCAAAATGTTAGTGATTATTACTCTCTTGATGCCTGTCATTCACCCATGTGACCAGCAGCACTTGTTCAGGACTGTGCCTGCTGTTCTTCAGGGGAAATGAACTGGGGAGATGTAACCTCAGCAGGCTGGAAGCAATTCAGTAACCTAGCCTTCAGTCAAACACAACACACATTATGTAAATTGTGCTATCAGTCTGACCACTGGAACTAATCTGGTGTCAGATAGCACTGCAGATCACTGTGAAAAGCCCTTTCTACTTTTCCACTTCTAATCTCATAAAAGAACAAAGTACACCCCAAGTATTTATCTTTTTGTTTTTAAATTCAGTGTTACAGAGTGTTTAGCATTAATTATCTGACTTTTCAAAAAATTCCAAATACAGATCTTTCAATAAATGTCACAGGATAGACCTTCAGGTATTCAGCTTCTCTGACAGAACCTACATATTTCATTCAAGTATGAAATTAATTTAGTTTTAAAACATAAAGAAAAGTTCTTAAGATTACTGGCATGAGCTAAATTTCTGCAATAAGAGCAAAACAGTTTATCTGTGAGAACTGCTTATGTTCACATCTTGGCATAGAACCAAAACCAGGATCAAATCTCTTTCATATGGGAGGTCCTGAGACTTAGTGTTTTCTTGAGATACTCATCTAATGGTACTTTTCAAAACAGTTAAGATATCTTGAAAAACCTGCATCCAAAAGTAGTTGTCTATTACCAGCTGACAGGAAGAGTGTGATTACCTCCTCTGGCAGTCTTACTTGTGTGTTTAAGAAATTCTACTTTGAAGGTTGGCAGGTATGATTCAGAAACCTTTCCTGAACAGCTATGTGTCAAGCACCCAGGCATTTATCATTCGTACACCTACTTTTATTAATTTCCTGCACCCTTAAAAAAACAACAATGAAAAGAGAAGCAAAAACTGCTGCACATAAACTTGTATTGCTGTTTAAGCAAGTCTAACTAAAAAACCTCCAACTGAAACTTTATTAATAAATAAACTTATTCATTTCTCTCAAAGTAAAGCCTATCCAGGAATACACTAGTTTCAGTTCTCAATAATATACCCAGGCTTGTCTAATGTGAGTTAGGCACACTTTTTGTTCCTCTAGCTCCCATGCGCCTGAGCTGCCCTACTGACTGAAAGTGTGTGAAACTGCACCCACTGCAAGGAGTCTGGTGACACAACACTAAGTAAGCACTAATCAGGAAGATTTTCCCACAACACTGAGCCATAGGGTATTGGCTTTCCCACCAGTTTTGAAAAAAACCCAACTCACATGTAGCTAGGTTTTGGCTATTGTGATTAACAAATTTTGGCCTATGTAAATCTATGTTCCTTGTGACTCCTTTGTGTTTAGAGGTATCTCAGCTCACCAAAAAATGAAAGTGTCAGGACCATTCTCAGCACAAATTTGGTAGAAGAAGCAACACACATGACAAATTTGGTGGGAAAAAACGATAGTTGTTTTATGACTGAAATGTATAGAAGCTCTATGAGAGATTGGACCATAAAGAAAGGCGGATCATATACTTGAAAATACCATGAGGCAGACCCACCAGCATTGCTAAATCTAAGGCATGAAGACCCAATGTATGCCTTGCTGATGTACTCTGCATTTGGTACCTGCATCACAGGCATTTGCCACATCTGCCAGATGTCTAAAAACTGACAAATCTCTGTCCAAAGTGATAGCCCAGCAAATTACAGTTAAGTGAGAGGTTGGTAAATTGGGGTAATGCTTGGAAAAACTCAAGAGTTTGAACAAACAGGACACAAAATGTTATGTGAACATTTGAGGGAGAAATTTGTGGAGGTACCTTGGCACAACTGCCTTGAAAAATCATACCTGAGAGACTTGGCATTGAGTAAGATCTCCCCTGGTGCAGTATCCCAGCCTTCACCCAGGACGAACCTTCCTTGCTAATGAAAACATACAATAAAGTACACTCATAATTTTTCAATTTGAGTCCTTCTATCCATATCAGCACAAAATCAGAGAGTGTTAAGAGAAAGGATTCTTCCCCCCCAGCTCTCAATCAGATAATCACTTCTATTTCCTCACAATAATTTCTTTTTGTGAAATGAAAATGATTTCAAAGAACACGAACTGACAATTGAAAGCTAGCATTGATGCCCACAGGATGTCATACATCTCCCTTTCAGGAAATTAAAGCAGTAACAAGAGCAGGCAGAGACAGTAAAATGACAATAAAAATGTATTTTGATTAAATTATTCTACAATAAAGCTAAAAGGAATCTAAAAACAAAGTCTGATTATCATCCTCATCATGCCTGTTGAATGGCTTGAACACAAAATCATTTCAAGATGAGCACTGAACTAGCTGCAAACAACATTAAAAGTCATATCTTTTCCTCTCCCTTTCCTCTTCAGATGTCATGCCATCATGATCAGCTTAAACAGTCCCATACAACTCAAAATATCACCTGCAAGCAGAAGGAATCCCTTCTGAACACAGTACTTTCTGTAAACACGCTCTGCCAACACAAACATTATTCGTAATGTGGTCAGATCTCCCCTCCCCACTTTGCACTCAATGTTTTATAAAGCATAAAATAGCCATTTCCTAAGAAACCAAGAGATACAGACAAATCAATTACAGAGCAAAATGTTTTTACATTTCTTTAAGAAACCAAAACAGAGATACATTATTAATGACTAACTATACCAAAATAATACATGATTTATTCACAACACAGACACTGTTTTAAAAGACAGGTTTTAATCACTTATTTTTATTCTTATTTTTGCTTTTAGGTGAATTTTTTCTGGTAAGTTGGTAAATATCTTCTAACTATAGCTTATGTGTTGGTTTTGCACAGCCTGGTTTTTGGTAGTGGTGGGGAGCAGGGCTGGCATTTGGCCAGTGTTAAACCATGACACTGTCGTTTTTGAACCAGTTTCTTTTTTGAATCCTCTAAAAAGCACATTCTTTGAGACACAAAAAAATTTATTTGCTTTCACCAATAAATTTCTAAAATCAAACAGAATGTGGACTACAGTTTGAGAAAAGAATAGACTGCAGCTGTAACCAATTGAAGTTTGTTCAATATAATGACTCTGGCATTAAGAAATTTTTTTTCTCTTCAAAGAAATGAGAGTATTAACAACAAAATGTACCAAATTTGTACCTGCATAATGTACGACAAAAAACCCCAAACAATTTGTTCAGCAGTGGCCCATGAAGGATGACAAAAAAAAAAAAATATTCTTGTCAAGGTTTCCATTTTGGATGAAAATGGTCTGTTTCACAAATGTACTAGTTTGAGTCCCAAGCTGTGAATTTTAAAATCTCACATCTCAATAAATATCCAGTTTTCATCATTGTTCCATACCCATAATAACTTAAAACAGGCTAAAGGAACTTCTTATTGCTTTTCCACATTTATGGAATTTATCACATGCATGATCTTAAATATCTACATAAACATCCATCTGCTTTTATTTAGATTTGTAGTGGCGGTGTACTTTTCACACTGCTGTTACTGGTAAGTGTGTTTGTTTATGCTTTTCCAATTGCAGTCTTGAATCCTGCAGAACTAAAGCACTTCACTTTGTCAGAAAGTAGTTCAGAGACAGAAGTTCTCATAACTTTGTGAAATGGGATTTGTCTAAGAGCAAGACTAGTACTGGCCAATACTGGCAATGAGGCCTGATGAGCAATGTCATGGTTCTTTATGCTGCTGGGAAATAGATATGAGAGATATTTATGGTTTTATATCAAGAGTGTCATTCTGCAGCCACTGTAGAACTTTGTTGAAAGCACAGCAGTGCCTTGAGTCCTAGAAACTAACACCACAATGTGTGGGGCACCTGTGGCTTCCATTGAGGTGATGAATAATTTGTCTGTTCACATCCACAGTTGATTTGAATGGGCATCTCAGGTACCTGAGCTACACAGAAGGAGAGAGAAAAAAGACCACTGAGTGAGATTTACAGAAACCTATGGCAGGTTTCTGTAAAAAAAAATAAAAACAAAAAGAAACCCAAAACAAACAAAAAAAACCAAACCAAACCAAACCAAACCAAACCAAAACACAACAACAAAAAAAACCAAACCAAAAAAAACAACAAAAAAAAACAACAAAAACCAAAAACACCACAAAAAAACCCACAAAACAAAAAAACAGAAGAAAACCAAACCAAACCAAACCAAACCAAAAAAAACCACAAAAAGCCAAACCAACCAACTAAGTAATGAAACAAAACACATTTCTTCTATTTGCTTCATGGATTATAAGAACAGTTTGAAAGGAATGATAGAATCCACCTCCGGAACATGCAAAATACTGCTGCAATAAATAGTCTTAAAAGAAATTGAAAAAGTCAACAATAACAGCTACCATGCTTTTACCTCTAATATTTATTTGTTTAAAGTGTGAAAAAGATAATTTTCATATCAAGAATTGGTTTTTAAATAACAATATAATTGAAATAATAATGCAATTTAGACTGATGAAAGATTAGTTTTTTGCCAGATGTACACAAGATATTTTATTCTGATATTTCCCTTGTCCGTTGTTCGTTATTTTTGTTCTTGATTTATACTGACAGATGTTTACAGTTCCTCTCCCTTTCCCATCTTGCTGCTGTTTACTTCGACAGTGGTAGTACTTTTTAGCTGTTTAAATGAATTTTATTGTAATCAGAGAGAGACTTTCCTACCTCTGACTGTAATTCATCCCCTTTCTACATGCTCCTAAATTATTCCTGTCAGAAATAATACTTATCCCTTGCTCACTTTTTAGGATTGGTGCAGCATAGACCTCAGCTCATCCATTTCTGCGTATAAACGATGAGACATCGACTCTTGGAACACAGTAATGCTTCCTGTACTTAAGCTTGCCACAAAAGATCACAGAATTACAGAATATGAGGTGCAAGGGACTTAGCAGGATTATTAAATCCAACTCCTGGCCTTGCACAGGACATCCCAAGAGTCACACCATGTGCCTGAGAACATTGTCCAAATGCTTCTTGAACTCTGTCAGGCTGGTGCTGTGACCACTGCCCTGGGGAGCTGTTCCAATGTCTGAATGTAGGCTAAAGCAAAACCAAAAGAAAATGCAGTAAATAAGCAAGTTTAGATTCAAGTAAACTATTGAATAAAAATACTCATTTGATATATTGTAAGGATAAATATATAATCAGATAGCACTAGATGGAAAAAAACAGGACTGGAAAGCTATTTTGTCCTTTGCAGTTGCGAATATCAGGAAGGTATAGCAAGCAATACAAGAGAAGTCAAACATTTCTCTCCTGGTGAGAAATTCATAGCTGTACCTCTTACCAAATCAAATGCAATCTGAAAATTCCTGGCTGTTATTAACACAAATATATAATCTCAATGTGCCACAACTCCACACTCACCCACCCACAAATCTATACTGTCCAAATAACCCTCCTGCACCAAAATTGTTGGGTTTTTTTTTTAAGTAGTTCATTGCCTGAGGATAAGCTGAACCATAATCATAAAAGAGAGGAAATCATACATAGATTCAACACCAAAGAGTGAGAAAAAAAGCAGAATAAGAGCATGTTGTTGTTTTTTTAAGGCAGATACATTGAAGGGGTTATTATTTTATTAATGGTGCTCTCACTGACATTATTCTGGTGTTATTTGAACAAACTGCCTTCTATTGTAATCTGTAGTGACACAAAGCTCTGCAGGAGACAGGATGCTTTGAACAATTCTCATTTTAGATTACGTCTAGAAATTGCATGTTTAAAGCTGAATTTACATGTTGAATGCAAATCTTTGAGACTGAACTGGCATATCAAACTGGTGCAGCTGTACACAATTAGAGCAAAATGTGGCTGCTGTTTCAAAGACCCTTTCTTTTGTTGTGGTATATATTGTTGTTCATTTGTTTGGAAATACGTCACTTATCTCCAACACATAGCACTGTTTGTGAATTAGGAGCTATTATTTCCAAAGTATTTCATAATCATTGAAAAACTATCCTATACCCCATAGTAGGTTTTTGGGTCAGAAGCTGCTGTCTGGATCTAGATTTGACTCTCTTTAGAAGGTCTATCAGTAGCAATGTTTTTTGGGGCGGAGGTTTTTTTGTTTTGTTTTTCAAATCATATTTTAGTCACAGTCAGAGCTTCCTTGTACTCCTTACCTCACACATAAAGGAAACTATTCTTCTGTGGCTATATGGTATCTTTCTATTTCCTCATCTCAGAAGGTGTCAGCTTCACTAAGGATTCCCAGTTAAACTGAGCAGGAGAGGACAGTGCAGACTGAATACAAATTTGTGCTGGAGAAGTGGAACAAGGTTAGCGAAGTGTGCAGTTGGTGAGATTGATGTTGATACCCTTCACTGCCAAGTGAAATGCCAATAATGCTTGTATAGCATTTTGTGAGGGCAATGGGAGTATTGATTCCTGAGCAATAATAAAGAATGAAGCTGCTCTCTCAGGTATAAAAATATTGGCAACTGTTACAAAGAATTGACTCATAGAGGCCTGAGTATTGGCCTATCTTAATACAAATAATTCAGGTTTCAGAAGGATTTCAAGAGCAGCCAGGCATGGTCCTCAGGCGCATTCTCTGCTATTAATTTATCTGCAGCTTTCACAAGTGTCTCTGTCTATCAGCCAATTGGTCTTTGAGGTGCAGGGACAAAAATGGATTTCTGAAGGCTTGTTGGGAGACAATATGAAAAGACAGTTGAGCCATGAATTTTTAACATATAAAATAAAAGTTACACTCCTTTCTTGCCATTTTTATGAGAAAAACCAGAACATATGGATTCCATGCACTCCATAAATAAATTTAACATGCATTTCATTGGGAGCTGAGATTTCTAAGGTTAGTATTTTTATTGCGTTGCTTAAAATAGCTTTACTTACTGAAAGAAGTGTAAAGCTCCCAGAACATGAAGCTATTACAGGCTATAGTACATCTTATGCATTCCCTAACAATTTGCAGTATGCTGTCTGTGCTTAAACATGAGTACTAAGTGTGTACTGAAAAATTCTGAAGATTAGCTGCCTTTTGTGGTGTTGAAAAGCAAACACCTTTAAATGACTTCTCACTTCTAAAACTGTGCAGCACGTCTCTTCACTCTGTTAACTAATGGGATTCTGCTCCATCTATCACCAGCTATCAAAAGTACAACAGAATGGAAGCACTGGGAGTACCTCAACACTCGTAACAAAAGCAGTGATGAAATCCACACAGTGGGATAGAATTAGCTGCATTTCATTGGCAAATGCCTCACCCACGCTTAGTGTAATAATAAATATTTGACAGAACTGCTGCTGACATGGTGAACAATCAATTTTCTTTCAATGGCTATTAGATATCAAAAATGTATCATTATTATCTATTGTTTTTTCTTTAACAGCAGATTTCTCACACTAAGGTTAGAGGCTTGATGATTTTTAATCAAGAAAACTATCAAAAAAAAGGGCAAATAAAGCCACAAATAATTCCCAAAAATGACAAACATTCATGAAGAATTCTAATTACTGAACTTACCAATTCTGAATAATCAATGTTTAAATCCCATTTAAACATGTCTGTTGTAAAACAGACATCTTAAACCATTGTGAAGTAACTTATTTTGCCACAAATGAAATTAAATACATTGACTGGAAGGCTTTCATCCTTGTCATGCTCTTCCTCAGTCAAACACATAATTTCTCAATCTCACTGGCTCAGAAACCTTCACAAAGATTTCACCTCTGTCTTCCAAATCTGCAAGGGAAACTCTTGGTCTCTTAACAAACGAACAATCAAATGAAAGGCCATGCACTTTGGAACAGAAGGGCAGGTGGCCAGTGCCCAGTAAAAGAAAACAGGACAAATACATTATGGCTGGTGGAGAACCACAGGGGAAATTCCCAGTAGCTCAGTAATTCATGGCTACTGGCAATTTCACCTGTGGCTCTCCACCAGCCATTATGGTTTTGTCCTGTTTTCTTTTGGCCTGGGCTCTGCACTGCTCATGCCTTTGGATGATTACATATTAAAAAACCTAATGGAGTTACACATAGTTGAAAAGTATTTGAAAAACTTATTTTCAAGGGGACAAGGAGGTATTGGATCAGAATCATATGAAAGAAAGAATATTAATGAAATTTGATTCAAAGAAACTATTTATTCCTTTACCCTCAACACACCCTTTTCTGTGCTTTTGTAGAAACCTGTCCATCTATTATGTCAATAAGGGAACACAGCCAAAGAAAGTCACACCTTTTGTCATCTGGAAGAAAGAGTGCTGCTCTACAATAGGCATTGTCATTAATAACCCTGACCCATTCCTCACTTTACCAAGCCAAAAACTGGCTGAAAAAGTATTTCTTTTTAATGGTTTGTTGCATATAAGAGAGTCGTCTCTTTATTCAAACCCCATCCAGACTTGGGCAAATAATCTCTTTACTTCCTTATACCTGTTCAACAGCACTTTTGGTAGAAGCTCACTTTTGCTATGAGAGGCGGAATAGCTATCAAACAAAAGGGTTGTTCTTCTCATCCTGGATCAGTTGTATGTCAGTGAAACATATGCATTATCATATAATGCTAATGCAGATTATTATATTTTATTTATTTTTTAAATCTATATTTATTTATTATATTTATTATTCTATT
>VZRF01011285.1:0-99958 GCA_013396875.1 Vireo altiloquus | reverse complement strand
CCTGGCCGTGCCCGGGGGCGGTGAGGGGAGCGGGGTGAGGCCTCGCCGGGAGTTAGCGCGGGGTTGGGTGAGGAAAGGCTCGGGCAGGACGGGCAGCGTTTCCCCACAGCCCCGAGCTTCCCGCGGCAGGGATCCGCAGGTGTCCTCCCGGGGAGCGAGGTCGGCTTTACACTTGGCACGCGGGCAGCAGTGCCGGGTTCTCCCCGTGCCGTCCCCCCGTGCCCCGGCCGTGCCATCCCCCCGTGCCCCGGCTGTGCCGGCCCGGACAGAGGCCCCTGTACCCCTGTGCCCCTGCACCTTCTTGAATTTGCCAGATTTCATTTATCACTGAATCAAAAAAAAAAAAAAAAAAAAAAAAAAAAAAAAAAAAAAAAAAAAAAAAAAAAAAAAAAAATCAGAGCAGATTGAAAGTACTTTCTTATCTTCTTAAATATATGAAAAATTGAATTTATACTGAATCTGTTTAGCAGTCAGGAAAAAATATAGAGGAATATGTAAGGACCAGCCAACCCTGCATACGTGCACTTAAACCTCAGATGTATTATTAATTCTTCTGCCAGGAGAACTCAGTAAAACATAAAATCTTGCTAAGAATCAAACTAAGCAATGCACAAAGAAATTTAAATGAACAAATGTGTATGTCCACAAATGAGACAAGGCTGCAAATTGCCACTTCAGCTTCAAACAGCCAGAGCTGAAGGGAGAAGCTACAGGCAGAACCTAAGATGCTGGTTTAGTTGTCACTTGGGATTTCACAATGGATTATTTCTAAAATTATCTCTCAACCTTCCGCACGTAATTGCCAAGGAATTGGATATAGTTGCAGCATATTACTTAACTCATAAATCCTAATTATTAATAACCGAGGTAATCAGCTTTTACAGGGTTATTCTCTTGCACAATTCACTCTGCTGCAATTACAGGAGGAATTTTGATTCCTGAACCTCCACCTCAGTGTTCAATTTCATACACAGTAAAAGAGAAATAAAACCTCACAATAAAATTCCCATAATAAGAAAAGTAAAATCAGCTCTGTAATTTAAGAGAAGAAAGAAATGTAGATGTGGTTATTAAGCCCTCCTACAAAGGCAGGTCACTGTGGAATCTGTGAGGCTCTTGTGTGGCAGTGCCCAAAGCTGAGCTGCTCAGAGCCCAGGCAGGGCAGCGAGTCCTTCCCTAGGGCAGATCCCAGCGTGGAGCCTGCAGTGCTGCACCCGTGGCATGGGGGGCACGAACCTGCAGGGAAGCTTCCCACCCATCTTCACAGCACTCCAGTTAACCCAGATATGGATCTTGAGATTTATGAGGGAGAGTTTTAAGTGAACCTCCCATTTCCCAGCCACAAGACCTGAAAGCTGGTGTCAGGAGCTGGCACCAAACCAGAAGCATTTTGACACCTGCCTGCAGCCAAGCACTCCGTGATACTCAGAAGCCCACGTCTATCATAACCAGCATGGGGCAGGTGGAGGTTCGAGGGTGTGCCAGATGTGTTCAGTGAGGAACGTGGTTATTGGCTGAAAATCTACCAAGGAAAATGGAGGATCATTCATCTTCTCCCTACATCCTCATCAAAAGCACTCTTTGCCTCTCTGTGCAATCAAAGAGCAAAACCAGCAGTGAGACCTGGCTTTATTTATGACCCAAATGCCTCATGTCTCAAACACAGTGCTCACTGTGTCCTGCAGGATGGTTTTTGATCAGTGTAATCAGTGTCATACTCTACATATTTGATTTCTATGAAATACACCATTTTCTTCTCTCCAGATCAGTACAGCAGAATGGTATCTTGTCGCTCAGAGCAAATGAGAGATTCTCTCAAGATAACAAGCCCACGAGTAGTAGATTAAACATAGCTTTGGAAAGGTTACGGGGTTGAGTGTATACTTTCGTGTAAGATCTTAATGTAAAAATCAGATTTAAATGTTCATGCAGTAACTTACAGGAGATGTAAAAAAGACTCAGAGTCAGGACTGTACTTTCTGGCAAGGAAGAAAAAAGGAAGAAAAGTCCTTGGACACTTTATTAAATTTCAGAACCATTTCACATGTACCCTCCAGCTGCAGGCTGTCTCTGGTGTGTGCTGGGCTGTAGCTCTTCAATCCTGCAAACCCCTGGAGGTGTTGGGCAGACACCTGTAATTCAGGGCTTCTAACTAAACTGACTCTGTTTGTGGTGTCAGTAATTCTTGGCCCACTTTGATCAGTCCTCTCTATCCCCCAGCCCGTTTTGGGGTGTCAGGAGGGGTGGAGCAGAGTCTGTGCAGTGGAAGCTGCAGCCAGGAGAATTCCCATGCATGTGCTGTGAGCTGTTTCTGTGGAACCTTTCCCAAAGGTCCTGGCCATGCCCTGCAGCTTCAGAGCTGTTCAGGTGACCCTGGCTGCTGCCTCCAGCCTCCCCAGGGCCTTCCCAGCACATCTGTCCCCTCTGTGCTGGAATGGCTCCAGGGGAAGTGCCCAGCTGCTGGTCAATCCCCACAGGGATCGGCTCTATGTCCCATGGGTATTGACTGCCAGCTAGGGAGTAGCAATAGAAATAACATTCTTTTGAAACTCTTCTGTTTCCCTGGCTGTTCACAGGCAGCTGAAGAAGATCCAGCCGTGCTCAGCTCAGAGCAAGTCTCTATCCCAGAATTAGCATGCAGGGGGAATAAGGCTCCTTCTGTCCCACAAAAACCCTCCCCACAAGCACAGGAGTGACAAGGGTCACCACCAGCAAAGAAAAGATGAGATGCCAGTGTGACAGAGCCAGGCACTGGTGAAATCCTTTTGTCACTGGTTTCGTTGCTTTTCCAGGGACATGAACCAAGGCAGTGGGGCCTCTTTCCAAAGCAAGTAGCAGGATTTTCCCAAGGAGGACATGGTTACTCCAGCAACACAGGCAATCCCACAGCACTGCCAGCCACAGCGCCCAGGAAGGGTCGAGCCTTCCAACCTCCTGCCCCCTCTTTCTTTACAACTGTGTGTAGGCTGTGAGAGACTTCACTCTGAACACTGCTCAGCCAATTTTTAACTTTAAATCAATCCAAGATGGCAGAAGACATTTAATTACTCCTATTTTCCTCTTAATTGTTTTTTGCTGTTGCTAAAATATTCAGCAATAATAGAAGGCTTTGCAGCAATAACTAAAAGCTTTTAGGGGAAAACCACATCTCATTGTACTGCAGGAATAAAGGACCTGGTAATGCCCATGGAGCATCAAAGTTGAAACAAGATGCTGTTTTACTGCTAAACGGGGATGAAAAGAAAAAGAGTAAGAAAGAATGTGTACCCAAGAAACAACTGAGGACTGAGGTACTGCTGCTTCTGTCACTCTTGTCTTGGAAGTTACAAATTCTTGTCTATATGATTGTAAAATAACTTCATACTTGCTAATATTTAGACTGATATTACTTGTTTCCCAGCTCATTTCCCAGCACTATTTCCTGACACTGTCTCTTCCTTTACTGCCTCAGAGGTGGGTGCAGATTGTCTCTTCTGTGACAGAAGGAGGGTACCTGGCAGCTCCATCATTTATAGAGTTGACTGGGAATTTTCCAAGAGGAAGTATTTGAGATTTCAATATGTTAACCAAATTTTGTGTGTGTGTATTTCATATTTTGATGTGAAAAACATTTCCTGCCTTGCTTGAATTTTATGTCCTTCTTTGGTTTTCCTTTTAATTTTCCAACACAGTTTATATCTCTTAATGCTTTCACCAGTAAAACTCCCACAGGCTTCAAGGTAGATAATCAGGTCCAGTAGGATTAGGTCAGTCTAACATTAAAGTAGGTAATTTCTGTCAAAGGTTATCCATATTTCCAAAAGTTACACCTGTTTCTAATTTTTGTTCAGCAAATATGAAATGAATCTGAATATTAAAGGAGAACTGTGAAACTGAGAACTGTGTCCCTTCACCTCCAGTTTAGTTATACACATTCTTTTTTTCAGTTTTACAATTCCATTTTGAAATTCTGACAGTGAATTTCTCTCAGTACTTCAAAGACCATCCTTTCCATAGGAGAACAGTTAAGAGAAAGTCCCAGAAAATGTAGATAAAAACTCTTTAATCTGATGACTGTAGTTCATAAGATGTTGCTATTTAAAGAGTTTGCAGGATTTCAAACATCTACTAACAAAAGGATGGAGGCACTGCTTGCCATAGCTGAAGAGTTTTTGTGGTTGCCATTAGAAACTCAAGCAGGCTGGGAGCCTGCATGGACAGTGTGCAGCTCAGGGGTGGATTGCTGGGTCTGCTTTGTTCTCCCTTTGTCAACTGTGCACAGAAATGCCTGAGCCAGTGACAGGGGACAGCGAGCAGGTCTCCAAAGAGCTGCTGCTTATTTGTTTGATTGATCCTTGCTTTTTGGTGTGGTTTTAATATTTTTTTTTTTTTTTAAGGAATGAACATTCTGCCCATACAGACATTAAAAACAAAACAAAACAAAACAAAACAAAAAAAAACAAAAAAACAAAAAAACCCAATGTTTTGGGTTTTTTTTCTTATTGCTAGATAATAACTTCTGGGTGTGGTACATCACTGCCACTGTCTGCAGTGGGAGCAGGAGAGTCTCCTGTTCTCAGCCCCTCTGAGGCTGTGGCTGCCCAGCCCTGGGGTGTGCCTGGCCTTGGCCAGCCCTCCCTTCCCAGGAGCTTCCAGGCAGCCAACTGGACATCCTGGGGACCCCACAGGCCCCTCAGACTCTACAGACAGGGCAGCTGCTGTGAACAGAGGCTGAGATCTTTCAAACCTCACTCCCTCAGGTGAGATACATGAGCCCCAGGGAATGGCTTGCCCTGATTGCCTGGCTCACCTCAGTTCTAGATGACAAGGCAGGGATCTGTCAAAGGTTGGACTCCACGATCTTAGTGGTCTTTTCCAACCTAACTGGTCTTGTGATTCTGTAATGGGAGTGATTTTAGCAATGCTGAACCTGATTTAATTTCAAACAACTGATTAACGTGCAGTTATGTGCCAGACTCCCCCTTTGCTGCATTGAAATGTTGGAATTTTATGAATGCCATAGCAACAGAATCAGAACAGGAGGCAATCCACAGTGCGAGGCAGGGAAGCTTGTGTCTGTTTTTCTCTAATGAGCTGAAGCTCTGAAGTGTGCCTTTCCCCCTTAAATTCCAGTTTCCCATTTGTGCTCCCCACAGGCAGACTCCACGCCTCACTTGGCTGCAGTCCTTCAATGGAAACTATGCATGGATGCGTGCAGAGCCTGGGCCTGCCAAGGGCTGGGGGACTTTCATTCCTCACTTCAACAAGCCCAGGGTTTGGGCTGCATTAGGCCTAATTGGACCTAAATAACCATGAGTTTGACCGAATTCCCTGGTCTGCTTAGCAAGAGGCCTCTCTCACATTTCCCCATCCCCCTGCTCCTTTCATAAACATTTTGAAAAATTGGTACTTCTCTTATTATCTTTCCTCTCCAAGCTATTAAAAGTGTTCCTAATTCAACTCTGATCCTACTAATTAGCTCAAATACATTTTAATTAGTGGGATTTATTCTGCTGTTGGACGTGCCAAAATTCAACTCTATGGTTTCTCTAAGCTCAGTTTTTTGAGTTGTCTCCTTTCCAGTCAGAGCCAAGCTCTAATTTTCTAGCAGTCACTTCAGTGTTCTTCTCATTTGGAAATAATTTCTGTCGTATTATCTAAGTCCTTTTTTCATCCTTCACCTTACCGTGACTTATTTCCTGACCTGCCACACAGAACAGAATTGAATTCTAGACCTGATAGATGCAGTGCTGCAGAGGACAAAAGGAGAGGGGTGAGTAAAGGAGGATATTGCAGGAGAGAAAGGCCCTTCAGCTGGAACAGCAGCAGGTCAGGAGCAGTGAGAGTCTGAGAATTCATACAGCACTTCTAACAAGACTGAAAAGAGAGAGAAAAGGGGCTAGGGACACTCACTGAGCCAAAAACAGATTCCCAAAAGCAAGGAACTCTGGTTTCAAAAGGAAGGGAGAAAAGGAGTGGATAGAGCAAGTCCTGCTTTGCCAAGGCCTCTGATGCAGCAGCATGGCCAATGCACTCTGCCTGTGCAGCAAATCTGGCTGAGAGCGTTCCTTTTATCAGTGAAACAGGTCCCCACAGACAAAACAATTGTATTGCTTTGTAGTTGCTTTCAAAATTAGTCACTGACTTATTTCATTCCTTAAATCAAACTGAAGGTGACCAAGACCTTGCAAAAGGCTTTCTTCCAGAGAGGCAGGGCTGGACCCAAAACAAGCAGAAGTCTTGCCCAGCATCACTGCCATGGAGAATAAACTAGTTTATAAATGTTAATAAAGAGTTTAAATGCTTTTCAAGTTACTCTGACAAAACTTGGCACGAGAGCCACGCAGAAGGATTTCTCCAGCAGATCAACGCAGAGGATGGGCATGGTCCTTCCACATACTTTACCTAGTTGGGAAAAGCTGGAACAGGCAGGAGCCTCTCCCAGTGTGAGGACACTGCTCCGAGCTCCACTGGCTTTGCAAAGGCCTTACAAGTACCTGCAGTGTGAAGGGAACGTGGCAGTCCCACGGGGGCCTGGAAACCAGGGAGGAGCTGCCCTGAGTGTCCAGGACAGCTCTCCCGTGCCCACAGGAGCCAGGCTGGGCAGCACCAGGGCACTGCTGGCTGTGCTCTCTGGGCAGCACCAGGGCACTGCTGGCTGTGCTCTCTGGGCAGCACCAGGGCACTGCTGGCTGTGCTCTCTGAGCAGCACCAGGGCACTGCTGGCTGTGCTCTCTGAGCAGCACCAGGGCACTGCTGGCTGTGCTCTCTGGGCAGCACCAGGGCACTGCTGGCTGTGCTCTCTGGGCAGCACCAGGGCACTGCTGGCTGTGCTCTCTGAGCAGCACCAGGGCACTGCTGGCTGTGCTCTCTGAGCAGCACCAGGGCACTGCTGGCTGTGCTCTCTGGGCAGCACCAGGGCACTGCTGGCTGTGCTCTCTGGGCAGCACCAGGGCACTGCTGGCTGTGCTCTCTGAGCAGCACCAGGGCACTGCTGGCTGTGCTCTCTGAGCAGCACCAGGGCACTGCTGGCTGTGCTCTCTGGGCAGCACCAGGGCACTGCTGGCTGTGCTCTCTGGGCAGCACCAGGGCACTGCTGGCTGTGCTCTCTGAGCAGCACCAGGGCACTGCTGGCTGCCCCCGCAGTGCTGGCTCTGCTCTCTGGGGAGCTGGGAAAGTCACCTGAAAGGACTGAACCCCCCCAGTGCCTCCTCAGCACAGTGACAGTGCTCTGTGGCCTGCTGGGTGATGAGAAGGAGCCTGTGGATTGTGATTCCTGTTACAGCACTGCTTGTGTTTGTACATGGTCTTACTGTGCTGTGCATTTCATTTTTACAGGCTACGATTATACATTTTGTATATTTATATTTATATTTTTTTTATATTTTAATGTTGAATTATGCTCCTCTGGGGTATAGAGACAAAAGCTAGGAGTGGATTAAGATACCAGGCACACAGTAAGAACATTTCTTTCTCAGAAAATGTTGCCTGGCTTCTTCCTAGCAAGTTCTGTGCTGTTAAATACCTCTGGATTCATCTGTGGTGTCAAAGTGCTTTTGTTTCATTTACAGTTTTACTCAGTTTCTCAGGAGATGAAAGGGAAATAAAGTGACTGAAAATGTTTTCAAATGCAGTCTGAAAGCAAGAGAGACCTTTTGTTTCATTGCTTGGAAACCCCAAAAAGAGAACTGCAAGGAGCAGTTTGCCTGTGAGACTCAGTGCTTCCTGTTCTTCTTGTTTCTGCATGTTCTTTCTCTCTTAAGAATTTAGACAAATAAGAAGAGGGGCACTCAGCCACTGGCATGCTCTGCCCCAGGGTGCTGAATTCAGCTGGCACTGCCCAGGCCCTGCTCAGCACCTCCCCTGAGTGCCAGTGCAGCCATGGATAACATTCCTTGGGAATGCTGTGATGCACTTTATGATCTCGTGTTTTTCACTGATAAAAGCCAGACACTAGAAGGAAATAGAGAACACATTTTTCCCACTAAGACAGAAGAGAAGAACATGTGTTACCAGCCAGTTTGCTCAGCTCAATACCTACTTGCTCTGTATCATAACTAATCAATTCTTCAAGTAACAAAATAACCAAAGTACATGATTTAGTCATCTCACTGTTGAGTTACTTGGGCTTTTTGAACAGAGCAATTATTTTAAGCTCAGAGATGTTAAAAATCAGATAGAAATGCTTTCATGAGGTGAACTCTCAGGTGCACACAACCCTTCAACTTGTACCCTGATCCTCTTTGCTGTTGATGTTTAACTTGATTTCTATCCACGGTAACATTCACTGCAGCACCTCAGCAGGAGGAAACTGAGTCTGGAACAGCCATTTTTTGCATTGCTGAAAGCCCTCAGCCCCAAAACATCACAAGAACTGGAATTAGTCAGGTTCTATCTTAAGGCAGAAACAGACCAGTGACAATGCCAGTCCCTGCTGTGCTTTTTAACCACTGCCCAGAGTCCCAGCGCTGCAGGCCCCAGCACAGCACTCGGCTCCCTCCGAGGGCAGAATCCAGCCTTTCCAAGGGAGTCCAGCCTCTCCAAGGGAGCCCAGCCTCTCCAAGGGCAGAGTCCAGCCTTTCCAAGGGAGTCCAGCCTTTCCAAGGGAGTCCAGCCTCTCCAAGGGAGTCCAACCTCTCCAAGGGCAGAGTCCAACCTCTCCAAGGGCAGAGTCCAGCCTCTCCAAGGGCAGAGTCCAACTGCTCTGAGGGAGGCTTCTCAATCATTTTAACAGGATTTGCCTGGAGCACAGGATGCAACTGAGTGTCCAGCTTCAGACAGCCAGGGATTGAGTGTTTAAAAAACCATTCTCAAGGCTCCTGAGAATTCCGAGGGAAATATTTAAGGCAGAAGCAAGAGATATTAGAAAGGACAGCCAGCTGCAGATGCTCTTATCCTTGTGAGTGGAAACCTAGGAATACTTGAAATACTCCAGATAGTTATGACTGGGCAGCAAACAGCACCGCAAAGATCTCTTTGTTTTAAGTAAATCATTAACAGAGCAGCCCAATCACTGTGATAAAAACCACACTGATATTCTTGGACTAAACTCTCTCACTGCAACTGTCCGTCCAAAACTAAAGCTGCAAAAAGTGAGACGCTTCCAACAGGGGAAAAAAACATAAAGAACAAGCTCCTGGGACATGAAGTTTGGAAAGCTGATCTTTGAAACACAGGAGGTTTACTAGAAGTATATTGTATTACAGCAAAGGAGGTCTGCTCTAAAATTTCAGTCCAAAGATAGCCTTTCTCACAGAGTCCTACTCTGAGTGAATACATAGAATAATATAATTAGAAACCTTTATTTGTCCTTTGCACAGTCAAATTCTAATTCTTAATTACCCAACTGATTTAATCCATGGTTATGTTTTCAGAAAGAAAAGTGTGTTTTAACAAGTCCATAACTGGTTTCATAAACTCCTTGCATTATTGTACCTGGAGGAATTTAGGTACCAATATATTTGGCATTATTTACACTGCTCCTATTTTGAACCAAACAGGTTTGTGGAGGAAAAGTGTTTCTCAGTTGTCCTGTCTTTTATGTCACCACATAGGTCAAACACAGCAAGGAAATAAGTCTTCAGTTTTAATATCTGCAGTTTTTATGTGGAGTTCTATACCCCCAGGAAACTGATATGGAAAAGGAGAAGGTAATGACAAGGAAACACCTTTTTTCCAGTCTCACCCATCTCAGTCCTGCAGGACCTTGCCTTTATAAACCCCATAAAATAATTTCTTCCCACCATGCTTCAATTAATTGCACAGTTTTGAACAAATTAAAGCATCAGCTGGCAGCTGCTCTGCTCCTGCACAGGTCTTGTCTGTTTAACAAGATCAGCCTGGACTGTCCCAAATCTGCTCATTCACCTTGTTTTCATAAAGCACAATTGTAGTTCTTTCCTTCCTTGGCAGAAAGTTCAATACAAGTATGGCCTTAATCCATTAAAAACGTTAAATCCCATCTGTAGATGGTGAGCCTGCCTTGGGAATCTCACTGATGTGCTGGCACAGGCCTTGTGGGCAGCCCTCACCCCCTCAGGAGAGGCCAGCGGAGCCAGGGACAGGACAATGTCCCCATCCTGATTGTGTCAGCAGAGCCAAGGACAGGGTGCATTCCCCATCCTTACTCTGTCAGTGTGGGGAATGTGGCACAGTTCACAACAAGGGTGCTACACCCTGGCATTCAGCACAGAAAAGGGGAGGAGAGATGCATTATTTGGGGATGAGTATGGAAACACTGCTTTTATTCTACATACTTCCATTAAGGAATTACTTGGGCATTTTAGGAACATTATTAGATATCTATGTTTATATGTACAAATGGACGTCTTGTTTTCCCTAGAGAAAAGGCAGCAAGAGAAAGGCACACAGAGGGTACCAGAGACAAAGGACAGTGCCACTGCCCTGGGAGGTGCCCCCACAGCTGGAAGGGCAGAACCAGGCACATCCCATTGAGCAGGAGCAGGGCTGCTGGAGAAGCTATGAAGGATCTGTATGGAAGGATCCGAGAGACCCCTCAGGGCTGTAAGAGCATTGGCAAGTCACCTGTGGAATGAGGGAGTCCCAGAGGGAAGCAGGGCTGGAAGGGGAGCTCTGGCTCTGTGCCCACTCAGCTCTCCATTCCTTTACCTGGCACAGAGCAGTGCCAGGCCTGGTGCTGAGCAAGGGAAACTTAGTGCAGGTTCTTTTCTTCTTTTAGCACATGTATTTCATCAGTCTCGTGCCTGTGTGTGCTCATATACTCCCATTAACCTTCACTAGAAAATGAATCCCTCTGTGTTGAGTCCTTTTTCCCAGGCCTGCTGGGGGTGTCCCAGAGCAGCAGCTCACGGAGAGCTGCCTGTGGCTGTTGGGGAAACACAAATGTTCACAGCTGAGCTGCCACTGACAGAGACTCAGGGGTCCCTTTACCCTGGGGACCTGTTCCCCATTGTCCCGCTCCCTCCCAAAGGGGACAGGAATTTCATTTATGCAAAGGGAGGACAGGCAAATAATGAATCCCAAAATGAGTTGTTCCTTCAGAAGCTCCAGCACCCAGAGGTGATGCCAGGATGGCTGTTCCCAAAACGCACTGAGCTCTGCACAGGGCTGTGGCACAGCACAGCAAATGGAAAGCAGCCACTGCTCACACATAAAAGCTCCTGTCAGGGCAAAAGAAAAGCTCAGCATGGTTTTAGTTCTGTATTTAAAAAATATAGTAGGGAAAGCTCTTCACAAAGCTAAACAGAGGCAGCTGAGCTGGCATCTACACCAGCCCCACATTAATGAGCTCGGAACAGGCCCGGACCGAATCCATTAGGAGAAAGATTGTGAGGTATTATTTTTAAAAGATCCATTTCTCCATCAGGCCATGCACGATCATTTCACTCACACATACTTCACATCTTGTCCATTCCCATTTTCTATGGAGAAGTGAAAAGACTGTTCTGAGACACCAAAATGGAACAGAATAGATTTAAATGTGCCGTTGTGATAAACACTATTCAAGACTGTTCCCTTAATAAAGAGTAAATGATAAAAGGAGTTATTTTTAAAAAATATCACATGTAGGGATAACCACTATGATTCTTAAACAACTTAGGAATTATTTCATACATTTCAATACCTATTAAGGGTAAGACAGAGAGCAGAAGTGTCCTGCCTTGAAGATTCATTTATTTTATAAGTCACTGCTAAACAGACACTGTGTCTTACAGGGAAATGGATGAGATGGAACAAAACATGACTGGAAGGAGAATGTCCAAGACATGGAAAAACAAGTGAAGAACAGGCAGTTCCAACTTCTGTATCCACAGGCCACACGCCAGTCAGTGAAAATGAACAGATGACTTAATCACTTTAGTAAATAAGGGCTCTGTTTGGATGTCCCCAGTTTGAGAGAAAGTTCCTGTCAGGCTCCTTGCCTTACCCTGTGCCCTGGGTGCCACAGTGCAGGGCTCTGCAGGGCAGCAGGATGAGCTCCAGCAGCAGCTGCAGGGCACCAGCACTGTCCATCCTCTCCTGAGCACTGTCCATCCTCTCCTGGGCACTGTCCATCCTCTCCTGAGCACTGTCCATCCCCTCCCCAGCACTGTCCATCCCTCCCCAGCACTGTCCATCCNAGCACTGTCCATCTCCTCCCCAGCACTGTCCATCCCCTCCCCAGCACTGTCCATCCTCTCCTGGGCACTGTCCATCCCCTCCCCAGCACTGTCCATCCCCTCCCCAGGGCAGACAGGGCCCTTTGTTGGGTGCAGGTGGCCCCGTGGTGGCCCAGGCCACAGGTCACTGTCCCCAGGCTACAGGAGGTGCTGTTCATGCATAAACCAAATCCATGTTGTGTGTGGAACAAATCTTCTGAGTCTCATCCAGGGCCTGAGGCAGAGGACCAGACTTGCCTGGAAGCGCTGAGCCATCAGTGTCCCCTCGCCTCCCGAGGGGCCAGGGGCTCCTGCTGTGCCAGCAGAGGCCAGTGTGTGCCACTGTGGCACTCCCGGAGTGTGAGGGACCTCAGTGCTGAGCCCTGGGCACAGGGGGCCAGCCCCAGCCCTCCTCGGGGAGCTGCTCTGTTCTGTGAACACAGGGATGGACAGAGCACAGCAGGACATGGCTGGAGTGCCCAGCAGCTCCTTCAGCTCATGGAAACATCATCAGGTGCTGGGAGGTTTATGGAGCTACATCAGAAATCCCACTGGAGTTGCTTCAGAGAGTGGTTCCACCACTGTCCTTTCCGTGCTAGCAGGGAAAAAGGGAAAATGTTCTTTCTCTCTGCCTTGCTCCAGGACACTCTGGCTCGGCCAGGGTCCCACCAGCAGCACCCATCCCTGCTCAGCACCCAAGCTGTCAGTGCCACCCACGGGGTGGATTCGTGTGCAAGGAATGACAGGCTGACAGTGACCAGGCTGCTCACAGCCTGCTGCCACATAACAGACACTGGCACCTGCAACACCAGGTCTGCAACACCCAAGGCCTATTAAACCTTTATTTCTTCTGCACTCAGATTCTGTGGAAGAGCTGAAGTTGTTCATGACTTACATTCCTAGACTGATAAGCTTGCTTCCAACCAAACTCTACAAGTCTCCAGATGAAACTGTAGTGTGACTAAAACTTTGAAGGTGGAAAAAGTGTGGAAGTGTTTGACCTTGGTCACTGGTTCCCCTGGCAGCAACAGAATTACATTCAATCTTTTTTTCACCTTATTTTACAGTATATTTCATAAAAGAGCCCTGCAGCAGGAGAAATGCAAAAAGCAAATGGAGAAAGTTAGATTTGCTTGTCCTTGAGGAGATAAAATTCAGCAAAGCCAAAGTGACCCTGGTTAAACCACTGGATAATAAATGGATAAGCCTTTCTCCCCAGCCTCCCTGGAAACTTAAGACTCATTCCTAACAGCATTTTTCATTTGTTTTCAAAAGCTGCCCAAGCTGAATTCACTGAGGTTTTTCTGCATCTGACTGATCTCACCTGGAGACAGATGATAAATAAGAGTCCATCAAAGAGTCCAAACCCCACATTCCTAATCAGGCTAAATTACTGCTGACCCAATCCCATTTCAGTTCTGCCCACATGAAATAGAGCTGCAGCAAAGACACCCAGTGTGATAATTGCTATTAGACATTAATTATTAGCTATTTTCACTTTGCAGTATTTTTCAGGGATAAGCATTCACCCAACTAGCAATTAAATCCCTTGCAAAACCCCAGTTTGTAAGAGATAAACCAGTTTAAACAGATCCCACAAGCAACATGTGTGTGACTTGCAAAGACATCGACTGACCCTGAGCTCCAGACACTGTTTTTCCTCCCATTGCTTTTGATTCCTCGTGCACCCTGTTCTTATCTGTCCCAGTCTCCCATCCTGCACTCCTGCTCTACTCCTGAGGCTGATGCCTACCACTGCACAGACAGGGAGTGACAGGGTTTTCCTGGTTTCCCCTTTGCCTCCCCAGCAATCAGCCACCATCCACAGCAGGTCTGGTGCCATTCCCCTCTGGAAAACCATCCCAGGCAAACCCCTGCATGAAGACAACTGCCTCCAGCAAAACTCAGGGTCTGCTCTGGGACCTTCCTGCCCCCTCCCTTCTCCCAGGCTGCTGCGAGAGCCTTCGCAGAGAGCTTTCAGCACAAGTGCTGCTCAGTGACAGTTCGGTGACAGTTCTTACAGACCAGGGTGTCTTTGATGCAAGAACTTAAGGAGCAAAGCAGTGAAAGGCAGTTTGGATGAATCACTGGAGAGCAGTACCCTGAGATTTACATTTCAGACTCCACTTAAGGCACAATTCCTCTGGTATTCACTGCAGTATTTCAGCTGTGATAAACACATGTGGCATTAATAAGAAACACAACAGACTGTAACAAGAGTCCCACTGCTGTCAATGCAGCTCAGGAGAGTAAATAGAAAACAGTTATTTGTAAAAACAGTAAATCATAACGAGAGTATTCAAGAGCCTGTGACAGAGAAAGCTACACAGTTTATTGCTGGACTTGGAGTTTATATGAACCCTCAGGCAAAGATAAATAAACCTCCTGGCTGGGAGCTGCGGGTGTGGATCAGCCTGCAAGATCTGTGTGTCCAGGATTTGGGAGAGCTGCTGGGGGAGCTGTGGGCTGATGTTCATGGGGCCAGCATGGGCCCAGCATGAACCTGAGCTCCTGCTCAGGCTCCAGCTTGTGAAGGACACCACATACAGATAACACATGGCATGTCCTTTGTTATATCAAAAAGCACCAAACCAGCCCTTTGATAGGAACAGGACCCACAACAGCAGCAGCAGCATTTCAGAGCAGGAGTGAGTTAAAGGAAGGCTTGGAGATGTGTTTGTAAGGAGAGCAGAGGAGCTGCCTTCCATAAAGAGCGTGGATGTACACATTGGAACTGACATACTTATTCCAAATTTGCAGTACTGATCAAAGGGTTGACATGGAAAAACACCCCAGAATTTCTTCTCCCCTGGAAATTAGCAATCTTCCCTCATTCAGTTTTACTTGATTGTTTGTGGGAAATGCCCTTTATAGCACATAGGAAGAACACTGAATAAAATTGTCAGAATAACGCTGTCTGTCATCTCTTGCCTTCCCCGAGGCTGTCAAAAATGAAAGTGTTTAGCATATATAGATCACTGGAGCATATTAGAACTGTGAATTTTGGTTTATCTGCAGAATATCTCTTTAAAGAGGCAGCTGAGAGCCCCTGCACTTTGAATAAAGCCTGCAGGAGCATATTGAAACAAATCTCTAGACCACCCTTTGGAACTCAATCTGTTCCAAGTCAGGTCGCAAAAGAACCTTCTTATTTTCCTTGTGCCTAGACAGAGTTCAGCACAGGGCCAAAGGAGAAATGGTTAGAAATATTAAAAAGGGAGAGGAAATAAAAAAAAAAGGAAAAAAGTCTCAGGAGAGCAGATCCTAGAAATACTGAAGTTTAAAGCCTGAGAATTGGCAGGCATCCAAGTAACATAGTGGAGAGACAGTGGGGATTGCAAGGAATTGGCAGGCAGACAGCATGGGAGATGCCAAATGAGAGCTCACAAAGAGTGAAATGAGTCAGAACCTAGAGAAAGAGATGTGAGAAAGAAAACTCAGCGCAAGGGAGAAGGAGGGAAAGGAGACACGATCCAGGAACAGGACTTGCAGCTTCAAAATGTTGGACAGAAATCACTGAAAATTCTCCAGATTCAATCTGGGTTGTGGCACAGAAAGGCAACAGCCCAGGGCGATGGGGCACACAGAGAAAAGCACTTGCAGGGAACCAGGATAATACAATGGTCCAGAGAAGGCAATGGAATCAAAGTCCGGAATCCCTCCTGGGCAGGGGAGGTGCAGCTTTCTGTGACCACTTCTCTCCTTATCTCCAGGTTTTGCTATGCAAAGGGAGGCAGGGCTGCAGCGATGCTGCTGGAGGGAGGGAGGAGCAGATTTAACAGGAATGCATTCCTTTGGAAATGCTGTTGGCTTCATTGGAGATTTCAGAAAAACTCACAAGTTTAGACTCCATGTGAAAGTTGTGCTGCACATGACTCTCAGGCAGTCAAGGCTTTATTTCTGTCCCTACCTGCTTGCCACGGTTAAGGAACAGAGCCTTGCCTGCTAAGAAAAAGCAGAGTCCTTGTTTCAAGAGAGATTTAAATATAGAAGAATGTGCCGCTTGCTTTGCGATCTCTGCAGCATCTGCCCTTCAGCCGGGGCTGGGCACACAGGTAAGGTAAGCACACATGGCTGCTCTGTGCTGTGGCTCACCTGAAATCTTGAGCAGCTTCCAGCGCCCTCACCCTCCCTCTTTAGGCTCTGACCTCTGGTGCCCCGTAACCTGAAGTCACTAGACAAGGATATATGCTGAATCTTTACCTGAAAAAATTAGTGTAATCTCTTTGTTATTGGTGCTCACTAATTTTGATCACACAGGTAACACAGGAGGCTGTGTCAGATCCAGCAGCACTGCCCTCAGAGGCACATGCACACATCCAACACAAACCAATCCAATCCCAACAACTTCACTACCTTCTCCCTTCACACCCATTCTCCCTTTTGACACAAAGGTGTTATTTTACCATCTGACATACAAGTACACTTGAATCACTCTCTAAGCAGCAACTGGAGTAGATAAGAGTGGGTGGGTGGGTGGGCATGGAGGAGGCAGGGGCTGCTCTGGGCTCCCAATGCTTGCTGAGCTCACAGTTCAGTGTGGCAGAGAAGAGAAGCCAGACGCAGTGGGTGGGTGTCAGACTGCTCAGACTTGTCAGAGATAAGCCTTAACACCTGGGAGCTGCTGAGGACAGGAGCACCCGAGCAGTGAGCTCTGCCCCCGGCCTGACCGCGCGCAGGGAGCACCCGTGGGCACATTTACCTGAACCTCAGGGTACTCAGGCTAGCAGTGCTGGCATCCAAAACCTTGGCGTACCAGGACATCTGCAAACACAGCAGGCACTTGCTGTCCCCTTTCTCCAGGTGGAACACCAGCTCCTGCCTTTGTGCCAGCCTGAGCACACCCGGAGGGGCACACTCAGAGCATCCCTCGAGCCAGGAAACCCAAAGCTGTTACAGAATAGCCACCAGCTGCTAGGTGTGGTGCTGTTCCCATTTCATACATCACATAATGAATTTGCTGTACAGAAATCATGAGAAAAAAGGAAACTTTTTGGAGAACATTTTTATAATTAATTTTGATATTTCAGGGAAAAAACTCCCACCCTTTTATAATATTTTTTTTTTTTAGAAAATACGAAGTGATTTAGAATTTTTCGAGTGTTTTAAAACACTTGAGACTGTAGCAAGCTGTCCACAGGGCTTTTGTAAAGAATAACCAATTTCATGTGTTTTATATTCACTGTACAAAACAATGAGGCCAAAGGTAACTCACCATTTGGCCACATCCTGGGAGCAAAAACACAGAGAGGAGCACACTGGTGTCCTGTTTGTAACTGGGGCTTCATGAATCAGGACCTGTCTGGGTTTAAAACTGGTCAAGTGAGGGATTCCTCCACCTCAGTTTCTGGCAGGGTCCAGAATAATTTTCCCAGTTCGTGGTTTTGTTAGGAACTACACAGAGCAATATCATGGAACTTGCTCAAAACCCAAACCAAAGTGGCTGTGCCATACAACAGGCTGGTGAGCTGGGAGGGATTTGGGACATCAGCACCAAACACCTCAGGGGGAGCGAAGCAAAGGGCCCTCCAAATCACAGCCACAGCTTTAGGGAAGGCAAAGCCTCTGGGACTTTTATTGGTTTTGGTGAAAATTAAATAAAGGCAGTGAAGCTCTTAAAAGAACAGAAAGCTCATGGCAGTGTGGCCTCACATATTTATCCCATGTCTCCAGAAGTACTCAGAGCATTTGCCATGTGGAAAAGCAAGCCAATCTGCTATTTTTAGACTCATTTGATCCAACACATATGGACTGAATTCTGTTAGAAATAACGACCTTCTGATGTAGTTATTGCAAGTGCCACTAGACAGAGCTGTTCATCTGATTTTTCTAACCTCAGTAATATTTTTGAGCCCAGTGATGTGCTAGAAATCCAGGAGGAGTTTGTGTTACAGCCTCCTTCAGAAAAGTGACACACGCCTGTAACAACTGCCTGGCATGTGCAGCCAGGGTGTAGCTTTGGCACACACTATAAATAATCTCACTGGAGCTGAGAGCTGCACCTGCCCCTTACGAATTCTCTGGTCACTCACCAAGAGAGAGTGATAAAGAGATGACAGATGAAAAAAAAAAAAAATCTGTTTTTTCTTGGTTAAACTATAGTGCATGTCTTGAATTTGAAAATGAAGAATACACCTGGAGATCTGAAAGTTCTGTGACAAGTCCCTGAGTATGGAGTTACTGTCAAAGTCAAAGACGTTTTACCAGACTTTGGGAAAGGCTCAAATAATAGTACTTTTGGAAAACAGAGAAGTTTTTATCCCAGGTAGGGAACATGCGAATATTCAGACGGTCCTTAAGGGAGTGCCAGTAGACTGGACTCAAGATTAGAACAATGCAGGTTGTTCAAACCCAGTATTGCAGTTAATCGCCAGGTACTGCCTGATTGTGGCTGCTGCAGGATTGCCCAGTTAAAGTTATTACCTCTCAACAGGTAATGCAGAAGTCACACAGGAACTTAAACGCTTGGAGCAGTGCCAGTTGACAGCATCTAATTATCTGCTCTTTTCTCATAAATTTATGGTAAACCACATTTTCTTTAAATAAAAGCGAACCGTCGTTCTGGGAGGAAGCAGAGAGAGATCAGCACTAGCACTGGTTCTCCCGGGCTCACGCCCTGATTTGCATCCCAGGCAACCCGAAGCAGGAATTTCTGGAATTTCTGCAGCTATGGCTGCAGCCTCGGTCCCTGTGATGGGAGTGGAGCAGCCGTGCAGCCCCAGCCAGCCCCGAGCGGGGCTGGCAGAGCGTTCCGAGGCTGGGTTCGTGTCCTGCTGCTCCCACCTGCCGTGCCCAGGTGCCACCGTGAGCAGGGCACGGACCCTCCAAGGGTGTGCAAAGGCCACAGCGGGGCTGAACCTGCCCACACATCACACCTCGGGACTTCACTTAATGCCTTCGTTGCTTAAGAACATGCCTGTGGCTCTTTTTTCTCACGCACTCTGCTAACTCTGCGTGCCGAGCTGTGTTCTGTCGGTCCTTGCCCTGACTGGCGTTTCCTCGCTGAGCTGCTCTCCCCCAGCCACCTTCCCGTCCCGCTGCACCTGCTCAGCAATAACCAGGGGTGAGATAGAAGCCCCCAGGCTGAGCTGGGGTTCCGTGTGCCCTCCGCACAGCACCACGGGCCGTGGATGCCGCTTTGGTTCTGCTCTGGTGGCATTTCCGTGCCGTGCCAGGCCGTGCCAGCCCGGGGCTGCAGGGAGAGGAGCAGCGGGGCTGGGGCTGGAGCAGCTCCTGCTCTCTGCCCCGGGACAGCAGCGCCGAGCTCCTCCTCCTGCCCTGGGCAAAGTGCGGGGCACGGCCCAGACACCAGCACGTTGAACCAGGGTCATTTAGTAGCTGCAATTTCCAGTTACTAATTATTGCTGTACAGCTTCTGAACTCAGCGGCATTTCTTGCACCTATGGCCTCCTCACTTCCTGCTGAATTTTCAAAGAATTAAGACATATCCACGTGGATATCCTGTTTTCCAGAGGCTGGCTTGTGGGGCTGCCTGCTGCAGCTGGAATGAGACAACCTGGGATTTGTAACTTTGAAGGGAAAATCAGACACACCTCGTGGATGATGACAGTGGTGACTCAAAGGACAAGTGTCCACAGCAAGGACAGTGTCGCCGTCTTGGTGACAACCACATATTCCAACCTGCAATCTATGACTGCAGTTCCCGTGCTCATGTTGGATGTTGTTATTTCTTTTGCTCTTCATAGAGTCACCAAGCCCTGTGTGGCCCTTTCTCCTTCCTTAAAACCAGGCAAACAATAAACCTCCAGCAGAGATGGTGTGCCCTCATGACCTTTCAGCCTGGACTAGATCACTTAACCCTTGTCTAAATGTGATTCTTGGAAAGATTTAGCAGTCCATGAACCAAGAAGGAGTTCTTGTAAAACCAGCCTTTGTTTTTAACTATGCGAATGTGTTTTTTAAGGAAACACAACATTTTTTGGGCAAGAAACTATGTAAATATTGGCTGACAGTGTCATAGCAGCAAATCTGTGCAGATACTGGCCGCTCTGAAGAGTCTGCTGTGTCTGTGCTAATGGAAGCAGGATATTGTTCCTTTCCCAGTCCCCATGCAAGCAGCAGCAGCAGTAATGCTCTGCTGCAACCAGGGAAATCACACCAGTATTGTCAACATGGTTGGAACAGCATGTATGGAATGTAAATTGATTTAATTTTGATGTCATGATAGTTGATGTGATAATGCTCTCTGATACTGAAACATGAAGTTCAAGTTTGGGAAACAGATTCAAGAATAGGATTTGTTTCAGAAAAGTGACACCTCTCACTTTAAAAAAAGAGAAATTCATGGATTCTTGAGTTGATCAGCATAAAAGATCTTTGGATCAAAGTCATGTTTAGATTAGGATCAAACCGATGACATGCTCGAGTGCCAAAGGCTGGACAAGTCCTGGCTCTGGAGAGATTGGAGGGTGGCACCCTGGTGAGGTCAGTAGTGCTTTGGGACACCCACTCACTTTGGCCAAAGGGTCTGGAGGTCGCTGACCCTCAGGTCAGACCGTGACCCTTCTCTCTACAGAGCCGACCTGAGCTGAGCCGAGTTAAACCCCAGCTCGGTGTCACAGCTCCTCGTCTGCGCAACTGCTCTGGTAAAGGTAAATTTTCGTGGCTCTGTTTCTCAATCCCACCACAAAGTGGCACTGCAGCAATTGCCATCCATTCTCGAGGAAGAACTGGTGACACTTCCTTGCACTTGTGTGAGCACTTTGGACAGGAGTTTTCCTGCCTCATTTCCATGGCAAAATCCTCTTGCATAATTTCTGCTTAGTCCTTCTCCCAACTTCTGGCTAAACTGAACTAACAAAAAGCAAAATTATCTATTTGCTTTAGCAGAAGCACCAAGTATCAGAGACACCAGTTGAAGGGAAACAGCTCAGGGAGAAAACCAAGAACAGAGAGAGTCCTTCAAAATCTCAAGCACTTTCTTTCCTCTGAAGACTGAATGGCTTGGGCTCACCGAAACTCTTGAAAAGATCTCCATTAATGTTAGATAAAGCTGTATATCATGATATATCTTTTATTTTTATAATTATACCTTTATTGTCATTCCTCCCCAGTTTCAAGGCTATAATCGAGCTGTCTGCTGGCCAGCAGTGCCAGGTTGATGGCAGTTTGGAGCCAATGGTACATCCCTGGGGAATTTAACCCCTTGCAGCTCTCCTCCAGAGGCCAGCTCCCCTGCCTGCACGCAGACACAGCCACAGCAAGGATTATCTTTTTGGCAGCTCACTGCTGCCTTCCTTACTACGGATAGCTGGAGACAGAGCTGGCTCTAGCAGTCCTGCCTGGGCAGCTGGCAAACCTTCCCCACTAGCCTGCAGTTACCATCTCCCTCTCATCACAGGACTGCTTTGGCATGATTTGTGCTGCTGCTCTCAGCAGCTGCCAGCCCTGCCTGGCAGCTGGAGCCAGCTCTCCTTGTGTGTGGTGCCATCAGGGCTTGGCTTGGGGACCCCAGCCAGGCACAGTCGTGCTCCCAGACCTAATCCCTCTGCAGTCCCCAGCGAATCCCCCTCGATTTGGGGGAAGCAATGGAGTGAGAACTAACAAGGGAACAGAGAAAAGGGATGGAAAAGGGAAGCCAGACACTCTTGGGAAACTCTTACTACTGGAAATGGTCTAAATTTAGTGTGAGACTGAGAGAATGAAGGAACCAACAGAGCTCATCAACGCAGTGCCACAGATTTCATGCCACATCACATTCTTCTAATGTGTCAGCTTGCTCTGAACAATATGAGCTCATCTTTGATTTCATCTGGTGTGCAGCACATCAAGATGGCCCAAGTGTTTGAGGGAGAAGATGCCTTGTGTGGGCTCACTCTCCCATGCTGCAGCAGGATTACGGAGACACAAACGGAGCCATGTCCGTAGGAATGAGCCCTAAGCTGGAAACCAAAAGGGCCAATAACCAGGAAAGGAAGACAGGGAAGCAGACTCTTATTTCTGAGGTCTCTCAGGCAAGAGTGAAGCAGCACCGAATGTTGCACCTAATTCATTCTGTCAGACACCACTGCAGACATAAGCACTGTGCAGGTGAGAAATGTGACAAAGAGACTCCATTCTGCACCATGTGCTGTAGGAAAGCTTGTCTGCCTTGAGACATAATGTGGCTTTGCTTGGATAATCATTTGACCTAAATAGTAATTTCTACAGAAAAATCAAGTAATTCATGAGCCAAATAGCTGGTTCTGGCATGACCTGCCCAAGGCTGGGTGTGCTGCTGGACAAGCACAGGAAGAGATGATTTCTGTTCCACCTTCTCTTGCCAGCCTGGAGATTGGCCTTTAAAACTTAACTCAGGCTGTCTCAGACCCATCTGGAGTGGGCTGTGCCATCTCTTGGTAACAGAAGGGAGATGGGAGCAGACATTGAGGGGACTGGGGAAGAGGTGCCAGAGCAAACTGATGTCAGTGACCAACCGCAGTGCCCCAGTGCCACGTGCTCAGAGGCTGGGGCACTGCAATGGCTCAAGGCCTGGCACACCTCATTCACGAGGCTTTTTGGGGATGCTGTAAAGAACAAGGCATGTTGGGCTTGGTGCACTTCAAGGGCAGTTCTGCTTGTGACAGTCCAGCAGCCAAGGTGCTGTCAGACCAACGTGGCAGGGAAAAACTTCCAGACACTCTGTGCAAGTGGAGGCAGCAGGGACAGAGCCCTGGGGAGCTCAGGACAGGAGATGAAAAAGGGAAGAGGAGCTTTGGGGAAGCTCTGAGCTGACATCAAAAGCTGCTGTCATTCAATATGCTTCAAAGCTATTGGTGTTCACTTAGTTTTTAATTGGAATGAAAAAAGCAATGTTATTTTTGCTTGCTATTGCTTTGTTACACTTGCCATCTAACTTGATTCATGGTAATCCTCTTACCACAGCCATCTGCCAATTTGCAGTCAATTACTCAGACGTGCTGAGCCCCTCTGGTGGCACCAGAACATTAATCTGAAGCACCTCGCCTGCTTCCCATCCGTCCCAGCAGTGTGTGCCCTTCCCTGTCACTGCTGAACATGGACCAAAACGGGACAAGGCTTTGCTTTTCATGTATCAGGAATGTTTTATCCTTCTATTCTCAGTAATTAAGCAAATCTTGGCATATATTACTCTGATTTTTCAGCTGAGGTTAAATGTATTTTTACTTACAACATATTCTACATTTCTCTAAATGTGCATCCTTTTGCTTTATTTTTTTTCTCCATATCATTACAGAGCAAGATAGATTTCCAAAGCTTTGAAGACAAAAATGTATAGTGCTCTGGATGTTTAAACTCAATTTACTGTCCAGGCAGTTAATGAACATGCAGATCCACTCCTAAAGTTCAGGACCACCTGTGTCTCCCTCATTTGGGGAGACAGAACAGGACTTACATCCCTAGAGGAGTTGGAAAGGGCTTTTTTGATCATATTTTTGTCATCAGCAGTTGAAGGCAGTTGGGAATTGCCTGAACTTTCTAAAGGAAACAAGGAGTTTTCTCATGTCAAAACGTGGCTCAGACTTTGCTGCTGAAGCCAATGGATTCCACGTGAAGAGGCCTTCAGAGCTGGGGTGGTGAGGGCTGTCCTGTGCCAAGGGAGCCAAGAGCAGGGCTGACATCGGGGGCTGAGCTGGGAGGGGCCAGCAAACCCACACTGGAATATCTGTGTGCATTCCTGCAGAACCAGGGAACAGGGACAGCTGTGATCCAGGGACTCAGCCTGCCGAGCACACATCCACCTCCCTCGGTTTAGCTTTTGGATTGAAACTGTTTTGGTGGTGCAAAACAGCCTGGCTTAGTCCTCAGGCACCACCAGTGGGACAGTGGAATAAATCCATCCTCAGCTGCATTCCCAGCCTGCACAAAGGAGTGCTTGGGCAGCCAAAGGGAGCAGGCAGCTCTGGCCCAGCACGCAGGATAAACTGGAGCCATTGGTTGTGTCTGTGTTGTTCCAATGACGAGTGATTTCTGTTCCAAGCACTCTCCAGAGATGCTGCCTGAGACAGGGAGCTGGGGCTAATCCCTCACCAGCTTTGGCCAGGGAGTTGTATTCCCAAAAGCATCCCACCCCTAATGAAGCCATTGCTAACCGCGAGCAAATGGAATGGAGCAGGCAGCAGTGCCCAAGAGACTGAGCAGGAGCTGCTGCCCAGCTCTGATTCAGGAGGGGATTTCAGACACATCAGGGCTGCCTAAATGGCTGAACAGGCCTAAGGGCACACAGCCCTCTGCTCCTGGGAACACTCCGAGTCCCTCACAGCTGCATGTGGTGGGACTGTCAGGTCAGAGGGAGAACAAAGCAAACAGCACATGCTTTCCAGCTGCCATATTTAAATGCTCTTCGTCTTCCTCTGAGACACGTGCAGGTTAACCTCAGCCGATGACAGACCTCTCACCCAAATGCTGCTCCAGATAAAATGAAGCCATTATATTTACCCTGCCATGAGCCTAAACAAGGGAAGAGTCTTGAAATGCCAGGTCTGTATGCCTGCAGTTGGGACTTAAACATGTTAACTTTAAATACAGAAACAAGGCACAGAGTTTGAACCTGCTGCTTTAGTCTAATGACAGCCTTCCCCAAAGAAGCCTCCTGGAGCCCCAGGGGTGACACTTGAGGGAGCAGCTGGCCCAGGTCAGGCTGTCTGGGACCTGCTGCTCATGAAGCTGCTCACAAATGAGCTGGCTGCAAAGCCAAGTGCCACACAGAGACTACTGGTAACCACGTAGCAGGCAATTAAAACTAATACAGACACAGAAAGTTCATGTCCTCAGTTGCCAGAGGGTCCCCACAGGTTGAAGAGGAAACAGAGTGGACCTTAGGGCCATTCTGCCCCATTTTTGGTGGAGCTGTGGTCTGGGCAAGGTGGTTCCTGTGCACAGGGAAACAACTGGTGCTTTGAGAACCTGCTCTGTGTTCCTCAGGCTCAGGGAACTCATGTACCTAAGCTTTAAATGAGCCTTTCGGTATGGGAAAGGGAAAGGAAACACTGTATTTGTCATCAAATGAACATTAATCTCCAAACCCAAATTGCCAACAAAATGTTTTGGAATGACTCTCCCGTGGCAATTGAATGTCCCAGGGGAATGAGGTATTACGTGCTGGGTGACACATGAGGCTTTATCATAACAGTATCTGGAATAACAATTGCTCTCATGCTGGTCATAAAGAAATGCTTAACACAGGAGGAAAATTTCTAGAAGACTTGACCATCTGACTTTTCATTTCTCCACCTATAACATCGTGTCCCCAGGAAACTCAGATTTTGCAAGTAGCTCATTTTACCAGAGAAAGAGCCTGCCACCATGAAATGCACTGTTCACTAAAGTCTTCATCAGTGCTCAGGGAAATCAAAGACAGAATCCCCACTGACTTCAGTGGACAAGATCATGCTCCACAGCCTGATCTGAAGACAACAAAAGCCAAGAGAAGGTACTTATTGATTTCAGCAGACTTCAGGTCAGGTCAGGATCTCAACCATTCATCACTGCACATAAGAGAATTCTGCTATTAAAATGGAAATGAAATATCTTCCCCCTGTATTATCAGGGGAAAGTCATGGAATAATTGATGACAAGACAAGTCAGAAAAATTATATTGTCTTTCAGTGAGGAGGAATGTTATCTTGGAAACCAAAACTCCACCATGAAACATCCACAAGCAAAGCACTTGAAAAGAAACTCTATACTAATCATATGCTAAAGAGAAACAGCAGTAAAGACCAACCCCCTCCTTGCTGACTCAGATAGGAAGCTGTGGTGAGAATGCCACAGTATTATTTATTTCATGCTTAACTGCCATGTAGAGTTGTCACCTAAATAGGCATCTTCTGAGCAACTGTCTCTGCACTCAAGTGCTTTGCTGGAGGAATGGCTGAATAATTAGTTCCAGAACCAGAGGTACTACAGTGTGAAAGGAACTGCAGTGGGAAGAATGAAGAGCTAGGTGATGAGCAGGAATATGGAGCTACATCCAGCACTTCACTTTTTCTTATATTGGATCTTCTATCGTATTTTATCAATTATATTACAAATTTTAACTTATCCTACAGCTTTTCATAAAGGACCAGTATAATGTAATATGGACTCTGTCCAACTTAGTCACAAAGGGGAGGGACTCAAATCTGCAGCAGCTGCCCCTCGACAATGCTGTTGTGTTTGCAGCTCCATGTCCACCCCTCCCCAGCCACTGCTGTCCAGGTGACTGGGGCACCAAATCATGGAGATTGAAAAAGTAACCAGCACAGAAAACAAATTTCTCACCAAAATTACTTGGTACTGCAAACTTGTGCTCTTTAATTGCTATGTAGGTAAACCTTTTGTCAATGTCCTGTCAAATCTGGGGTAGGATGGTGAGAGGCAAACTTTGTGCTGCCGTCACTGTGCCAGGCTCAGCCTGTCTCATTTCGGGGTATTCACATTCTCACTCAGCCCAAACATGCCCGCAGATCCATCACACCAAAAACCCATGTTCTGATCCATGGCCAGGGGACACAGCTCTGCACAAAAACATGCACTCTGTGCCCTCTTCACGTGGGGACACATTGACAGAGCCACAGAGTGCTGAAGCTGCTCTGCCTGGCCAGCACAGGCCACAGACAAGAGCTTGCAGCTAATGCAGAAGTTCATTAGTGACAGGAACTGGGTTAGATTAATTTCTTCGTAACACTGATTGACTTGGACAGCACATTTCACTAGCATTTATGCTGCAGGGAAACATAATTATGATTTCCCTGAGTGACAGGATGAGATGACACAAAACACATAATCAAATTTTGAAAGGGCAAATTAATGCTGTAATTGTTTGATCATTTCTTGCCAGTGTTATTCGAGCTGTTCGATATCTCCAATGAAATGAAGATCTGAAGTTGCATCAATAAACACTATTCACAGGACATCCTTGCATTTCATGTATCACCATTTCCACTGCTTGCAAATGATAACCTGGAGCTGTAGATGGCTGGTTCTGAGTGTCTCCACCATGAACTTGGCCTGGGTTTGCTGCCATGGAAATAGTCACCTGCCAGACACTGTCTCAGATGGCCCAGCCTGTGCTCTGTGCTACCAAAGCTTTTATTCCACTATGGCCTCTGTGTGTTCAGCTCTGACGTTGATTAAAGGCACAACTTTGTCACGGTTTGGCAGCAGAAGGGACTCCTGATTCTTAGAGATGAAGGTATTTTCTACCAAGTGGCTCAAAGGAGGATGTGGCTGAGTGGCAGAGGTTCAGATGTGTGTCCTCTCACGGTGCAGACAGAGGCATCTCCTCACTGCTTTGATTTGTAACAAAAGCATTTGTGACTGTAGGAGAGGGGTGAAGAGAAACCTAAATGCAGGCAGGATTTCACAAGCTTTGAGGGCACAAACCAGCACATGGTTCTTCTCACTGTGCACCAGGGAAGGATGGCTGCAGAGAGAGCTTTCTGCTACAACCCTTGTCCTACACACATTAACCTCAGTCCATATCACCCTGGAGGAGATGAGACACACTGACCATGACAAACTCCACTAACTGTTTGTTATGGCCTGAGCTGTGCACAGCAGTGGTTCTCCTTCAGCTGTGGTTCAGTCCTAGTGCAAAATGAGGATTTATTAAAGACAACTACAGAATAATTGATCAGGTTAACGTCTCCAAGGGCAGCTCACGCCTGGTGGCAGATGTCAGGTCAGACTGGCCCCAGCTGGGGCAGAACAAAGCCAGCAGAGATGCCTGGAGGAGGCAGCCGTGGCTGAGGGTTCCCTTTGTGCTGGCTCTGCCCACCTGCTCCCAGAGACAGCTCCCGGGGGCCCTGGGGAGCCGGGAGAGCTGGGCAAGGTGGGCAGGAGCAGCCCTTCCCCGGCTCCCAGCTGGCACAGTGCCCCGCGGCTCGGCCACCCTGTCCTGGCTGCTCCCCCCAGCCCAGCGCTGGCAATCTGTGCCAGTGTGTGTGCCAGGGTCCCCCCAGCCCTGCACACACCGGCACAGTGCTGCTCACCTCCCTTCTGGGGACTATTTACACACTGCTGCTGAAAATCATCACTCTGAGTTTCGTTAGTCCTACGCTTAAGGAGTAAAGCACTCTGAAGTGCTGTGAACTCTGCATGTAGCACCTGCACTCAGAGCAGTTCTGTGTGGTGATGACAAAAGCTGTCCAGACCTCAAGGGTTTGGGGATTTCTGACCTGGTAAAATGAAATTTTTGCTTGCATTAATTTTGAAGAGATCTTTCTAGATGAAACTGAAATTCTGTGTGAACATGATGAGTTACACACTTCCCAGTACAGATCTGTCTGGATCCTTGAGGCAACCTTATGGTCACCATGGATTGCAGGTGATTAACATGCAAACTTCCTAATTCTATTTTGAAAAGCTGTCACAGGAATCATGTGCTATAGAATATATACCGATTTATTTAGTCCCTCATGTTCTTCATGTATGTGAGCCAATGGAAGATGGAATAGAAGATTCCATAGTATGAATGGACTCAAGAAAATGTAAATTGACTTTACTAAATTAAAAAATAAAATGTTCTGTGATTCTTGGATGAATGTATGATTCTTGCTAATGTTGCAATAATAATAAATTAAACCCAGGCAGAGCTAGACAATGGCTGGAGAGGGGGATGTGAACACGAGGCTGAGGCAGAGCTGGAAGCTCTTCCTCCTCCAGGAAACCATCTCTGGAAGTGAGTGAATTTAAAATTGGAACAGGCAGATAGTGCAGGTGCACCCAGTGATTTCTGTCCTCTCAACAGAGACCATTTTATCCAATCCACAGATTCTCTCCCACTGAAGACTTTTCTTTTCTGGCAGATGTTGAGCAGATGTTTTTTATTATAAACAGATGGGAAAGATTTTTCAATTACCAATTATTCAAAGTAACAAAGAGGCCTGTTGCCTAATTTAGAGATGATATTGAAATAATATTTATGTACACTAAAAATAACATTAAAATAATATTATCAGTTTGGATTATATTAAAATTATCACTCTATTTGTCATATTTGCAATTTTATCCTATTCCAGTCCAATCCAAGAGACTGGACCTGTCATCTAGACCTCTCCAGAGGAGACTGGAGGTGCAGATTCTAAAGGCATCCCACCACTCTGATCTACAATTTCAGCTTCTGCAGGAGGGTCTGTGAGGCAGCACAGCCAATAAACTGCATTTGCAGCACCACTGCCTACAGTAATCAAAATTAATTACATAATTTTTTTGAATTTATTTTAATAAGCACTGAGTTGAGTGTGAAGAAGAGAGAGAGAGAGGAGAAAAGGTCACAAAACAATTAGAAAATGTCAGTCAAGAGGAAACTCCCTGTACCTGTGTGAGTACCTACCCAAGATACTCACAAGGTGATAGTGAAGGAAACCAGAATTATCCAGTTAGGAAAATTCAAATGTTTTAAATTTTCTTTGCATTGCCTCTTTCAAACATGTTAAATGTCAGGATCACGTTGGTCTAACACTAAATGAAGCCTTTGTTTGTTCATTGACCTTAGTGATGGAGTGAGGAAAGACAATGGCTTTTCTAGCAGCAGTGGTATTTCTATTTTACCTGCACAATCCCCAAATAGCTCAGTGATTCTATAGAGCTTATCCTACAGCACTGCCTTTTTCAGGCTTCTCCACAGAAAATCTTCCATCTTACAAAATAACCTCAAACCTGAATAACACTGAGAAGGATGAAGAACTAAAGCTTGTTCAGAAGCTAAATCAATAACAGGGGACTAATTTTACTTCCAGGTTTACCATTCTCAGATCTGTTATTGTTTGGAATATTTTGAAGAGAAGCAAAAAAAGGTGGCACATTTCCCTGTAACCTCTTCACTGAGGCTCCTGTTGCCATCATTCAATCATTTTGGTACTGCTGAAACCCTGTAAGGTTTTTACAGGCATGGAAAATTCCATGTATTCTCCCTTCCCCCAGGCACAACTGGGAGCAAAACCTTTGTGTGACCAAAGACAATCACAGAAAGGGACCAATCGTTCAGTGCCCAACCATCCCCATCAGCACCTCTTGCAACTTGTTTGATTTTCTGCAGATTTCCTTTTCAAATAGTGAAACAAGAACAGATTTTCCTCTTAATTCCTGTTTGATTGCAGAGGGAATTTGTGTCAAAGGATATTCCTGGAGATTCAAATGAGCTGTTAGAAATGATGTCTCCTAAAGTGTTTAGAAAACATACAAACAATGTGCATTCTTCAGGATTCTTTGTGAGGGCAGATGCAACAATAGACCTCAGGAAAGAGGAGCAGATGTTATTCTGCACACTCTTCATTTCAGAGGCTTTAGAAATTCATGAGGGCTTTTGTAGGTTTTATGAATCTTCTATTAACAGTGCAGCTGTTCCATTCAGAACCCAAACTTGTCTTCAGACGTTTACTTTCATCTGCAGATGTCGAAGGAATGGCCACATTTGACAGGTTGGCAAGATATTCTCTCCAAAGACAACCAGGCAATGCCTGTGAACTCTGTATCTTTCCCTCCTCCCATGCTCTGGTTTCTGCTGTTCCATGGCTAGAATCCTTTGGTAATTCAATGTTGCATTGCCTCCATCCCTTTGACACAGAGATCTCAAAGACAATTCAACTTTCTCAGAATATTTCCACTTTCTACGTGGGCAGCATTATGATTATTTTCCAATTTTATGAAAATAACCATTGAAGCTGTTAATGACAGCGCAGAAACTCATGTACTGCCACACACGAGTGTGTTCTCATTACATTCTGGTCAGGCAAGACAAATCACATTGCAGATGGTTTCACTGGAAAATGTGGATTTGATCAACAAATGCACTGTGCTGAAGCTGACTGGGCTGCTCAGAGCCAAGCTGTTTTACACCAACCCTCCTCTGACAGAGCCACCCCTTCTGAATGTCCTGGATGGCCAGATGGGAATATTTAGATCTTTGTTCATTCTGCATTTTTGTTGTCTCACCTTGCATTCACTTTAAATTCACTAACTGGTTTATTTATCTCTTTATTCTCCTGCTAACTGTGGAAAATGTTGCTTACTCTCATTCATGTAGTAGCTGCTGTAGCAATTGGATGGTCCCCAGAAGAAAACCAGACATTTTCAATATTGTGCTTGGCTCTTCTCCAAAGGTAGGACAGTACCTCACAAGCTTCTGTCTTTGCTCTATGGCTTGAAAATCCCCTCCAGGTGCCCCTAGTGTTCCCTGAAGGTGGCCAGTTGTCCCTCTGGATGCAGAGCATCAGAGTGGTCATTCATCCAACACAGGAACCATGCAACAGAATTCCTTTGGTTTGTGGTAGTATCAATTTACTTTAACAACAGTAACATCTATAAAACCAAAAATATTTCCAGTTTGCATCCCGTGTATTTATTCCTCAAATGAGAACTTATCTGCCATTTGTGTTAAGTACTGGCAGTAATAGTGTGCAGGTAAGTACTCACTAATAAGTGTGAACTGAATTCCTGAGCACAAAAGAGAGAAGGAAAAAAACACACAATTCACTTAACAGGAAGAGTTGCTTTCAGAAAACCTTTGGGAGGTGAACAGGCTCAGTTTTGCCACGAAAGACAAAATGACAGTGTTCCATTTGAAGTAAGAGCAGAACTAATACTGTAATTACTGGCCTGTGGCAGCACTGAAGTCTGTGGAGAGCATCAAACTTGGGATGGGGTTAAGGTGATCTCAGTTCAAAGAAGGGACAGACCCTAAGGATAGAATGTGTCACAGAGCAATTAAAACAGTGGCTGGGCAGGTCCTGACAGAATTTGAATGTACAGACAAAAGCACTGAGTGTCAGTGAATGAGAAATCTCACCCCAGACTTCCCCAGCATCCTTACTTTTCCTGGAATTAAAAACCGGGGCAGCAAGTGCACAGAGGAAGCCTGGTTCCTGTGCCCCCAGAGAAGGAAGCTTGGTCAGCCTGATGATTAAAAATAGAAGAAAGAAGTAGAACAGCAGAAAAAGAACATGAGCTAGGACTGAAGCTGGGGCCCAGTCAAAGAGCTGATGTGAGTCTGGGGGCTGTCAGAGGGCAGATCCCCACTCTTCCTTCCTTCCTTCCTTCCTTCCTGCCTTCCAGTGAATCAGAGATGATTCCCACCCCTGACCCTCTCCCACCTTGCCCATGGGGGTTGTTTTTGCTGCAGTGATTTATCCATTAAAAACCAGGGAAAGCCAAGCTGCTCTGCAGGCAGGTGACACTGCAGGTCACAGCTACCCCTGTGCAGCCTGGCTCTGCTTCCAGCTTGTCACAAAGATCCCTGTGCAGAGTCCACTGAGGACACAGCAGCTTCAGAGATCCAGAGGAAATGTGCTAAAGGAATGAGAGGAAATCTGACAGCTAATACTTCCTATTTTCCTAGATCTTCTACCCAGAGGAGCAAGCTGCCAGGTGGCATGTTGGACTGTATTCCCAGCCGGGAATAGACTGACATGCTGCTATTTTGTGTTTCCCTGAATCCTGCTGGATACTAGCTGAAATGGTAACTATTTTGATTAACATTCACTTCATGATTACAGAATAAAGGAAAACAGCTTTTCTTTCTCCTCTAAAGACAGTCCCTTCTCATTAGAGTTTGGGATGTCCATATGTTTTTCAAACACAGGCTGCAGCCCTGCATATGGAATTGCTGGTAATAGCTTTTACATCTAATTATTTGAAGATACTTAGGCTAATGAAATTCTTTTGAAGAGATATCCAGAGTTTGCCAGAGATGTCTGACTGTGTCACTGAGGAGGGAGATGAACAGTTGAGCTGCCTCCCGGTGGGTCCCATGTAGAGACCAAGAATTTGAGAAATGACACAAATAATGGTTTTTAGTGATCAGAAATTTGTAACAGCTTCTGTGCACTTCTGGGCCCCTTTCCTTTACATGCCACCATCACCAAACACTTGGCAGCACTTGGAGAGGTCAAAGTAAATACGTGAGCTTTCTGTTAAATCCTGAATATGAGGGAATGCTTCCAGAGCTTAGGAGGAGCCAGAATAGGAGGCAGAGCTGGTGCTGTCCTGCAGATCTACACTTGCCCCCCATCCCCTCGGCCGTGGTGGGGCTGACACACTCCTGCCTGTAACTGCTGCTTCCAGACACGCTAGGAAGTTCAGTGCTTGGAAAGAGAGTGGTACTAGAGAAGCTGAGACTCTCTTTCTTCAAACACACTGAAAAATAGCTCACGGACAGATGCATAACAGGACCCTGCATGGATTATTCTGTTGTGTGTGTGCAGCTCTTGAATTTGCAATATAATTTAAAGGAAAAGCTGAAGGCATCTCCAGGTAATAAAAGGATATAATTCCATAAAATGGGCTGGCAGTGTTTCAGTGATAATAAGGAGATTAATATCACCAAGAGGTTACACATTCAGCCTCTGACCCAAGTAAAGTATTCAAAGAGAACACCACAAGCAGAAAGCCATCAGCCAATCCATCACCAAAACCAGCAGCAACCACATCAGGCTACTTTTAAAATATTAGGGCCCCTTGAAAACAACCTCCCAAATCTGAAACCAGTGAAAGAGAACCACCCAGCTGGGGCAGTTCAGTTCCTAAACTCTGTCAGGCAAGCGCTGGCCGAAGCCTGGCAAGGACTGCCCTGGGATCCCCTCTCACCAGAGACAGATGCTGCCACTGCCTGCCTGGGGCAAGCAGGACAAGAGAAAAGGGAAATTAGGAATCTCAAAAATGCCTTTACTTGTATAAAAAGAAACCCAGGAAAATCTACCTTTATACTTCCAATGTTTATTTTTTCTTTCTAAGAATTAAACTCTCGATATACTAATGAAGGGCCTGAAAATGTTTGTAGCTTCAAAGAGCTTTGTCCTGACTTTATTTCAGTGTAATAAGTACTGGCAAAGCTACCCTACAATTTTGATTAAAAAAAAGTAAATCTATAAATAAACAATTGTGGTCGATGAACCAAAACTGCGTTTCCAGCAGAGGCATACGCTCAACCACAGAATAATAAAGAAACAAAAGACTTGATCCAGAACTTTCCCAAACATGTTGTCATTGTGCCTAGGGGCTTCAGCTGCTGGCTCCAGTCCTCTTCCCTTTGCAGCCAGCTCCAGAGGAACTCCCCTCTCCAGTGCAATCAAACCCAGACTGACTGGTTTTTGGAAGGGACTTATTTTTATCATTCCCTTTCATTTCAGGCATTTCCCCGAGCCCAGACTCCCCGTCTCTCCCAGCCGGCCCCAGAGGAAGGCCCTGTCCTGCCGGGGCTGGGCTCAGCCTCTGCCCGGGATGGAAGCCACAGCTGCTGTTCCACACACTATTTTTAGACCCAACATTTTCTTGAGAAAACGCCCGAAGGATTCATTGAGGCTGCTTTTCCTCTGTGATCCGTGCTGCCACATCGGACACAGCTGGAGCGGCTATCCTCAGAGAGGAGGGCTCCATCCAGTGTCTGCCGGATGAGTTGCTGGAAGCTCTGCTTGCATCTATAAATTAAACCTCAGAGACTGAGCTTCCTCTCCAAAGGAAAGTCATGCTCCTCAGTGACAGAACCAGCAGTAACACTGGAACGGAGTTCTCAGCACAATTTTCGGCTGGTTTGCCTCAGAGCAAACATCCTGGGATGCCTCCAGCCCTTCCAGAGCAGTTCTCACTCAGAGGCTGGAGGGAGAATGTGATGCTCCTAGGAGCAATAGGTGATTAGACATTTTCAAGACAAGGCTTTCAAAAAGAGACCACAGTGACATTCTTAAGTTTGAATTGTTGGATTTTTTGGCAAAAGATGCCTTTTGAGCTCATCAGACCCAGGATTTTGTCCTGTTGCTTTAAACAAGTGTGTCTAAGTGTACAATGCACAGCATTGTTAAGCACAGCTTACAGGTTCCTATCTTCCCATGAAAAATACTCTTTGGCATTTTGATATCTAAAAGCTTGTTGCTGGAATGAATATTGGGATGTTCTAAACCACACTCCAATATAATCACGTATGTCCCAGTCTGAAAACGCTGCTGTCAACAGATTAAAACTGAATAAGCGTATTTATCTCCATGAAAAATTGCTCTTTAATCTTAGTTCCACCCCATAAAACGTAGGTTGCATCTTAAGTTCTCTGTGCTGTCGGAAGAGGTGAAAAGAAGCTCCTTTGTACTCTTCATCTCCCATGCACAGAGCATTAGCACGTGCAATTAGGCATGACATTCGGGTAAATATTGCTTGTGTTAACAACCAAAGCACCCAGGAGGCAGCGATCAGTGAGCAGGGAAAGGAAGGGGAACAAAGCCCTGCTGAGGCAGAGTTTTGTGCTGGTAAAAGAAATACAAAAGTCTGTGGATTATCATTTTCACTTCCACCCAGACATTTTGGGTTGTTGGTTGTATTTACTCATTTTCTATGAGTATTACTCTTCATATTCAGCATTAATCTGAATTCTTGGGCATCTTATAAAACCTCAGCTACTTCCTGCTTTTAACATCCTGATTTTCTTAATTTGTGTGTACAAAATGCTCATATTCACCAATTTTATTTAACACTGAACAGTTCAATACTAAAGAGGGGCTGAGAATGGGGATGTTCCTGTTAGAAGTATGCACAGACACAGAACAAAAATGCCAAACTAATACCTGTATCAACAGATTTGCTGCTAGGCACCATATTGCTTTAAAGGTTGTGCACTCTGACACCATCATTCGTCACCAAGGGCTGGACTGTAATCCCCTCATGCTTGCTGGGAATTCACAGCCTGGGGATTTTCTGCTGTTAATTACACTTGGGTTACTCAGCACCAAGTCTCTGGGCAGTGGCTGTGCTCAGTGGGTTACTGGGGCTCGGCTTAAGGTCTTTTCAAAGAACAAAAGATACAGGTTGCAGTCAATTCCGAACTAAAAACTGATTTAGTTTACCTTTAGAAGCGACACAAAGAAAGAATAATTTATCTGCACATTAAGAAAATGTCCAAACCGTCCCCAAAGGTATCTAAATTAAGAATGATCTGCTGTTTTGGTTGCTCAGGGTTTGTATTGTGAAACCACACAAGATTTGAGATGAGCAGTTTAAATGTCCTTTTCAGTGTTCCCAGAGCAGAGAGTGCTGGAGCTGTGGGGCCTGGCCATTGTGGCTGGGTCACCTGCTGGGGTGGCCCAGGAAGCCAAGCCTCTCCTTTCCAGTGGCCAATTTGTAAAGCTCTGCTCATCTATACAAAAGACTGAGCTATTTTTTTCTTTTGTGGCCTCCAGATGTTTTGGGGTAAGTTTTGAACACTACATATTGCATCCATATTTATATTTCAAATAAATACACACAAAAGATTTTAAAATAAAACTTCTTGCTGGCTGCTGGAGATGATTAACAGTGTCTAAGTACTGCAGATTGATGGACGCTGGGCTTTCATTCTTCATTCTGGTCAGTCTTGCATAAACTTTGCTTTTAGCTTTGTTTTAATCAGTCATAAATTTGATCTTTTTTCTATTCATAAAAGTGAGCTCCAGTGGCTGACATGTCACACCATCATAGAGAAGGCCTGGTGTCAGAACACGTAAGTTCAATATATTTTATCACATTCATAAACTGTAGATGTTTAAAAGCCATAAGCTTTTTTTGTTAAACCTGGCATTTGGATGTGGGGAGCAGTGGCCACTGCAAGCTGCTCACACTGATGCCCAGGCATACTTCAAGGCATCATTTCATGTCAGGGCTGAGGACACTGGGATGAACCTCCCTGGGAAGTGCACATGCATTTTCAAAATGCTCTTCTTGTTATCCTTCACCAAAGATCCTTAAAAAACCTGATCTGTCATGCAAGAAGATGAAATGTAAAAAATTTATAACTCTTGCTTTCCACTTCAGAGAAAATTGTATCCAAAAGTGGAAGAAAACCCAGAGCTATTTCCTTTCAGAGAAGTTGTTGCTACCAGCTTTCACCTTAATGGCCTTTGATGGACTTGAAACAGAGAATGAGTTTAGGATTGAGACATCATTTCATTTTATACCAAATTCCTGGTTATTGTCGGGTTTCACAAGTGTCTTGAAATTTTCCCAAACTCTCAGTGTGGGAGTAAAAGCCTCATTTTCTGCAAACACCTGAAGAAGTTCTTGCAGAGTTCCACCGAGCAGCCATGGGTAACATGAACTCCCCTTTTCAGCCAATTTGTCTCTGTTTAGAAACTCGCATGTGCAAACCTTGTCTGTGGCACAGCTCCAGCACCATCTGCTCCCATGTCTCCAGAGCACAGGCAGTGAGCAGCTCTGACAACTGAGGCTGGAACATATGGAGTGTTTAGAGCACAGAGCCACTGCACACGAGTAGGCCTTGAAGGAAGATGAGGTGGTTTGCACTGTCCTTTCACATCCATTTCAGTATTTTCTGCTGTTTTGGTGGAGTACATTGGCTGTTGAGTTAAAAAGAAAATAATTCCTTGATGTTTGTCTACAAAACAACATGTGTTTTCAAGCTTCCACTTTGTGTGGAAAAAGACAAACAGGGTAACAGAATGACTATTTTTAATGCTTGAATATGTGCATCCAAATTATTTTGGTACAGGAAATAATTTGAAGAGTTACAGAACATTTGGGTCGTGCAGAATGGAGCTCTCCTGCCCTAGCTGTGGCTCTGGATTCAGCAGAGGAAATGGGTGGACTGTCCCTGCATGGTCACCCTGCTATGCAGCCTCTGGAATGCCACCACGGAGATCATTGCTGTGCACAGGAGGGAGCTCCAGAGTCACCCCTGGGGCAAGGCAAGGCCAGCTGAGCTGCTCATTCTCCAGTGGTGGCTGCCAGAGACATAAACAGCAAATAAAGCACTCCCTGTCCCTTATCATGTGCCCAACTCGTGAGTCCAGCCCTGCCCTCCCAGATGAGAGCCATGGAAAATATGGATGAGGCACGACAAACAACAGCTCTGCCTTGCTTGGTGCCCTGCTGAAGGCCACGTTTGTTCTTGAACAACCACTCAAATACCACATTTAAGATCATGAGAGTGGGAGAATGCTCTTAGTGTGACAGACATCCATTCTATTCACTCTTTCAGAGCTTCTTCCACAGCATTTTTCGACTGTGACAAAAACATTGCTTGGATTCTCCCAGAAAACACATGACCTCCAGTAGCAGAAGGGTTGTTTAGAGAAAGACATTATTTCTACAGTGGCTATGAGCTGTTGTAGATGGTGATTTCACAGCACCTGGAACACAACCAGCAGCTCTGCAGGCAACGTGGCCAGCCCAGGGCAGATGTGGCACCTCTGGGGGCACCTGAGGGCTCAGAGGGAGCACCCATTTTCTCCACAAAACTTCTGTACCTGGCACACAGAGCTGCACTCCAAACAACGTGTGGCATCTGTTTTAGCACAGAATTGGATACAAAACCAGGGAGAAAGCTGAGTACATGAACTACCTGTGTGTCTGCTCACTGCTGTTGAGTTTGGCCAAACCTATTGCAGCAGTGAAAAACCTGTCAGTATTTACAAGCTTCTGGAACAGCTCCATTCTTTAATAATTTCTAAGCTCCAAGTAAGCAAGAAAGGATAAATGAACAGCTCTGACAACATACTGACTGACAACGTGTTAACATTTTTAAAGCACTCCAAGGGCGCTTTCCAAATAGGTTTTGGAAGGTGAAAGAAATGAACAGAATGCAGTGTGTGCAGCCAGAAGTATCGTGTGATGGCAGCTTCAGAGATTCTTCTGCAGTACTGAACATTCTTTGACTTGCAGAAACTCAAACAATCTGTCTCTGAAGAAATAGCTCCAGGATGTTGCGACAGGAAGGAAATGTTCTGTGTAAATGCTGGAGCATCTCATGGAGCTAAGAGATGCTGTGCCTAAGGAAAACTGATTAGGAAACATTTAAGTAATTCACGTGTCCAAGGAGCAGGATCGATATGCTCTGAAACACAGAAAGCTGATAAAGCTGAAATTACAATGAGATGTACACCTGCTGCCCTGTACCCATTGCAAAGTCACCTGATGTGACTGTGTTCAGTGTGAGCCATGATGCAGCAAAGTACAACCACAAACAGGCCCTTCACTGTGCCCCAATATTAATTTCTATATTTAATCCACCAGCATTGAATTCCAGGAATAATGTCTTCCAGGGGCTGTCCAGGTTCCTCCCTAAAGCAGAGTAGGAAGGAGCAAAGAGCAAGTGCTCCGTGAGCAGTTCTGGGGCTGGCAAGGCCTCTCCTCCCTACATTCCAAGCCAGGTACAAAATTAAATGCACTTGGAAACTCAATTTGACAGCTGTGAGCTGTGAATGCTGCAATGGGACCATTTTTTCCCTAAGGAAAATCCTGAATGTCTTGTAGGTGTTGAACTGTAAATGTTGAAGCTGCATTGAGTAATGGTGTCCAATGAAAAGGGAATTTAGCCACTCTAGGCACCAGCCAAAGCCTATAATTTTTCCTCAGAAAATTCCCTATTGATAGCACTCACAAGAGCTTTCCCACGTCTATATTTTTGACAATGCTGCTTCTATTATCAGAATAAAAACCACACCCATTTTTGCTATTGTGAGTGTGGCAACTACAAATTTATCCTCTCTATTAAACTGTCAGTAACTTTTCACTGAAAATGTTCTCATCTTTTGGAATCTGGCTGTCTTCATCTGAGCTGAGAAATAAGGGAAAATGATCCATTTGAGCTCCCAGAAATCACTAACTTGGTGAAAAGTTTTCAGGCTGTATAACCAGTGATACATCTTCAAAATGCTCAGTTTACCCACCACCCAAGGCATGGCAGAGGATGAAGTTTTCTACTTATGTTCTAGCACTATCCACACATTTAGAAATGACATCTGACTCAAATTCACTTCTAAGCAACAAGTTACTAACAGATACACTGTGCTAACAAACCAGGAAAAGTGGGGAGGGCTGTTGGACTCTTTCTCCTGAAAAAGGAGGAACTGATACTCTGAGCAGGGCCTGAATTCCACACACTCCTGGTCCTGGGGTTCAGCTTGACTTTTGCAGCCCCCAGTAGCATTTTGGTTACATTTTCTTACTCATTATACCTAAAAGGCATCTTACTGAAACAGAAAAGTTCTGGAATCATTTGGGAAACAAAGTCTGTTGGGTTAAGTAGTAATTCTAAGAGCAATGTAAAGTAAATCTGAAAGTGATGAAAAGCATGTCATACCTGACAGTGCCACCTTGTGTTAATTCCAAGGGGTTTGGGAGTGCTAGCTGGGAGTTAGGTCCTGGGACAGCTTCATGAAGGCTCTGCCACAAGTGCCATATGTAAATTCAGGTTATGTTTCATTGACTGATTGTAATCCAGGTACCGTTTGAGGTGAATAGTGAGTCACATCCATGACACCTAACAGTCTATACACATGGCAGCCCATTACAGTGGTGGGAAATGGTGCCAAAATAACTGAGACAATTCCAAAGCAAGCCAAGGCAGACCCGGATCCATATTTAGCTTTAAATTACAGAGTAGCAGGAAAAAATGCCAGGTTGTCAGCTTTTTATGCTTTACTCCACGGAATGCTGACAACAAGCAGGGCTGCATGGCTGGAAACCAAAGTCGGGGCCAAGGGGAGGGTTTGAAAAGAGCCAGAAAGGCCAAGTTTGAAGTGAGCAGAGCGTGGAAGTTTGGGAAGTGGCCGAGCCCTCGGGAGCAGAGTCTCTCAGAGGGGACAGCTCTGTCCCAGGCAGCTGGGGAGGCTCTGCAGGCAGGCCCAGCCCATGGCTCTGCTGTGCTCCAGGAAGGAGGGGATGGGAGCACATTCTGCAGCCAGCCAGAGCATGGCTGAAACCACCAGCAGCCACAACAGCCGAAGGGAAATCTCTTCAGACAAGCAGAACTAATGAGAGGAGTGAAGGCCGGCAGACGATCGCCGCCAGTGCCAAGGTCTCCGAGGAGAAGCACACTGCTCCGACGCTGACCAGCTGAGCTGACAGCCTGCATGACTTTCAAATTCTTGCATTAGCAGAGATTTTTAATCATCACTTAGTGCTGTGTGGTCTGGGAGAAGAAGAGGAGGGAACTGTGTCTTCACATGGGTCCCACAAAAGCCTTTGGTAGCTCCAATTCTGTGGAGAATTTACATGCCCAGCCAGGGCATTAACTTCAGATCATTTGAGTTGATCGTAGATATTTACAGTCCTCAAACAGCATATTCCTAGCATACAATTAGCATGAGTCATTAATCCTCCCATCCCCTGACAGCACAGCCAGATCTCTGGTTTTCACATGAGGGAGTTGCAGTAGTCATACACTTTGACTAGAAGAAAATTAAGTATTAAAAAAAGAGATTTTTTTGCTATTTAGCCACTTAGCTACTGATAAACATACAATGCATGGCTGGGGTTGAAATCCTCCTTCCCCCTGGTGAGGGTACATGCTACAGGCACCCCACAGCAACACCGTATTCAGGTGAAGGGTTCTGCACCTCGATGGACTCTGCTATAACACTAATGTGGTGTCTGCCTGCAGACCCCAGCCCCAAAGCCTGCTGAGGTGGCACTGCAGAGCAGAGCCCACAGACCCACACTGGGGACTGCCCAGCCAGTGACCCTGACCATGCCACTCCTCTGGAAAGCACCTGCTCTGCTCCTCTAGAACTAAATACAAACATCAGTGGGCCCTGTGCGCTAATTAGGAAAACAGCTACAAGTAGAGGAGCAGTGATCAGAACAGCCATAGCCTGATTTTAATGATCACCTTAAGTATTATTTAAATGACAAGTTTTTATTAAGATACCCTTCTCGTGATCTTGACTCTTAAGCTTACACAGGGCACAGCACACAGGGATCTTGATCCCATCTGAAGCCTCTGGAATTACTGGGATACAAAAGTAATAAAACAGGGCTAGGCCAATACAGCACTGAAGGTTTAGCCCTTCACAAAATCAAGACCATCACAAAAATATCATCTGATATTTTTAAAGAAATATTTTGCTTACTTTGCAACATTTAGTTTTACTAACATATTACTTCCCAAGAGAAGTGGATTTTTTCTTACTGTTTATAACAACAACAATAATAAATCAGTATATGCCCATGCCTTCATATATTGAACTCACAAAATATTTTTAGAAATCAGTCTATTACATATCATCAGACAAGGGAATGTAAATAGTGGAGAATTGTTTCTGTACCCATCTTCCACATTTCATTTATCTTCTAAATTAGGGCATAAGCTGTAGCAAATAGAGTTTAAAATCCAATTCATTAGCTCTATAAGCCAGCAGCAACCCTTATGATCATTTTAGGTACCACAGGAAGAATGTAAGTGATTTGGGAAGGAAAATGTCTTGGATTTTAAAATCTTTTTGCCATTTCTACATTAAGCAACACCTGTTGTCAGAGTTTTATTGCTAACTTGAATCACAGAAGAAAATGTTAAACTAGTGCTTTAAAAAATCCAGTAGAATTGGAGCCTAGCTGTATTCTGGAATACAACACATTTTCCTGTTCCTTCGCCAGATCAGCTGCTGAGGCTTTTGGAATAACATCCCTATCAGAAGGGACTGAGGCAATGGAACCATTTCCCCACTGCTCCACACAAACGTGGGAGCTGTTTCTCTTTCAGATAAAAAGCTAAAACCAAGCAAAAGACTGTGTTGAGTGTCAGGCCATGGGCAGTGGTGCTTTCTGTCCCCAGGAGAGCCAGGAAGGAGCCCCAGGGGCACACGCTGGGCCCTCCTCATAGGTCTGCTGCACAAGCCGTGTACTAAACCCCAGCAATCGGCCAGAAACAAACAAAAATATCACATAAAATTGCACTAAGAGCAGAGCACATGTAGGTATGAGAGTAAATCCTTGCTGCAAGTCATCCTGAACGTTTTGCAGCTCAGGAATCTCGCCCCCTTCTTCCCATCCACTGGAGCCACAAGAGACACCATGACTTGAATAAAGGATCTCATGTGCCCTTCTGCCACTCTGCAGGCTTTGCTGCTGGATCTTGTCAGCTCTAGCACTAACAGGTGCTGATTCCTCTTCTGCAGATCTTGTTAGACCTCACTTGCACCCCTCATTCAGCCCTCACACACATTATACTGGGAAATCTTTTGACCATATGGAAAAATACCATAGATAAGAAAGTGTTAAAAACCAGAAAGCCTTGGGAAAAACTGGCAAGTGGAAACATTTCTGTTGTCTTTTCGACTATATGAAATTGCTGCAGCTTGGTACCTGCCACAAAGCATATCATAGAACTATTAGACCTCTTAACATTTCGACATTTTGATTCCCAGACTCAGTGAGGTATGGTTGTTTTCCTTGCTAAATTCACTCCATTTATCTCTGAATTCACCTCACTTTTCACTTGTAGCTTCCTTCATTCTCTTGCAATAATCCATCTCCATGCATTCTTTCTCCCAGTTACTCTCCTCCTCCTTCTGTATCGCTACTATGTGACCAAATTATTCCATTTCCTTTCCTGCAGTTGCTGATTTTTGATGACTTCTCTCACTCCTCTGGTGGTCACACTGCCAGGCTTCATGTGCACATGGAACACTGGCCAGCAGGGGCCTGGAGGGATTTAGATGTCCATGCCTGGGCTAGGTGGGCACCACACCCCTGTGGGGAGAAACCTGAAAATAATTATCTCATTCAAAGGAACGTTTTGTCTCCTGCTGAACATCTTGCAGCCTACCCGAGAGTGAGAGCTACTCATTCTCTTTGAGATTTTTGACTCTTTTCCCACTTTCAGAATATATAAAAATACTGCCTACTTTTGAAAATTCCTCTTGGGATTTCTTTATTTTTATTATAAACATTATAAACAAGAACACTCACAACAGAGAACTAACACATATTAGGATGGCCTGCCTTGGTAATCCAACGAGGATGCCTTGCCCAGCCCCACAGGGCTGCCAGACCACGGCCAGAACCCATTTCTGTGAGACCCCAGCCCTCAGAGAGCTGCTCTAAGGCACCAGCACGGCTGGTACATCACTCAGCCACATCAACACCAGTGGCACAGGAGCCATTTGCATGTCAAATTCACAAATTAAACATGTGAACAGATGACAAGTGAACATCTTGATTCACACTGTGTTTCTCCTGCTTGTCAGCTCCTGGCAGTTAAGAACAGTCACTCCAAAAAGTGCTAAAAATAACACACAGACCCTCCTTCAAATACTTTTTTCCACCAATTTTGCCTCGATATTCTGCTTGACACTGCTAATAATGAAGTTAACATGGCCCAGAAACCATTGCTATAATTTTAAAATAACATCAGAAATACATATTAGCTATGAGCAGATGGAAGGGCAGAAGGAGATGCAAACATCCAGCTAAGCCACGCTATCAGTCCAGGCTGTTTTCTCAGGTGACATCAAGGCACAAAGAAGTATGAAAGTACAAAGATTCAAAGACTAATTTGGGATCTGTCCCTTGTCTGGGAGAAGTGCAGCTCCACTTGCTCACTCCTAGGATTGAGGAGTTTCCTGAAGGCTTGTCCCCATTTCTCCTGTGCCTCATGACATTCTGCATGAGGTGCTCCACACTGTGATCTCCCACGCTTTCTCTACAGCCTTTTAAAATTTCTCCAAACTATAACGGGTTCCCCATCCCTTCCCCTCCTTGATAACAGGCTTCTTTTGCCACGCAGAAAAGGCTCCTGCGATCTGCTGTGCTCAGATCTCCTTTTGTCTGCCTGCCCACAGGCCCCTGCTCAGGGCCAGGAGCCACAGGGGCTGGGCCACCTCGCCTTGTCCCTTCACCCCTCTGCCTTCCAGGGATTTCTCAGAGCAGCCCCAGCCTCCCGCCGAGCCCTGGCTCACTCGAGGGCTCCCTGCTGTCTCCTGAGCACATTTCACAGCCGCACAGCCGCCAGGCACAGGCAGCATCCTGCGGGAGGAAAGCCATTCCTCACAGCCAGCGACACGCTCCAGCCGCACCAAGGGGCTCAGGAATTACCCGCTCTGAAATACAATTTCCACTGAATTAAACCCAGTCGGTGCTCAGAATTTTTGATGTAGCTGTAGAGGCTTGACAATTCTGCCACAAAACTCATGGAACACAAACGCGTTGGGAAAAATTCAATCAGGTGAAACAACGTGTGTTCAAAAACTACAATTGCTGAAGCTCAAATCCCTGGCAAAAAGTGCAGATTAATAAATGGAAATGTCCTTTACCAAAAGTGACAAATCATTATTACACTCTGCCCGAGGGAATCCTGAACTGATCTTATTGTTCAAGTGAGTAAGCACAAGGCAGATTAACAACGTCTCCTAAACAACATTAGTTCTGAAGGCTGATTGTAATTCCTGCTAGGCAAAGGGGTTATCCCAATGCCAGTTGTGCACTGTCAGCTCCTCAGCAGAATTAGCATGCTATTAGTGTTTCTATGTGTAAAATTCTTGTCAAAACAGACTTCTAGTTTTTGAAAGAAAATAAGAGGCAAGTACAAAATCATCGAGGGTTTAAACGAAAGAGCTTCTAGGAGTGAAACATTGTCTAAAATACCACATTTCATACAATGTGTTAAGACACACCCCACTCTGCACATGGCACCTGCTATAGCAATTTTATTTAAAATTATGTGTACCTCACATATTCTAACAGCAAAGGAAAACTGGTCTGTAATTCTGAAGCAATTCAGCATTTCAAGTCCTCAAAAGCAGCAGAATATTTACAAATTGACAAGTGCTGTTAAGGTGAGGATTTCTGAAATAATATAATAGAAATAATAGTTGAATAGCGTTGACTAAGTAGGCTGTAGGAGAATGTAATGCTATTTCTATTTATGATGAACTGTCCATTAATACAGTAAAGAGTAACACAGAAATACAATAACACAGCTGTAAATATTAATTTTATAGGTTCAAAATATACAATGAACTAAAAAGCAAGAGATTCATCCACTGTGAACTGCAGAACTGCCAAACACTTTTACAGCAAACTTTAAAAGCTATTGTGGAAGCTAACTTTATAGCAACTATCACATTTATTTCATGCATATTGTTTCTGCGGCATCATCAAGGAAATGCAAAATTCACACAGTGCCTTTTTTGTTTAATTATGATAATGATAGTTTATACCAATGGCATACAGACAAAAGCAAAAGATACTGAGAGACTTTAATCTGAATTTAGTTCTTTACTGATCCTGTTATTCCTGCCTCTTTATGCCACAGGTTTTGTTGTATTGGCTAAAAAAGTAGGCAAGACACCACAGATTTAGAGAGAACTGGTGATTGCTGAATGCTAAATTAAGAGATGCATTTTGCAGAAGAAAATTCCCCAATACTTTTAGCAATAATAATAAGCACATCTCATCATTGAAACAACCATGACTAAAATGCAGGATGATCAATCTTGCCAAGATTGTATTTGTAAATTTTGGTTTTTAGATCATAATTTTTTTTCCATGCTGAATGAGGAGATTAAAGTAAAGCAATTTGTTCTGCTCTCTAGAGAACCTGGGTACGTGAGGTGTTTGCACCAATAGCTCCAATACCTCCCACTGGCACCTCACTGCACACCCCCAAACCAAGCAGGGTGAGACACATGAGGGTCAAAAGGTTAATGGGGATGGTAACCCCTGCTAAGCATGACATGGGAAAAGATTAATGTAGCTTTTGCTTATCTACATGAAATTAAAAACTGCAGAGGGTAAAGCCTTTACACTGATCTTTGCTGAATGACAACACAAAAAATAAATATCCCAACTGACTTGCTCATCTTTGATGTTTTTAAACTGATAAAGAGTTTAGAAACATCTTCTAGGAAAAGGAGAATACACAAAATATTTTTGACACCTTGGGCAATGCAGACAACAAAAAAGGGATGAAAATCACTAGTCAATAAAAAAATTAAATCTCATCTCTGTTGCTCCAATTCACCATCTATTTCTAAAAAAGGATCATCACAAATGGCAATAGAATGTACCAGAGTGGCAGAAAAACCAGTCTCAGGAGACCTGAATCTTACATTGCACTCTGCCATTTCTTTCCTACAAATTGAACTCTTCCTTGCTTTATTTCTTCCTCTGCACAGTGGAAATGATACCATTAATCCCTTTTCTTTTGATCCTGGTATTTGCTGAGGGAAAAGCATCCCACAGAAGGACAGTGCAGTCACCTGTGTGCTGGGTGACATGGCTCTCGTGGCACTCAGAGCCAGCTCAGCCCGTGCCCAGGGGGACAGGGCACAGACCTTGTCACACACAGCACTTCCAGCCTCACCTCCCTGAATGTCCTGTGCTTTTCTTCATGACACCGTTTTTCAAAAGGAAATATGTTTCCTTTTCAACAGAGATACGTTTCTTACGAAGGAAGCCACAATGTCACCCTTTTCCTGAGCAGACAGGAACACAGCAGCACATGGCCAACCAGAACTCCACCAGGGTGTTCCTGAGGCCCATCACTGCCCTGCTCAGGGGATGCTGAACTCCCACTGGGGCCCTGGAAAGGGGACTGCATCTTCAAAGGAAACAGATTTGCTTCAGAAAGGGGCAAGAAGTTGAAGAAACATCTGTAAAGACTGATAATAGATTCACTTCCTGAAATTCTTCTACAACTATTGCTGTGAAAAGCAGGAAGTACGGGCAAGAGAGGGAAAGAAAGTTGCAAATAAGGAAAGAAATCATTCTCACCCCAGAAATTGTCTGGATTGCTGAATGGTGCTGGAGATGAGACCGGAGGTGTCCTTAGTGGGATCTCTCTATCCTGGTAATACAAAGAGCCAGCAGTGTCACTGCTGTCACCTGCCAGCTTTGGGCTGCAGGGCAGCAGGAGCAGTGCTGGTGGCACAGTGCAGCTCCCCCCGAGGCAGAGACCCTTCCCACAGCAGCCATGGTCCTGCCAGCACCACCGAGCAGCAGGGATGGGCAAACCTTCACCAGGCACACCCACTGCAGGGCACTGCAACCAGCACTGGCACTCCAGAAAAACACCTGGTGCCAAGGAATGCCAACCTTCCGAAGCAGTACTGGACCTAAGAGGATGAGGGCCTGCTGAATATGACATTTCATGCCTAAAAAACATATTTCAGAATATTAAGTGACAAGAGTGTATACACATTCAGATACACTGTTTTCTCCTTTCTGTATGTGCACTTGAAAGAATACTATACAAACTTAGCAGATACCCTCTCTAATTTGGTCTTTAAAATAAATATCCAAAGCATTCCTCTCAAGATTAACTGCAAATCTTTGCAACTTGCTTTGGAAGACAAACTTGGCCAAAATTATCCTCCTGCTTCTGCTTTTTTTGCTTTTTTTTTTAGGAAATGCAATTCTTCTATTAATAACTGCTGTAGCCCAAACCAGATTTCATCCCATGCTGACAGACAAATCGGAGTTAAAAAGAGATCTCAGTTACACTTCCCAATAAATCCCCCAAACAGGCCATTTGATTTTCCTGTCTCCTGTGCTTTACAAAACTTCTCCAACTCCCAAATCTGCGCAGCTCCTCTGAGTCCTTTCACTGTGCATGGTCTAAATAATCCCAAGTATTTCCCAGTGCAGGCAGTCCCTCTGCCATGGGGCTGTGCTGCAGGTGAAGCACAGCTTGTTCCACTTTGTTTGCTCCCTGCTGCTCCAGGCAGGCTGGAATCCTCAGCTCCTCTGAAATGAAGCAATTCGTTTTTAACAATGAAGTTATAAAGGTAGAGCAAAACATCCATGAAATAAAGCAATCATCCTTTCTGCTCTAGCATAAAACATATCTGGTTTACTCTTCTTCTGGTTCTTTATAAGGAAAATCAGTACTTCTGTATTGAATAAATCCCTGCCCAGCAAACCAGATTGTGTTTCCTGCAGAGGGCTGATAGCTCACTCTGATTTAATGGTCTTGAGCCATATTGACTTCCACATTTTAACACAAGAAGGCTGAAATAAATACAAGAACAGTAAAAACACGTGAGATCTTTCTCTGTATCTTTAAATGAAGGAAATTGATAAAATATACTTGAGCCAAGCAAAGATTTTTTAATTTATTTACTGCCAATTTAAACTGTGTGTGTTTCCCCTAATCTCTCTCGAGGTTTTAGTGATACCATTTGGAAAGAACAAAACATTCAACCAAAGATGTTGGCTGCAACCAAGACAGGTCTTCCTTCCCCCAAGGGAAAAGTGAGACTTTTCCCCAAACCTCCTAATGTTTTGTAAGAATAAATAACCTCCTGGCTGTCCCCACTGAGGGAAGGATGTTCCTCATGAGGAGCCACACGCTGGCCTCTGCCAGCACCACTGCTCCTCTGGATGGAAGCAGGCCCTGGAACTGCACACTAGGAAAGTTAAACTATTCAGATCTTCTACAGTAGCTCAATATTCTTGCATCAAACTGCACCCAGAAAGGAAACAGAAGCCAGTATTGCCTATTAAGCAGAGACAGGCTAATAGCAAGGAAAACAATTAGTAACTATTATGCAAATTCTGAATTGGCTTTTCTATTCAGCCATTTTCTGGCATCCATGAAAATGGCTTTTGTTCACACTAATATTTGGAAAAGAGGTTTTATTTATGCAAATAGATGCATTTCTAAAAAAAACCCCAAAATTGCATGTAAATGAGCGTATTTGTGCATCAATTAGAGAATTTGAGTTTTCTTTGCTGCAAATACACATCCATTTCAAATGGTTGCAAATGACTAGTGAGAGGGACAGGAAAACATAAACGAGTCCATTTTCCTGAGCACTTGACAGCCACCAAAATGCCCATTGTGGAAGAGATGGGGAGCTCTACAGATGGATAAAGACAGCAGCACAAAGCAACACAGTCTACAGAACTGTAATTCTTGGTCAACCTTTTAAGTCTTCTGAGATACAAGAGAACAAATGGTATTCCAAAAAGTCCAAGTTTATTCTGCCTGTGTTCTGCTGGCGTGCTAAAAATACTCACTGCAAAGGGCATCAGAGACATAACTAGACAGATACTTAAAAAATGACAGTCAGCAGAGAACAGATTGCTACTGAGACCAATCCCAACTGATAGGATTCCTCTTCTATCAGTTAGAAGGTACAACAGGCAAATAAATCAAGGTGCAGCAACAAGCTCAAGAATAAATCCCATTACTTTCATTTTTAGCTTCCTCCTGAAGAGGGGCAGATGCCATCTCTCCCATCTCCGTGTCCCAGCACAGCAGAGAGGTCTGCATGCACCTCCAAGGGCTGACAAGGGGAAGCTCCTGGCTTTTGCTAGTCCTGTTTTTGGAGGTCAAGGGCGAGTTCAGAGGTGCCTCGCAAGCCTCGCGCTGCCATCCACACACAGCCTGGGCCAGCTGGAGTGGTGAGCAGGGAGCTCCCAGCTGCCTCCCTGCAAATACACACCCCTGTCATGGGGCAGCCAGGCAGGCTGGGGCTGAGACCAGCTCCAGGACTGCCAAAATGTCCCAGGCACCTGGGCCTATCAAAGGTGATGGGTTAGATTCAACACAGAATTCCCTCCTGGGTGCTGTCACTCAGAAGCCACTCCTGAGAGTGAGTTACTCACCTCACATATTCCTTCCCATGTTCATTGCCCCCAAAAGACTTTACACATTTCCACTGGAAGTGCAGAAGTAAGGGTGCAATAATTTGCACAGTGAGTGGCCCCATGGTTAAACTGCATGGCAGGTAACAGGTGGCAATCCTGCAGGGGGTGTGCAGGGTTTAGTCTACAAACACCAAGAATGTGCAGAATACACAAATCTACATTTTTTTGGCCTCATTTACATTACTGCTGCATATTGAATAGTCTTAAAAAATACCAATAGCATATCTCTTGGAAGTCAAACATGGCATGATCTCTGTTCCATTCTGCTAGCGCACCCCTTAATTTGGAGTTATGAAACTCAGATTCCTCCTTTCACCTGAACGATTACAGCAGATGTCCCTCAGTGTACTGACACTCCTCTCACAAACTCAGCCACCAAAGCCCAGTTACAATCCTGTTCACACGATTTTCTTACTTACATGGCACATTAGATTAGGGATTAGACATGTGGAAGCATTTATTTACTTAAATAAAATACTCTTAATTTTATAGTCTCTTGCTTTTATACGCTGCAGTTAGAGAAAAGTAGATTATTTGCTTCAGCAAATACTCAGGTATTCCTTCAGTATCCCATCCACTGTCTGGGGAGGTTTTTATCCCCTCAAAAATCCCCACATTTCTTTAAACAGTAATATAAAACACACAGTGGGTATTTGAAAAAATTTTGAAACTGTTCAGGCAATAATATTCTCATCTGATCTTAATAGTGCTGTTTATGCAGCATATATAATTAAAAGCATTTTCAGTATCAGCCTAATTAATCTCAGAAGTTCAGTATTCAAAGAGCAGAGGAAATAAGCTTTTGCCGCTCATTATATATCATGCAATTATATGATGAAGACATCCAATCATAATTATGTGCCACAATAATAATTCTGTGTCAGAGAAGTTCCATGATCAAGAGGAAATAAAAAGCCATGCCTTGAGCAGTTTGCCTCTGAGCCTGAAGGGACGATTTCAGAAAGGCTCTGAACGCTCCTGAAACGGGAGGAGAAAGCAGGTTGGGGGCAGGAGGAGCTCCCTCAGGGAGAACACAGGAACCCTTCCCACGGCCCTAATGCCCAGGGGGTGACCAGGAGCCCTGGCAGGAGCCAGAGACAGACTGCACTGAGCAGCTGCCCAGCTGCTGGGCTCTGCCTCTGCTTTTGGCCCTGGCCCTGGCTCTGGTTTTGGCTGTGCCTCTGGCTGTGGACGTGGCTCTGGCTGTGGCTCTGGCTGTGGATGTGGCTCTGGCTCTGGTTTTGGCTCTGGTTTTGGCTCTGGCCATGGCTCTGGCTGTGGATGTGGCTCTGCCTCTGCCTCTGCCTCTGCACACACAGAGGCTCTGGGGCCAAATCAGGCTTAACTCTGCCTCCTGTTCTCTCAAGAGATAAACATGCTAACAAACGGAACAGAGTGGCTAAATGCCTCCTCCCCCGTAGGTTTGAGCTGCATTCTAACTCATCTTTAAAAGCCGGTGTGTACCTCGGTGTGGGAAACATCACCCTGTATCAGCTGGGAACCAGTTCCCACCCCAGGGGAGTGTGGGGGTGACTTTAAAGCATTACACATTAAAGCAGAAAACATTTACACCAAGAATAGGGGGAACGTGTGAACACCAGGAAGCCATTCAGAACTACACATTGGTTAAGTTATTCCCCAGCTTGTAGTTCTCGACTACTCCAAACCAGAAATCCCTTCATATTCAAGAACTCTGTCCTCAAAATCTAACTATTTAAATTGAAATACCTGAAAGCAGTAAGAGCTACACATCGAAAATGAATGTAACTAATTTTGACAACCACACCTTAACTAGTTTTTCCAACAGGTACATTGCACTACTGTACTGCAGCATGTTTAGTGAATAAAAAGTGTTAAGTGACTAAAACTGCTACAGCTTTCCATATATTATCTGCATGCTGAAAGGTGAGAAGGGGCTGCTGCCAGCTCGTTAGCCAGACATCACACAGTGCAGTCAGCAGAGAGTGAAGAACTTATGTGTTTTGCTGTAATTATGCACATAGGAAAATCCTGCACACAGGTTACTAATAAAACATGAACTCCTGTAATTATCCCCACACAATTATATAATTATTTATCCGTTTCTCTCCTGCTAACCACCGTGTGACACTCAGCAGTATGTATTGCAGAGGTACTCAACCTGATCTGGTTGATCCCCAAATGAGAACTGAAAAGAAGAAACGTGACAGGCTAAGTAATTAAAGCTGTCTAATTTTAAGTGTATGCATTTGAGCCAAGTGCTCTCCAAGGCCCCTCACAAATTCTGAGACAAAACTGTGATGGTAAATTAAATTTTTGAAGCCTACCTGGCTTCAAGAGCCAGGGAAGCATCCAGGACTCAGCGTGAATTCAGTCTTCCACCAAGGAGATTGGTGTTGCTATAGGAAGTAAAAACTGTGATTATAAAACCAGAAAAAATGCAAGCATAATAGGGATTGAAAATAAGACAAGAAATCTTACAATTCCAATATATAACATCAACCACCATGTAAAATACCAGGTGAAATAATTGCTTCAGCTTAAATCCCAGTTCAGAATACAGAGTACAGTTAAGGCCACAGAAAAAACTGAAGCTAAAAAAGCAGTGATAGCTCTTGGAAGACGGAGGCAAGTGGCTCCTGGATAGCACTGAAGGTCACTCTAAAGGCTGAGGACTGGAAAGACTTCCCCAAATGAGGTACAGCCTGGGGTATATCTCTCTGTTCAGACGACCGAGCTGAAGAATTTTTCAAATGTAAAAATCAAGGTGGGTCACGTAGTTAAATCATAACCAGAATTATAATGGCTTACACAAGCAAAAAGTTGGGCCAGTCAGTAAAAACACACAGCAGAGGCTGTAACTCTCAATGCACAACTCCTGCACCAACCATCAGAAACTCAATTTTTCTTTTCTGTGAGGCACCTGTCACCACTCTGAGCCACTGCCACTCAAACCCCTCCAAATACTGGTGACAATGGACTACACACACACTGGAACAGCAGCACCCTTATTCTTTAATATTATTATCCCAAATATACCATCCCTTTTTCCTCGTTGTTCCAGTTACAGCTAACCCTCATAATTTGAGTATTATTCCCTCAGCAAAGGAACAGAATATGCCATTCCTAAGAAGCTGCAGGAAAACCAGCAGAATTCATCCTTCCTTGAAAAGCCACAGTGACTTTTGCTAAAGCAATAGAGACTCTTGCTAAAAAAAAACCATTAAGAAAGCAATAATGATCAGATTTTATGAATTCACAGAGGTAAAAATCTCTTCAGTTTCTCTCCCTTTGTGGGTTTTATGCCACAAAACCGAGGTGCTGTAATGGCCTGAATGGCAGGGAGCAGGTCATTAATGCTCAGCTCCCTGTTGCTAAACTGCCTCTTATTGTACCCCTAAATTTCATATGCTGCTGCCATGAGCACAGCATGCATATGGTACATTAGATAAATAAAATTAATTAACCTTGGACTTGGGATTCCTAATTCCCTATGCATAGCATTTGGGAACACAGTTACTCAGGAGCTCTCTAACCCATTTTTACACCGTCTTAGACCCTGTGGCTGTGCTAACCTACAGGTTCCTTTAGCCCCAGGTCGTTACACCACCTCAGTATAAAAATAGCCTTCTGCCTAAACAAATAATATTATTTTTCACTGCAAAGAAAACACAGAAAGCACCAGTGTCCCCAGGCAGTCTCCAGGGTGCTAAACGTGCTATTTCACTTTGGTACTGCATGTACTGTGAACACACTCAGTACTCCCACACACAGTGCTGTCTGATACGTCCTCATTGGAGAGTTCTCCAGGCACCAGGAGCTCTTTCCTCTCTTACCAGGAAATTCCAGGAGTCAGATAACCGGTACTGGTTAAATAAAGGTTTTGCCTTTGCTGTGCATATAAATGAAAAGCCCCATACTTATCACAAAAGTGTAAGCATCTCTACACAGATCACCTGGGAGTTGTAAACTCCACTGTTTGTAAGGAATTTTCACCCCTACCATGCAAGTGACCTCAAATGCCTCTCCAGCATCTTTCCTTCTGCAGAATTTATTGGCTCCTGGGGAACTGCTACACCTCTAAGCTATCCTGTCCTGTCAGGGCACTGGAGATGATTGAGGAAAAGGAGGAAAGCAGAACCTTCCAGCTGGTTACATCCCCTCTGGAGAGCAAGGACCTTGCAGCTGCTCCTGCCCCACACAGTCACTGCTCGGGTGCCACAGTGCCATCCCCACGGCACTCTCAGCCCAGGGCTGGCACACCCTGCCCCAGGCCCTTACTCCTCTCACAGTCATGCTGACAACTCCATTCTGGAACACTTAATTCAGGGTGTCAGAGAGCTCAGCCAGGTACTCTTTTTTAGACTATTCAGTTTCTTGGCCTCATTCATCAGGATTTCATTCTAATGTCTTACTAAACAGAAAAATATGAGTTGGGGCACTTCAGTAGAAAATGTGGATAAGCTTGGAATAAATGACCCTTGTGGAAAGTGTGCCTTTTGAAGAGCTGTAATACAGGAAGGACTTCCTGAGCAGGCCAGTGCAGTTCAAGTGTGATGTCAGGGTCATTATTCCAAGTTTTTACCAAAACATCCTGGATCAATGCAGTCACAGAAAATAAAAAATCTTTATCAGGAAAGCCTGATGGAGGTCAAGGCTCTTGGCTTTTGCGTTATCTACCACTGTTACCTCCTGTTCCACGCAAACTGCTATAACAGTTTTAATTAAGTTTCAGATGCAAGTGTTCTGTATTTTAAAACCATAATTAGATGTAAGATCCAGTATTCCCTAAAATCCTTTAACTGATCTTAAGAGAGCTGCAATTTCACGTTTCTTTTGATAGATGACCAGTACTGATGTTACATTTATACATTTATTGTGACCTGCAGAGTCAAGGAGAGGCAGGGCTGCCCCAAACTCCCAATGTCTCAGGAGGGGACAAGACCAGAGAAATATTTTTATCTTCAACTACCAATCTCCCATAAAATCTGTCCTTTACTAAAAATGAACCGTATGAAATCTCAGGAGAATAAAGAACAATACCAAGAAGAGTTCCAATAATCAGTCACTTATTTTTCACATGGAAGAGTTCGAAGGGTTGCCAGCCCAAGTGTGTTGGTATGCAGGAGCTGAGAATTAAAAATAGTAATATAAAAAGTGAATGCTTTTTCTTCTCTTTTCTTTATGCTTAATTTCTCTTCACTAAATGTACTTTGCACATTGTTAGGTAGATATAATATGTGTAGGAGGGATTGTCGAGGTTGCCATGGTTTCTCATTTTTAATGAGCTTTGAGACTTCAGAATCCAACCAAATACATTAATAATTACTACATCTATTTTTTCTCCCTTCCCCCCTCCCTTCAAAGCACTCCAAAAATTGCTGGTGCTAAAAGTAAAACCAGTGATTTGAGAGACAATAAAACATCAAAGTAGAAGCCCACCCTCAAGGAGTTGGCAAACAAAGGCTTGGGGAGGTAACAGGAGAAAATTACCACTGTGAGTCAGGAATCTGTTCCGTGGCCTCATGTCTCTCTTAACATCTGAAGTCAGCACAGTATTTTGTTTGGTTGGGTGCAAACTCCTCAAACACAGAGCAAACCAAGTCCCATCTGTCAGCACCAGAAGCTGGGGAACCACTGGAGGCTGCACCAGCTCTGGTACTGTTTGCTAACACTGCTCAACGCACAAGGACAGACTGAAGTGCTCAGAAGTCTGTGGGCAGCCACCTCCCCCAAAAACACAATTCCAGTGCTTATAGCCTGAGCTTGGGAAAAGAAAGGAGCATTTGTCTGACTTTAAACCCAAAAATCTGAATGGGACAACTCAGGCATTTATAAGCAAAGCCTTTTTTGACTAATTCACTGACTCAAAGTAAACAGACTGAAGAGGCAAAACCACTACTCATTTAAAAAACAAACAAACAAAATCTATTTCCTCCGTGAAGTGCTTTGTTTTTACACTACTGGATCAAGTAAATAGAGATAAATAAGATTAAATAAATCACTGCCAGCTAAGTGCACAGCTGAGGAGAAAAGCATTTAATGCTTCAGCAACCATTGAAACAGGTTTTGCATGGGAGCTTCTTGGCTGAAGCCATTTACTGTCGCACCATTTTTGATGCTCTCCTGATACTGATGAAATAGGTCAAGGTGTAGAGGGAATTTAGGCTCTGGATCTGTGAATAACTCCTTGTCCCAAACACATTAGCAAAGGTGGATTTGTTACTTGCTGCCACTGTTCACCTTACCTTGGGCAGTGGGGAGGAGCAGAAATCCTTCCCTTTGATTTGAGGGCAGATCAGATTGGAGTACTTGATTTTTGTACAGGAGAAGGGAATTCTAGCCTGCAGGAAACCATCTGATTGATACCACAGTGCTTACACAGCTCACAGGCAGCCAAGCAGCTGGGGCCAAGAGCTCTCAAAAGCATCAGGCACTGCAAAGACAGAGGGCGAAACCTCCAAGGGCTCCTTGTGGAAATTCCAACACATGCTGCCCTAAAACCTTGCAAAGCACTGGTGTGTATAACCAGCTCACTTCTGAGAGAGCTGGACATATGAAAACAGTAAAGCACAGATGAAGTAAAAGACTTGCTGAATGCCACACAGAAAATGTGTGCCAGAGCAGGACACCAAATCAGCTCCCAAATCCTGGAGACTTCTCAGTTGTGGTATCTATCCACAGACCACTCTTCTCTGGAAGGACGAAAAAGGACACCAGCACTACCTCTGGGTAGGGCAGACAACTGAAACCCTGCTGTGATGTTAGAGACTAGAGGAGCCCTAGCACAGAGGTGCAACTTGGCAGAAATTTGGAGGAAAAAAATAAACTACTTCTGCAGTATGAATCATCACAAACTTAAACATTGTGAAACAAACTTTTGGTGCCAACTTCCTACATGAAGTGTCTGAGGACTGCGACAGACCAGCAGTGCTTTTTTTCCTATAAACTCTTACAGAATGAAAGAAAATTGCCATATAAAAATTTCCATCCCACGTGGTAGCATGAATCAGAAATTGCTGATTTCTCTTGGAAAGGTCGTTAGCACTTCACTCGGAGTTTCCAGCAGAGTGGCTCCTCTGAGCAGAGCTTTGCTGGAACACAGTGCCCATCCCCATGAGCAGAGCATTGCTGGAACACAGTGCCCATCCCTACGAGCAGAGCTTTGCTAGAACACAGTGCCCATCCCCACGAGCAGAACACAGTGCCCATCCCAATGAGCAGAGCTTTGCTGGAACACAGTGCCCATCCCCAGGAGCAGAGCTTTGCTGGAACACAGTGCCCATCCCTCTGAGCAGAGCTTTGCTGGAACACAGTGCCCATCCCCAGGAGCAGAACACAGTGCCCATCCCCAGGAGCAGAGCTCTGCTAGAACACAGTGCCCATCCCCATGCCACTCCTGCCCACCACAATACTGTGAGTGCCCGTGGGAGGAGGCTCTCCCTGCTTTCTGGGCAGGACACATTGGAGGGTGATGGATCTTCACCCCAGCCCTTACCCAGCACAGCTAGGAAAAGCAGTGCCATGGACTGAGCAGGTCATGGAAAGGTTCTCACTCGCCCCCTTTCTGCATTTGCTCATACCCTTAACAAACCATGACCACCCTGTAACATGCTCCCTGCTACGTGCCTTTCCAAGCCACAATGTTAAAAAGATTACAGAGGACACAAAAATATTTGTGTATTTTGTCTCTTTTTTCTTCCCCCCAATAATATTTCCACATACATAGACTCAAACTGTAAGAAGAAATCAGCCTGGTCTGAGGTGATTCTTTAGACATATAATAAATGTGAAAAAGGAAAAACTGCCATGAGCAACAAAAAAGTTTGAGAGTCATTATATTGTCTATCTTTCACAACACAATTTTTGATGCCATCTGTGATTTTTTTTTTAAATTTTATCTTGCGCTTTAATTTATGAGAAGTGCTTTTAAAACCATGAGATAAAACATCAGCAGAAGTCATTCCAGCTGGGATTGTCCTTGAAGAGAAGGTACTTCTTCACAACCCCTGTAGCTAACAGATCCTGCCATCTTTCTGCAGCCAGTGGTGGCACAGAGTGAAATTCTTCCTTCACAAGCTCTTACACAATTTCCTGTGCCAAGCACACCACATGACTATTTGTTCTCATCCTTTCTCTGTTACACACAAGAAGGAGCCCACGTCAGGGATCTGAACAGCAGCAGGCCCATGACCCACTCCTATAATTCAACTTTTAGCTATTCTTCAAGCCGCATAGCTTTAATAGCTTTTTCATTTGATATTACTTCATTAAAGGTCATTTTTGTGTGACATTTGCAGAACTAGTTCTCTAATTATACAGCTCACCATATGAGAAGCTTTTTCAGGAACAGTTCATTCTCCTTTGCAAAGAGACAAAATTTAATTACAGAGTGGAAGACTTAAATAATGGTTACATAAAAAATACCTCTGTAAATCCCTTTTAATCTAGGCTTTGAATTCTGAAAGGTCAGGCTCTTATAAGGTCCTTAGTTTAAAAACAGATCATGACTTAATTACAGATCATCATTACACACTTCAAATTGTTTTAGTGGACATTGTTCATTCTCCTTTGTCACAAATTGTGAGTTCTGAAAACACCTAGAGATTGCCAGTCAGAACAACACAACCACCATCCCTCAGGCTGGGCTCTGCACCTGGATATTTTCAGCAGAGTCAAATTAAAACTGAAACAAGGATTGAAAGCTAACCCCCCAGAAAAATCTCATTGCTGAGAGGTTGTCAGTAGCTGCAATCACCTGTAATGCCACACTGTTCTTCCTGAGAGGGAATGAGTTTGGATTTGTCTATAGTGAGATAAATTTACTTCCTGAAAACTGCTGTGAGTGTTCAACTTCCCTGAGTGGTGGATGCCTTGGAAATCCCAGCCATGAAGGAGCCAAGGTTCATGTAGCTGGTCAGGACATCTGCTAACAGGATCCTCCCACGTCCAGCACACAGCTCTGGAACTGGGAAAGCCAACATTCATGGTCCCCTCATTCACATTTTAACTTTTTCATTCATAAATGTATCAGAAAACTTTCTGATCTCATCTGTCACTTTCCTAGAGCCCAGACTAAATTGCAATTGAACTTTCCACCAGCCCAAATCCACTTCAACTTTAAGGATTTCCTCTTAATTTCTGCAGGATACTTGGGCTTTTCCAAAACATGATGTTAGCAAAGGAAGTGTCCCATGCTTTGCCTTACTGGTCATCCACATGCTGCTAAAAATAACATGACTTTTAATCTCTCCAAGGCTCCTGTGTATTCTTTAATTTTGTCTACTACATGACTATCATATTCCTTTAGTTTCTCTAATTTAGCAGACAGTCAGTATTGGAAGGTGGATTTTTTTTACCCTTCTTTCACAGAGGATATTAAATATGTGAAGCTCAGAAATTCAATGAGCAAGGAAGAAGATACAACAAAGTCTTTCTCACCTAAATCAGAGGATGCTTGGAATACAGAGCTCAGAAAGGAGATTAAGCAACTGTTTGTTAACACAGATTTACTCAGCAGGAAGCTTACCATGTGTCCATTAAATGAAACTCCACGTAAGTTTCATTTCTCCCACACAGGCTCAGAAATTGCACCTTTCCTTCCAAAGACAGAGGAGAACTGGATACAATGGATCTTCTGAGTGGCTGGTGAACCTGTAGAACACAGTTAGGGCATTTGTAAGCAGACAGATAAGGTCCTTGCAAGGCCAGACTGAGGACACTTAGCAGGCAGGTGGACTTTGGCATTCCCAAAGGTAGTGGCAAACCAGTTTGCACTATTTTCTGTTCCTTTCAGGATCTGTGAGCTTTGGGGCCAAGCAGCCTTCAGGAAATCTGCCAGTGATGTGTCTAGAATCCCTTACATCTAGGAAGGCAGCCTTGGCCCATAATGTTTCTGCTTTTCCTGTTTCACTGTGATTTCAGTTCCTCCTTATTTTAACCCCCCAAATAGTTTTGTGCTGAATCAATCCCTATAGCATTTGGAGCACCTTATGACTTTACAATAGATAGACAGACTGCAGAGAAAGGCACATGCAACCACAGCTACAGTTCCTCAAATGATCTGAGAAAATGCAAAAGAAAAGCTGAGCAGCTTTTTCTCTTTGAAAATAAGTATCTTAACATTGTGCGTTATGAGGTTAAATTGATTTTATTATAAAACAAGTAGAGCAGTTCATAAACAGTTTATGCCAAATCCAAGCATCTCTTTCAAATGCACATTTCCCAGTTTGGAGCAGTCAGTAACAGCACACCTGCAGTGAGTTGGGATTACATTCGGATTTGTGCTTTGTACAGTAAAATTTATGTTATTCTTTTTTTATCAAATTCCTTTTTTGACTGCAAGCTACAATCTAACAGTGAACCAATCTCTCCTGCAGCACACGCTGTTCTCTCACACATTCCCAACTCAGGGATTCAATGCAAACCCTGTGCTGTTGTCCAGCAGCTGAGTGCACACAGCCCACAGACATTCCCCACGGCCACACTTGCCAGAAAAAGTCATCCTGGCTGGGCTGGTGACACCACCTGTGCCAGGGCCACCTGCCAGGCTGAGTGTGGGGCTGGAAAGGTCTCTGGGATGGCACCGGTGCCAGCTGTCCCACAGCACACCTCCCACCAGGGCTGGGGGCTGCCAGGGACCGCAGCAAGCTTGTTCAAGGGCAGTGAAAGCACAAATCCCCTGGCTCGTGGTCACTGTGCCAAAGCTGGCCAGAGCAAGGGATGCTCACACTGCAGCCCTCCCTGCCCAAGGCTGAGGGAGGCCTGAGCAGCCATCTGTGCCTGCAGAGGCAATGTCCCCTCCAGGTACATGGACAGGCACCATCAGGAGCTCATGGGACACCTGCCACTGCAGCTCTGCTCACCAGCTCCAGCTAAAGGACAGCTTGGCTGCAGGGGAGCTGCAGATCTGCCTCACCAGCTCCGCTCACCAGCTCCAGCTAAAGGACAGCTTGGCTGCAGGGCAGCTGCAGCTCAGTACAGAGAGGGATGCTCTGCATGGGTGCCAGGCGGGCAGGAGAGGTGGCAGAACCCATCAGGGGCACACAGTTAGGAAAGAGTTCCCTAAGGACTCTGTCTGGCTTTTACCAAGGAACAGGAATAGGTTGGTGGAACAGCTATTTTTGTGGCACCTTGCAAACCCTCTCAGCAGTTTAGTGCCAGCTCCAAGGGCTGTGAACATCCTTCTCACCCTGGAGAAAGCAGGGTCTCTCCCTCAAAAGCAGCCCCCCAAACTGGCTTCCCTAGATCTAAATTTCATTCTCTACAAGAGGACTGAGGACATTTTCTTCCCTGCATCTTGGAGCACAGCCACCCTACCCAACTGCAAGAACTTCGGCCCAAGACATTTTTGCATGCTTACTATGAAATTAACATTTTTGTATATATTAAAAACAGTGGTCATTCTTAATATCTAATTAAAAAAATTAATTAATAATTCAGATCACTTTCACATGATAAGACACACTGGTTTAGAAATAAAGAAAATCAAGTATGGGTAATCAAGAATAAAATAAATAAATCAAGTATCAGGAAAGAACATTCAAGGTCAGTTCCCTGCTACAGGTGCTCCTCTTTAGGTTAGAAAACAATCAATAACTTCTGCTAATGCCTTTTCTAGAAAAAGGCTCCAGAGAAAGTTTATCTTTTCATATTGATCCTGTGGAGAACCACAAACCTATGGCAAATTCTATCTTAAAGTCACTTTCAAATCAGCAAACCCAGGAGAGAAGGACACCCTGAGATCCCAGAAAGGAAATGCTCCTGCACCAGAGCAAGCTGGGAAGAGGCACAGCCATGCTATAAGAAGTTGAACAAAACAATAAAAAACTATTGGAGCTTAAATGACAAACACATAGCATATTTGACTGATACCAGAAAGCAAATTTAAAAATAGTGTTAAATAATAAAAATATACATTTAACTCTATTTTATTATTCCCCAAAGAAATAATAAAAAACACAGAATCATACTGACTACTGGAGTTAATGGAAATGATGAATGGAGTTTTAGGGTGCATCTGCACATTGTTTCCTTAAAAAAGTCTCCCCAGTTTCATGCATAAGATGAAAGACCTTGTCCACAGAAATGTAAGTTAAATTATCAATTTGCTCCACTATTAAGCATGTTTATAAACTTAAATGTCACAATTAGACTCCTCCATGGTAGAAGGAGAGCTGCTGGAGAGTTTTCGTTTGGTTTTTTTTTCCTAAAGAGATAAAAAAGTAGAGCTTCAATGAAAGTAAAGTCCATTGACTTTCATAAAACACAAAATAAAGGTCATGTATAAAGGCTTTAAGTCTTCTGGGAAATAAGAATTTAGTCCTGTTCTCAGAAAGAAAGATAATCAGTGGCAGGCCTGGTCTGTTCTTCAGAGTGTTTCTTGCTCAAGAAGTTTTATTTCCTCTTTTTTTCTGCTTATAATAGGACCCACTGAAAATTTCAGACATATTTCAAATATTTTCCATTTTACTACAATTCAAAATAGAGAATTGGAAAATACCTCCACAAAGAGTATACAGGCTGAGAAGTGAGAATCAAGCCATGTGTACTCATAGGAACACTAATTATTTAATCTCTTGTTAAATTTTAATCTTTTCCACAACTGGCTAATAGTAAATTCAAATGAATTTTTGGCTTTAGGTGTCCCAAAAACGTTTACGACTTTACACATTTATAGGAGGAGGGGAGAGACAAAATACAAACAAAAATCAGGATGAGATTGATGGTTTTGCTGTTGTTACCCAGGTCAGTTTTAGAAGAGCCAGCTTTGAACACATTCCCTTCACTGCTGGGGCACATCTTGGAAGCTGCAAGAAGAGTTCAGGTTTTGACAAGAAAATGGCTTCAAGACTACCAAAGCTATGAAAAATAGTTCATTTTAATTTTGCAATATTTGTCTCAGGCCCTTAAATGAGGCACAAAGGTGGGAAAAGGATCTCCTCATTTTCCCTGAGATTCAGGAGAGGATCTCAGAACCAGGACAGATGAAACTGCATTGTGCCTTTCTCCATATTCTCTTTACTGATTCTTTTCATATCCCAACAAGAAATGTGATTAGTTAGACACTGAGCCATACAATGGAACAAATTTTAATTGACAGAGGAAAACAAAAAGATTACAAAACAAATTAATTTCTTCTTTATTGTTTCAGAATCTGTAATCATTTGTGTTCAAGCAAATGGCAATATCTTTCATCTGAAAAACATTCCAGGCTAATACTTCTGTGGTTTCTTCTTTTGTTTGCAGATATAAGTGGCTTGTTAAGATCCTGATTAGATCATGACATTTTCTAATTCTTTGGATGGTGATTCAGAATTGCTACCAAGAGGCACAGCCTGGCCCACAGAGGAAATGACAGAGAGAAAGACTCTTCTGGAATGGAGTAGCACTAGGTTTGCACCTAATGCAAGTATTTAACAACCTGTTTCCTTTCTGCTCTGCTAAACAACAACAATTGCTCATTTCACTTCTTTTTAGAAAGGTATTCAGAGCTCTAAAATGCATTTATTATTTTTCCAGATCAAACCTCTCTGCCAGGAGGTTCAGCATTATGTTGTGTAACTGCCCTGCCTGGGATTCAGCTCCTGGCTGGAAGAGCTCAGGGTGTGAGCAAGGAACAGCTCCAACAGCTGCTGACTCGTGCTGAGAGTCTGGAAACTGCTCAAGGATCACCCTGGGATGTGGCTCAGCCTCTCATAGAACATGACACCAGTTTCCTTTTAAATGAAATCTTGAGCTCTAATAAAAATCCCTTCCTAGAAAAGAATTCTCTCTGTCTCTTGGCCGTCCCTCTCATCAGCCTTTCTCCTTCCCTCCCTTCCATTTTTCTCGGGTGCTCATCGGCAAGGCTACAGCAGAGCAGCTCTAACTTGCCTCCTGGGCCTGGGCACAGGGAAAGCAGCTCACTACAGCAGCTACAATGAAAACAGGAATAAAAGAGTTCTGAAGCTGTCACCAACTTTTCTGAGCATAAGTCAAAATATTTCAAATCAAGTCTGATGACCCAGGAAGATGAATTTCATTGTGTCAGATGGGGCCAACCTCCACATGTTCATTGTGGGGATTTTTGCCTCATGTCCTCCAAGCCACGACTACAGAAGAGGATAAGGCACTAGACAGAATCCCACTGAATATATGTTTCCCTCTAGTAACATGCCTGAAAGCTCTAAACCATTGTGACACTCAGCCAACACCATCAGCAAATCCCAGGAAATAGGGGATGGCATAAAGTAGCTGAAAGATGAGCTTCTCTACAGCTTTCTGCAACAGGTTGGTACATCTTAGCTCCTTCCTGTTTTGGCAGCCACCCAAGGCCATGAAAACTGCCAATCCTGCAACTTTCCTCAATATGGGAATGCTTGTCTGCACAGTGAAACAATTGCAGAATAAACTAGGGCATAAATTGAGGTTCTTATCTATTCTGGTCTCATAACTGGTTCATAAAAGCACACAAAGCCCAAGTTGCTACTAAACAGTTTTCTCAATATGCCTTAATATACCTCTCAGATATTCACATTGCACATTAAGAGGACTTGTTTAAAGAACAAGAGAGTTTGGAGACTGTGTGTCTGTGTGAGGGCTAGCACAGTGCAGGATAAGCTAATAAATAAGGATTGTCACCTTTTCCCAAGGCATCCCAGATATTAACACCCAAGAGGTACAGCAATGCTAGGAGCAAACTGCACAGTCGTCAGAACAACAACCACACAGCTTGGCCATATTTATGGATTGAGAGGAGTAAGTTGCCAGGAATCTGAAGAAAGAGAGAAATCAATTAAATCAAGGGATTCAGGACCTCTGGGCTGCTTTGGCCACTGGTCCTTGGAATGGAGATTCTGATTCTTGGTATCTGTCTGGGTAAATAGACACAACCATCCTGTGAAAACATGGCAGAAACTATACACATCTATTTTATTAACCCAAGGTCTTTCCAGCACATGCCACTGCCAGGCTGTGAGCAGCACCTGGATGTACCAACACATCTCATTTGCTTGTCCATTTACAGTTTACATCCTCCCAGATGAGCTTTTCCACTGTAAAACACTTATGCACTGATCTCCCCAGGCAGCAGGATCTGTGCAAAGAGCAAATGGTATCTGCTCTTATTAGGGATTCAGTACAAGGCTGGCCTTGCACATTTCTAATTTTATTTTTTTTTCTCCGAAAGCTCAATCTAGAAAGTTATCACCACTTGAGGAGAGAACTGAAAGACTGATTCACTTTTTTTGCACTCAGGAATTTAGAATTTTGCAATCAATTTAAAGCCATATAAAATCTTGTCCTTGGTCCCACTTTTTTGTGGGAAATGTGCAAACATATTTTTTTTGCAAAACCAGCAAAAATGTAACAAATGCAGGTTGCACATTCCACAAGACCATAAAAAATTTTCAGATTTTCAAGAGAAACTGGTAGTAGAAAATACTTTGAAGAAGTTCAAAAATTACCTGTGGAGCAAGTTGTTGTTAATTACTATTGAGTTTACATACTCAGTGGAATTCCAAGAAGGAAATTTTGTGGGAGTGAGACAATCCAAAATGTTACAAAATGGATAAAATCTTTGGGGTTTAGAGCTTTAACACACCACTAATAGCTGGAAGTCTGTCAGAGGTGTCTCCACAGGCAGCTGATTCTATAAACGGATGCTCTAAGCTTTATTACAATTTCATCTGGAACATTCAACTATTTTCAGTGATTTCTCAGAAGAAATATTCATACTCACTTATGGCAAGTACTTGGCTTCTAGGGAGTCAAATATCCAACTCCATAAAACTTATAAATCCTGACAGCAGCCTCACAAAGACAGACTGCCCCAAGCCAGGTTAGGTACAGTCGCATTGCTCCCACTTAGGTATTTAGCCTGTCCTTAATCACACATTCCCATTGTGTCCAGCAGAAATGATGGGCAGAAAGAAATGACAGCTCCACCTGAGTCCTGCAGGATGGAGGCTGAGATAAACAGCTCATTAATGAAAGCAGAAAACAGGAGCACTCATCTATTTTCACCCACAGATTACAAGGAAGCATTGACCCCAAGTTCATGTTAATGCTCTTATCAGCACATTAATCAAGCTCTGCGTTCAGATCTAGTTGGGGTCTGAAAGGGAAAAACTAACTGGAAAGTTTTTGTAATTTCACAAAAGAAGAGCTGAATACTGAGGGTTAAAAGGAAATAATTTACCAACCATGGTGCATTATTATTCTCAGGGATAGTGCTTTCTAAAATTATGGGTCCTTATGGAAAAGTATTTTTCATAATAACCAATCCACTGCTCAAGAATGTATTTCATAGCAGCATCCTCCCAAAGGCATTTACCAGGGGAAACATTCCAGCTCTGTCTGTATTACATTTGAAATAATGTTAATACCATCTCCTTGGCAGGGATACAAATGGACACAGGATTTTTCCTGTGCTCTCCCTGTCTCCCCATGGGGGCCAACACTTACCTAGGTCATCCACCAGCCGAACTACTTCTGTTACATTATTTATGTTTTAATGAGTACAGACTCACAGGCCAACAGCAGGGATGGAAAGCACAAGGACCTGGCTAGTTCGTGTACAGCAGCCAAGTTAGTATCATTGAACTAAGAGAAATCCATAAATATGGTGAGCAACAGCACGGCTTCAGCAACTCTTTGTTGGGTCAAGAAGAAATACTTCCAGAAGTAGCAACACTATCAACATCAGCCGGTGTACTTTAGTAGCTCTCTTTTTCTACACAGTTTCAGGCCAATTATAGAATTCAGCCATCAGTGCTTGTATCACAGCATTTAAACAAAGAGACACGTAACGCCCTGGGTGTGTTTGAGGACAGAGACACTCCCCGTGGCCATGGGGCATTAGAAGATGTGGGCCTGAGGCTGCTCCCAGCGATGCTGTCACCCACGGCACTGCTCAGTGACAGCAACAGCACAGACCCGAGCTGTGGGGCTGCTGTCACCCATGGCACTGCTCAGTGACAGCAGCAGCACAGACCCGAGCTGTGGGGCTGCTCCCAGCCATGCTGTCACCCACGGCACTGCTCAGTGACAGCAACAGCACAGACCCGAGCTGTGGGGCTGCTGTCACCCACGGCACTGCTCAGTGACAGCAGCAGCACAGACCCGAGCTGTGGGGCTGCTGTCACCCATGGCACTGCTCAGTGACAGCAACAGCACAGACCCGAGCTGTGGGGCTGCTCCCAGCCATGCTGTCACCCACGGCACTGCTCAGTGACAGCAACAGCACAGACTCGAGCTGTGGGGCTGACCCCACCCGTGCTGGGAGCTGCCAGTGGCAGCTTCTCCAGAGCACCTTCAGTTTGTTCCAGCTCTGGTCACACGGAACTGGACATTGGGCTCTTAAGGAATTCAGCAGCTGCACTGGGAACAGAAGGACAGGAAGAGATGAGAGCCCTTCTCACCCTTCCTCAGTGCTTGCACAAGGGCAAGGCAAGCGGTGAGGAAAGGACAAGTTTTCAGAACTACAGCAGGAGTTCAGCGACGAAATCCTCTTCCCACACAACTTCAGAAGCCCTCTTGCTCACAATACCAATTCTCTGCACATTCCAAAGAAGTATTTCCTCCTGTCAAGCCCCTTTGGGACTCCCACTCTCAAGAAAAACATGCCAGCCATGAACTCAACAAGTTTTCCGGTATTTCTCCCTCTAGCTTATTTCTATCCCCATTATCTACTCTACAGAGATGTTTTTCCTCCCCAAACACCTCTCTCCCCGCAGTGTAAGGACAGACACACTCATGTATTCTCACAGTTTGAAAAAGGGGGTGTTCTCACAACGATCAGCATTCGCAGCACCCAAAATTAATTAGTTCTATAGTTCATTTGAAATAACATTTAGGTGAAATGTCCTTGGTGTGTGAGAATCCCAGTCCTGGGCAGCAGATATAGAGCAGCATGATCAGAATTGTCCCTCAGCATCACACATAGCATCCAAGAGTTTTACTGCTTCAGTAACAAGTGGGAGGGGGAGGAGAAACAGTGGCAGCACAAGTTTCTTATCAGAACAAATCCTCCTGCAACCAGAGAAAAATTAGAGCTTTGCATTCACACCAATCTGGTCGCTTGAGTGTATCCATGGTAACTCCCATCCTTCAGAAATTCCAGTGTGCATCTCCACACTGCTTTTACATTCCACTAACACACCAACAGAACTGAGAGCACTGGAGTGTTGGCTCCATTAATCTGCTTCTCCTTCAGCTACAGAAGTGCATTAGGAGACAGAAAAGCTCCCCCACATCTACTCTTGAACCCAAATTCCTCCAGCATGCAGCTGGAATTTCTGGATTACTCTGTTCTTTGACTATAGTATTTATTATCCTGCACCAGGAGGATGAGCCCTGCAGGATTCTGAACAGTCTGAATGCATTGCTGAGCACCATTTACTAATGTCTGACTGACACGTAAACTTCTGATTATATAAAAAAGGATGAAAATTATTTTATTATATCAATAACATGTTTAAAAATTCTTAGCAAGAATATGGTATAGAGAATTTTCTCAAGAAATTTGACAACTTCAATAACCTTTCTAATGTGATTTAATCAAAGGCTTCTTAAAAGACAGGGTTTTAATATGTGGATGTGAAAAAGAAAATTACCTTGGCATTTTGGATTTCTCTATGATAAATCAAAGTCTCCTGCTAAGTTAGCTTGCTATTCTTAGATAACTTGATGATACCCTTTAATATCATATCATCACACAAAAATCAGAATGAAAACCAATATCTGAAACAACAGCCTGTGAAAATTATGATATTTAAATTACTCAGTGAACAGGACTGGGGTGTTGTTTCATTGGGACAGAACAGTGTGATTCCATTGCAATGCCATTACAACTTTCAGTAACTGTGAAAGGAGAAAAGGGAAGGATTTCTGCCCCTGCAGGAGCTGACCCCTGACCGCAGAGCACAGCCACAGTCCTGGCAGCAGCATTCCCACCCCACTCCTGCCCCAGGACCATGTTCTGCCCTGTGCAGCCCTCACTGCCTGCCCACACCGCTCTGCTTCTGCTCTTTGCTTCACCACACCAAAACTCTCCTTATTTTAAACAAGAAAGCAGATTAAGTCATGTTTAAAGCCAACAAACAAACAAAAATACAACCCCCAAAATCAACACGCAGTAGATAAGGAATTGTTCTTAAAGGAACTTTTCTCCCATCAGCTTTGTCTTTGTGCTTCTCTTTATAATTCAAATTCAGAGCAGTGCCAGAAAATGGCAGACATGTCCTTGGAACAACACATGCAAGACAGGACTATTTTTATCAATAAAACACTTCCAGTGTTATCTTTGGCAAGACTGGAGCACCAGTGTCCTGGAACTAGGTAAAACCAATGGAAATCTCCTCTCAATCTCATTTTTTGAAATCTCTTTCATGTTGCCTTTTGTGGTAGAAACAGATTGAGTTAATTGCTGCTTTTTTAGTTACTATGTGAGAAAAAAGCAAAATTACCTTCAGAATAAGACCTGCATGTATGCAGAGAGCTAGCATGAGCTCTCTGCAGAATACAAATGGAACTTGCCAAGCAACATTTGAATTTTTAGATTGTATTTCATTCAAATGCCTAAAATTTGGAAGAAGCTTTTCTTGGGAGGACTTTTGTTCAGTGAAGAAATTAGAGTTTTGCTATTTACACAAATGCCAGTCATTTTCCAAAGCCATCCCTCTCTGCTCTAGAGTCCGACTGCCTAGAGCCAACCTAGCACTGTCTAAAGCAGCTTTCCTTTCACCTGGCATGCTCCTGCAACACCTACAGAAACTCTGAGAATGCAAGATGTGACACTTTTTATATTTACATTGGAAAAAGAAAAAAAATTAACAACAGCTTCTTCTGCTTGGAAGAACGAAAAAGAGATCTTAGTAATCCTAAAGAAGCTGTAAAATTCTCCCTTGCCCTCTTCACACCTCTCCTTGGCAAGGACTTGCACAAAAAGATACAAACAGGGGGATATTATTGCTTCAGTAAAGGGTTTATTAATGTATCATCTGCAAAGTCACAGCATCTGCATTCCTTATCAGAAAAGTACTGAGTTATTTTTCCCTTTCTTCACCTCTTTATTAAAACTCTAAATATCACCTTTGTGCCCAGAACACTGGGGGAAATCAATCTGATGTCTGGAAAGTCAAGGCTTAGACGTGGGAATGCTTTTGTCTTTCAAAGTTGTATTAAAAGTAAGAGTAATGGAACAAGCCAAACTAAGAGAATATGAAAGGAAACAGAACAGAAGAAATCAGAAGATTTGGAAATGTATTTTAATTACAGAGACTGCAGATAAGGCAAAAATGCAGGGTAGACTCAGGAGATTCAGCAATGTCTGAATACTGACAGGTTTTCAGATGGCTCAGACTCGCTGTGCAGAAGGCAGTAAATATTTCATGGTGTTTATTTGAGTGTTTTCACTTGGAGTCAGGTCTTCTGGGTTGGTAAAACCCAGAGCCATGTGATCACAGACCCTGATGAGAGCCCACACTGAGCCCATGAGCAGCCCCATTGGCTCTGAGGCGTGGGTCAGAGCGTGGGGCTGCAAACCACACAGCTCCAGCTGCTTCCCAGGTTTGTCCTCAAAGGGGCAGAAAAACTCATCCACAACTCTCCAGCAGTTTTTATGGGTTGAGTCAACAGATCTATGCAGGTAAATCACCTGTATCCTTCTGCAAGCTCAGAAGCCCCAGCTGAAGAACCACACCTAACCATCCCCTGTCAGTTCATCCCAAAATAAGTTTTAGTGATGGAAATGAAGAACCCAGTAAAATCGAGATGGCACAGTGGCAAAGAGCCTCTCCCTGCCACAGCTGCCCTCTAGAATTTACACACCTGAGACCTCCATTGCACTGGCTCTAGGCTTTAAGACTATTTGTTCTTCAAACCTTCTCCCCCATGAGCCATAACTTTATTTCCTTCTAAAACATGACAGACTGAACACTGGAAAAGGCAGGATGTACCCCACCTGGAATTATCATATCTTAGGGATAAGGCAGCCCTGATATTTGGAGTCAAGAAGGATTTTCTTCCCCACCAAAGACTCGTCACGCTTTCTTGTTTTCCTGGGAGGAAAGCTGCATGGGGGCAGCAGGGTTTGTTCTTAGCTTTAAAGCTATTTGTGATGACTCAGTGTAATATCTACTTTGGAATATTAAATATTCCCCAGTAAACACTTGACAAACCATTCACACACAGAAATACATTTTAAAAATCAAAGAAAAGAGAGCAAAATAAAATGTTTTACATTCCAGTTGAAACGATGAAAAGGTGACATGAGATGTTTCTGCCTCTACCCTGCAGACACCACATTTTATCATCCTTGGGGGTGACGAATGCAGCATTTGTACAGTTATTTTCTTCTCTACTGAAGCCTTTCTGGAATACTGTCAGACACAGACATTTGCCTTGCCCAGGTGGTAAAATTTTATTCCTATTCTCCTGTAAACAACAGCAAATTACCAGTGCATTTCCTTCCCACCAAACCACCTTAACAACCGCTGTGAAACAGCTCCAACATTCAGAGGGAACTTGGAATCTACGGAAACCTGCAAAGCCTCCAAAGGAAAAACAACACCACTGGTAAAAACAACAGCAAAAGATTTATGTTTTGCTACCTGGAACCTGAAAATTCTTAAAAGACACAGACTGAGGTTTTGAGAAGGAAGTGGTTTAATGCAAAGGTGCAAACATTCCCTTCCATGAGCAAAACCTTCTGCCCAGGACACAGTGGTGCCATTGGCTCCTGCCCAGCACAGCTTCAGACTGAGCCAGGACAGTGATGGCAACACTGATCAAACATCACCAGCAGGAACTTCCCTGTCTTTGCTCCTGGTGGGAGCTGGTCATGCATCTGGCAGAAGAACAACATTTTTTGCTTGAGGGAAACTGCATCTGAACTGGAGTCAAACCTATGTTTTTCAGAACATCCCATGGATTGGGAATGCTAGGAAAATTCAGTAGGAAGAACATACATGTGCATGCATGCTTCCTGGCTTCTCAAAGAGATGTATGCTTTTCCCCAATTCCCTGCAAGTAAGAGATCCCAGATTCTCTTTCCTCCTTCTTTTTCTTCACTATCAGCTTCAGGAATTCTTGAATACTTTTCCAGACCTCAAGTCTGCCTGCAGCTGATTGTTGCTATTCAATAGCCACCGATTCCAGCCAGTGTGTGGCTGGGGTTAACCAGTATCCCTATCAGGCAGCTGAAATTCGAAAAATGTTATTTTACAGGGTTTTTAAAGAGCCCAAGCCCTGTGGCATTGTAAGGCACTTCCTTTCCCGACATCTTCAAAGTCAACCCTGATTCTTTTAACTGCAATTTTCCTCTATTACATATTATCCAGGAATCTCACAGATGAAACCCAAAAGGGGCTGCTCCCTGTGAAACAGAATGCAGACCCTCACAGAGCTCACTCCCACCTCAGACAACAAGGCTGCCTTACTTTTTTACCAGCATATATAGAATCACTGTATTTCCACCAGGATATTCCAGCCTGGATGCTCAGACAGGTGGCTATGCTGGTGATTTGAACAGAGCCCTGTGTGCCTCACCTGCCCTAAGCGTGAGGGTCCCTGGCGGGGAACAGAGCTTTGGTCCCAGATCCCAACACGCCCCAGGCAGGCTGCTGGGCTAGACCTCCATGGCCAAACCCTGACACCTCACCTCTAATCAGGGCTGCCCTTCCATCACAGCACGAGCCCTGCCAACAGAACCTTTAACTCAGACCAAAGCAGATCATTCTTTTAACCCTGACAATCCTTTGTCAGCGAGGAAGCTGTACAGCCAGAACACAACTCCAGGTTTGGCTTTTGATCACAATTTTCTCAGCTCCTGGGGATAAAGAGGATGAAATATGCAGGCCATGTCAAAACCACTAAGGCCAACTTTGTAATAAAACAATTCACTTCCAATACTTTGAGAACCTTGAACATTTTTGAACTACGTGTAACAGGAGATGAGGTAGTATTTGATTTATCTCTTAAATGAAATTCCAGGAAGGTGCATTTATACATAGCTAAAAAGAGCTGCAATAATTCCACGAGTCCGTGCTCTACCTGAACACATCCATTTGCTGTAAAGTTACAACACACTTTGAAAAGATGAGGTAGGGCAGCCTAATAGATCCATTTCAATTACAGATCTAACTCAAAGCCTCTTTCTGCCCAGTTCTGAGCAGCACTTTGAAGTCCCAAAGATGAAAGGGTGCTCAGTGTCTGATAGCCTGAGGGTTCTGGGTACAAATGAGTAAAAGATCTGACTCCTCATTGACCAGGGCCAGCCTCTGCTGGAGGTATCCCCAGCTGTAAGGAAAGGCTCCCCTGCCCACTTCTGTGCCACTTCATGCTCGGGTATATATGCTGTTAAAACAAATTCTGAACCTGTATAACAATAGATCGGACCAAGGATGAGTAAAATGGGCTTAAAAATGAAATGAACTTTGAAAAAACTTTAAGAACATGGTAAATATTCTAGATTAAAAAAACTGTCCACAATTGCATTCCCAAGGCCATGAGACATCCAGTAGCATTCAGTACCAGCACCAGTTTCTACCAGCACAGGCCAGGAGAATCAGGTTAACAATTCCAACAGCCATTTATAAAGCTGCCAGCCTAAACAATGGCTTTTTTAGTATCTCACCATTGATCTGAAATAACAGACCAGCTTCTCTCCCATGGTTCACGAGCCTCAAAAAGAAGACAAAATTTAAGTCACTCAAAACCACCAATGTTCTGTAGGCCATTAGTGGAATTTTCAAGTCTTTGGGTAGCCACGCACCTTGACTTCAGTGCATATTTTGTTTCTGAACCACAATCACAGAGCTGAAAACAATAATCAGCATGTCCAGTTCAGACACACATGACCCCACATCCCTCTGCACAGATCCAGTACCCCCTGTTCATTCCAGCTGCTGAGCTGGGTATTGTTTGGTTTCTGAATAGTAATGGAGCCAGACCTCTCTGTGAATAAAAACGCATTTCTTGTGAGTCAAAACGACCAAAGGATTTTGTTTCCCTCCCCCATCTTCTTTTCCCTAAATTCTGGAATGCAGAAATGCGTCATAATTGCCCTGAAAGCAGCAGAGGGAATACAGCAAGGAGGGAGTTGGTCTCTACATAATTCTATTCCTTTGCTTTTTGATCATGGTCCAACGAAGGAGTGTTGTCACAAAGACTCCCTGTTATCAGTGTGCAACTAAAACCTTCCCAGAAACTTATTCAGATTGTATGTAGGCATTCATACTTAATGGATAAAACCTTTGCCATGTTCTTTAGAACCCCTGCATAAACATTCAGCAATTGTATTCCTTTGTAACCAGTGAGGTTTTGAGAGAGGGATAATTTTCTACTAGAAACTAAATGGTACTAAATGATGTTATAAATACAACAGCTCATAATCCAGCACAGCTCTGACATTTTTGTGCAAGATCTTCGTTGTGCAAGATCTACAGTGAAGATGTGAAATGAATCACTGAAGATGGCTGACAAACACACAGGTGTCACACTCACAGGATGCTTTGCATTGGTTGTGGGCTTTTGTGTTTCCAAGCAATCATTAAGTAGTTTTTCCTCTAAATCTGGATAGTTTCCTGGAGCATTTACAGCACGAACACTACAACACTGTGCTAGGGCAGGACAATTAAAAATAAATAAATAAAAAAGAGAAAACAAAAGACTTGCCAGAAGAAGAATTTCTCTCCCTTCTTCTTCAACTAGAGTCTCAGTTACTGTTTCTCCTCTTTTCAGTGCCTAGCACAAGAAAAACATGGGAAGAGCACACAGCATAAATGCTGACCAAAAAATTCAGTTGTCCTCATGACTGGCAAGTTCACCTGCAGAAACACTTCTGCTGCTGTCCATCCTGGAGCTGTGAGCTCCGTGAGCAGGGATGAGCGAGGAGAGCAGGGATGGCTACCCACACTCCCAGCTCCCCGAGCCCATGGGCAGCAGACTGAGCTCAGGGTCTCACAGCAGCCTCATCCCCTACAGTGTCTCACACCAGCCTCATCCCCTACAGTGTCTCACACTCAGCCTCATCCCCTACAGTGTCTCACACTCAGCCTCATCCCCTACGGTGATTTGTGAAAAAAGCTCATTCACAGCAACTCTTGAAGAGAACACTGCGAGAGTTACACTCTCATGGGCAAGTTCATGTCTCACAACTCAATTAACCATATATGGAGTTTACTTTTTTTAATATACTCCTTCAACTTACTTGGTTTTTATTTTTTACTCGGTAATTTAGGCTACAGAAGGGGACACACAGAAATTGTGGTGGGTTGAGAGTGCAGTTAGCTGAGGAACTCACTAGTAGTGCACAATGTGTCCATTTTCTGTGTCCATGGTTATAATGTTGTAATAAATACATTTTAAAAATTCATCAAGCATTGCAGTCTGAAGAAGAAGCAATAAACATGTTGTATGATATTGGAAATACAGTATGACTGCTGAGATAATTTTAATTAATCAGCTTTTAAGTCCTGCAAGGTATCTTGTGTTATTACAACCCTGATATTATTTGTTATTTTTTGGTACAACAGATTGCAGGGGACACATAGAATTTTATTTACCTGAAGGGGAGTATCACCCCTCACAGCTCATCTACTTTTTGTGCAGTTTGTTTGCTGTGGGATCTTACATTGCCAGCTAAAAATCCATGTGGATTTATCTCTGGTTGTTAAAACTTTCCTTCTCGAGAAAATGACTGGTAAATGACAACAGGGACAGCATTGTTTACATCTGTTTACTGTGATAAACTTACACTGCTGAGTAACTAACTCACATTAATTACACAGTGATACCTGTTTCTGAGCACAGGCACCTGCTGAGAGAGTCACAAATGGCTCTGGCTTCAAATGAGGGGCAAGGCAGATTTTTATACCCATTTCTTCCTTTTCCCGTGTGGGAATCTGCTTATAATTCACCTTGTTTGTAGCAATGTGGATGGACGGATGGCAAACAAGGGTGGACTCAGGCCCACGCTGAAATTCAGCCCTTTTTTCATGCAGAGGAAGGTTACAGAGGAACAATGGGCAGCATTTTGCAGTGGTGGTATATTTGTGTATCCGGCTGATAAATAGAAAAGTAGACCCTGCACAATCTAGAAGTGCTAACTGCTTTTCACACAACATGCAATTTCCATTTTTTATTAGTCAGATCATCTCACACTTCTCCTCATTAGTTCACCACAGGATCATTGCTTTTGTTGCTGCAAGCTTGTCTTAATTGTGGTAAAACAAACGTTTTGTGTATGAGGGACCCTCACAGTAGCCACTTCCTCCTGTCTGTGTTTCCTTAACCTCCTTGCCACAGCCATGTTCCAGAATTGGCTTTCTGCAGTGCCTGTGCTGGGACATCACAAAGGAATTTTTCAAAATGGAAAGCATTTCATACTTTCCAAAGTGTACAGCAAATGTATGGTGCATTAAACTTAATGACTGAGTTTGTGCCTTCATTTTAATTTATTACTTGAATTGAAACTGATGGGAAGTACTCAATACAAAATCTAGGTGTTTGGTGGGTGCCTTTCTTCCTACCTGCCTCAGGAGCTGGAGGCAAAGTTCCATGTCCCACCTCTGCTTACAGCTGAGTTCTGCAAAGATTGTTCTCTGTGCTTTCCATTACCAGTGGCATTCCTGTCAGTGATATTTCACACGTGAGCACACAGCCATGCAGGGCTGGACAGCAGGAGAACTGTGCAGAACCATCCTGAGTAAAACACTTTCCTTCACTTGGTCTCATTCAGCACACCTTTAGCAGGTACCTGGCACAAGGTGAAGGCTCTTCAGATTCTCTGTGCTCTTAGGCTATTTGGGGAAAAAATAATTGTAAAACGAAACTGGAAAATATTGATAATCCTTTCTCAGTTTAATGTGAAATAAAATAATTGAAATACGCTTTTGAATGTGTTTCTGTGAGGCTTCTGTGGCTCTGTTGTGGAGCAACTGCAGGCTGCCCCACTCTGTTCCTGTGCCTCCCACATTTCTTTACTTCCTTGAATTGACTTCTCTTTGTTTTACTTCTTGCTCAGATCCCCAAAGGATCCTGATTTATATCTTAATCATCTTTTCTACTTCCTTTGTTGAATGACTTGTTCTCCACTCAGCTGGGCCCCCAAATTCCGCTGTTTCCCCCCCTCAGTCCCCCGATCTGTCCCTGCTCCTCTCCCACTCCTGGCTCACATCCCCTGTCCTTTTCCTGACCTGAGTTTGTCACCTCTCAGTCAGCCATGACTCCGCTTTCTCCACGTCTTTTTACCAACAAGCCCTAGCTAATTCCCACCCTTACTCTCTAACATCATCTCTCAAAAATTTTTCCTCCTAAACTTCATTGCCAAAATGATCCGTGCTGTGTTAATTTTGTGGCTCATTCCCTGCACCTCCCTTCCGATGGGAGCTTGGCCATACCATCTCTCCTCTTTCAGTGCACCCAAGTGCAGCTGCAAAATTATTTTGGTTTTGTGCCCTTCTCTGTTGTGGCTTCTTGACTTCCTTCAAAGAAGCAGCAAGATTCTGTTTCTGGGTTAGGTCTTACCTTTTATTTCATGTCTTGCGAAGTACTGCAAAATAAAGTGAAAAAAAAGGGAGATTGAGCAATACACCCATGGATACAGGCTCTGAAATCCCTATCCTTAGCCAGTGTGGCTGCTCCTAGGCAGCACGACAGCCACCCATCATACCAGTGTTCCAGCACACGTGTGAGAGGGAAATATCCAGAGGCAGAAAAAGCCACAATAAACCCTCTTATTTTCATCAGGAAAACAGGGGGGAAAATCTTCTTTATCTATCAAATATGTCACTGTTTTAATATTTTTTATTAATTTCAGTTCATTCTCTGGAAAAAAAATCAAAATGCATAATTGAAATTGAAATCAAATATTAGTTCTTAGAAATACTTCTTAGCCAAAGCCTTTAGTTAATTCAGCTTAATCCAAACTCAAATTTTTGGTTCCACAAAGTGTTCACATAAGAATAAGTCTATCCAGAGTCAGATTCTCTGAGGATGTTTCATATGATTGTTGCTGTGAATAGGCTCACACTCCAAGGCGTGGGAGTCAGGCACAGGTGGGAGTGCAGTGCATTCTCATCTTGAGGTATTCACATTTCATTTGGAACGGGAAGCAGACTGAGGGAGGGGAGGTGCAGTGTTTGGGTCTCTGTACTGCTGAGTTGTTACCGTCAGCCAGGGTAATACATTCATGTATGTGTGATCAGTTGTCAGCCCCAGCCCGACTCACGGCTCCTCTCCCACTTTCCATGCAGTGGAGCACACACTGTTGGGGCTGCTGCCTTCCCGAGCTCACCCTGGCTCCAGGAGCTGCTCAGCAGTGCCCAGGGCCAGCCAGAGGGCAGAGGGTGCTGCCTGCCCCCACCAATGCCACCTCTCACCCACCCAGCTCTGCTGCCCCTGTCCAACCCCACCGAACCATGGAAAAGAGTGGAGAAGGAAGGATCGGCTGGAGCAATGGCTTGGGAATTGGTGGGAGGTCAAACATACAGACCCACAGGGGCAGGATGTGCACAGCTCCAATCTAGGACTGTCACCAGGCTCTTGTAGTAGAGTGAATCTGTCTGGGACAGGCTTTTAGATACTGAAAAAATTGTTAGGAATTTTGTCCCTTATTTCAAATATATTTAGTCTTCCAGATACTGTGCCCAAGTCCAGATCTATCTTCAGCCCTTTTGGAGATGTTTAGAGTAGCTCGACAGCCTGTCCAGGTTCAGCACACCACCTGGCAGCCCTGTGTGTAAGGCACAGGCTTCTGTTCTTCACTTACACACAGGTTTAGTCTCCCACCCGTTCTTCCCAATAAACCATCTTTGCTCTGCCATACCCCTAGGTGTGAACAGCGTTTGGTGCTTCCTTCGTGCAGCCCTGACAGATACCTACAGGCCACAGGACGTTCCTGTTAAGTTGCCCATTTTAAAGCTCTGTGCAGCTCTCCTGTCATCTCTGGCAACACAAAATGTTCCCAGCAGCATTTGTTTGTTTTCTTGAAATAATTTGATTTGCAGTTGCTTCCCAATACATTTTCCCTCCTTCGCATATTGCTTTGTCTGTGCCTATTAGGCTCTTCAGTTTCAAGAAATTTCTAAACTATTCTTAGTCCCAAATAATTTTAGACTCAATTCAAACCACGAGCCAGTATTTCATAGGGAATTACACATAAATCAACAACACCTGTCTTCATAAAAGAAATTTAAGACTTTTTGTTCTTACTAATTTCCTTTGTGTGTGAAGCAGAAAGCACAGCCATAAACCAAGGGCTGTTCAGCAAGGATTATTTCCAACAACATTAAAATTATTTACAACAGTATTTATAATAAACCTGATAGAATTTTCCTTTGCATGTAAATGAATGAACCCTCCAGAAACAACCCCAATGTATGTAACTCCTTCTCTCACATGCACGTCATCCTCATCAATCCCAGGATTATTTCTGTTACAGAGTTAAAGAGCCAGAACAAATCAGAATTTTTCTCAGCAGGATTTTAAGTCAACACCATTTAAATTAAATGATAAAACAAAACCAAAAACACAAAACAAACAAAAACCAAAAGAAAAAAAAAATATCCCCACAAAAACCACCACACTTCTGTACTAGTTATGCTTTGAAATTCTTGTGACAGGAATAGACATTTAGCTTGATAAGAATCAGCAACTGAAACTTTCTTTTTTGGAATGTTTTCAAGAACCATGGATTTTCAAAGTGTGGCTACAGTTTTGAGGTTTCACAGGAAGTGTGAGGTATTTTAGGTAAACTTAATGCTCTTTCACCAGCAGCAATGAAATTTTCTAATGAAAAAACCTTGTTTGGTTCAAATACAGGAAATGGGCTACTAGAAATATTACAGCTTAATTTTTTAAAATTCCAAACAGACAAAATCTCTATTAAAACGCTTTTAACAAAAAATACATTTTAATTTGAGAGGTGCTACAAATATTTTTAATTTCATGAAAGGGATAATATTTTTCTTAAGCTGTTATTTCTAATAAGAATAACTCTCTGTCTATGTATTATTCTCTTATGTTGTTCTCCATCAGATCCCTCTTGCATTGAGGTATAATTTGCATAAAAGAACATGTACTTTGATGTACAGTAAGCATGAATATTAGCAAACTTGTACTTCCTTCTGCCTTCCATACCCATGTTCTGTTCAGAGGTGCTTGGAGTTTATTATGTTTAAAGTAAAGATTTTTCTGAAAAGCTTTGAGCACTGTAAACTAGCCTCACTGGGCTTTTTTGGGGCCTTCACAGTGCATTTTGAAAGAGCAATATTGTCTTGGGACTTTTATAGCCTTTCAAACATCTTAGGAACAATTAAAAACATCTTACTTAGGCTAAAATCTTTCCTGCTACGCTGAGCTGTGAGGCTGCCGAGATCTCTGCTCTGAACACCACAGTGTGGCTGTGAGCAGTGATTGATGCGTGGGCAAACCTCGCCCGTGGAGGGGCAGCCTGTGCTGGTTGATCTCTGCTCTCCCTCCTGCTGTCCTTCCTGCTGCTTCAGGCTGTTCTCCACACCTTCAGGCTGTTCTCCAGGGAACTGGAAGCAGCTGATCTGCAGCAGCATACTCTGGTCCCTCACTGGCACTGCAGGGCACCTTGCTGAGGAGCATGGAGAATATTAATGCCCTGCTGTCATTCCTTTCAAAAGGATGAACCCTCTCTGCCAGGCCCAGCACTTCACGGCCTTCAAGCTCCCTGGCCATGTTCTTACCTCGTGGTACAGGGATGGGGTGGAGACTCCTGTTCTCCAGGGCTCACAGACCTTGGACTGAGCTCCTTAACCTCTTGGCATTGTGTCTGATGTCCCATTACAATGAACCACTGTTGAGAAGAATAGTATCAGAGATGAGGTAATGTTATTTACCTCAGCCGGAAGGAAGGTTTTCCTGTTTGTGTCTGAAGCCCACTGGCAACATCCCCACTGGGGTACGGAAAAGTGATGCTGGGCATGCACTGCAGACAGCTGGTGAGGGGCTGAGCCAGGCAGGAGCCTTGGAGTTAGAGAAGTTGGGGAAAGAATCACTAATAAGAGAAGAGTCTGTTGGATTTTTATCTTTTCTTCTTTTCAATGTACACATAGCAAACAATGGAGAGAAATTCACTAAAGCAGGGGCACGCACAGCTCCAGCTGATCCAGGCACCCACAGTTCTCAGGGAATATTTGCGGTGTGACTGTCAAAAGGAAAAACTGAGATTTAAAACAATTTAAGGGAATGGGGTGGGAAGAGAGGATGACACACACCCACCCTGCAGATACTCAAGTTGCAATATGCAGACAACCTCAGATTAAACCCCAAAACTGAATAGCGACCAAGTCACATTTTTGATGAAGTTGGAGATGTACATCTTTATTCTGGCTTGAGAGCTAATTACATCCTCCAAACTGTCTAAATGCAGCCAAATGAGGTCTCTAATTACCATGCAGTCGTTGGCTTCCCAAACTCCCTTGGATGAAAATAAAACCCAAATCCTGCAACACTGGAACAAAGAAGAAAATGGCATTGAATTGTAAAGCTGTTTCACCTGGGTTTCTATACTAAAACAAAAAGAAATAAAAATTAGAAATGTACATATTCTTCCTATCTCTACGAGCAGCTGGCACTCGAGGACTTCAGGCACCACCGCTCAGGACATGGAACCAATTTATGTCACCCAAATGCCTGGCCACTGACAGTGTCTATCTGTCAGGCACGCCTTCAGGGCTGGGACAAGCACCATTAGCAGCTTTCTGCACATGGGAAACAGCAGCGTTCCAGACAGACCATGTTATTTGTGAATTTCTGGGGTTTTAGCAGCAGTGTAACACAACAAAAGAGCTACTTGAAAGACAAAGGTGTCAAGAGGATGTTCAGTTCATCACAGGAAGTTTCAAGCATTTCTCACTATTTCCAAATGCACTGGGAAATTATCCAGCTCACCCAATGCCCAACAAATACTTCTCATATTGGTGAATATTAAGGTTTTTTTAGAAAACAAGCATCATAGAAATAAGTATTTAAGCAAAAGGAACTGTGCTCCAACAACAGTTGCTGTTATTGTTGGTGTTCATTGGTTTTAGCCTTTCAAATGACAGTAGTGGAGCTCCAGTTCCCACCTTTCTCTTTGGTTCGGTTAATGACATGTCATGAAGATCTTGTAGAATAATTGCAAACTATTTATTAGCTCTCTGAATCAACAAACTTCAGTCAAATTGACATCAGAGACCTGACAGACAGTCTTTCACATAAGTACACCTTTCATAGGCATATCTCCAGCTTATGAAAGGGACTGACAAATAAATCTCAGGGGAGAGTTCTTCAACCAAAAGGAATCACAAATCTGATTTTAAGAGATTTGAGATGACAGATGGCATTCTTCCTGTTCTGATGTTAGTTTGCATTTGTTGAAAATTGTGAAAAATTAGAAGAGGTGCTACAAGCCAAGCAGTCTGACTTAAAAATGGAAATAAACAGACAGAATCCTTTCTCTAGTGATCAGGTTGGAGTTTGCATTGCTGCAAGGAGGGACAGAGTATTTTGAATTGAAGAGCACTGAATTTTATTGCTGATCCTCTGTTGAGTTGTCCTGCCCATGACAGAAAGGTGCATACACATAAAATATTGAATTCAAAATTAATTCAAATATTACCCAGCTGGTAGAAAATAGAAATGTAATTGAAAGTTTGTTAGGATTTCTAGGTTTAATGGGTAAAGACAAATCAAGCATCATGACAACCTGACCAAATTCTAAACAGGACTGTTTGGTTCAGCTGCCTCACAATCTGCCTTGTGAAGAAGTTCATCAGCATCCATTAATCTTTGTTTACATCTGGCATCCTACTCCCATCCTTATAACTAGATTGCCTGAGGTGAGGAAAGCAGAGAGGCTATGAATACCAGGTTGACTTAAATACAAAAATTTTTTTTCCCGTTTGTGCCCAGTGAAAACCAGAAATGATGGAAGACATAAAACTCCCACCTGTATCAAGAATCAAATCCTTTTTCCATCACTGCAGAAAATTCAGTGACCAAGGAGATGCAGAGAGTTCCTAGGAGCAGGGGCAGTCCCTGACAACCAAGAGTGCAGACAGTGCTTGGCCTTTAATAAACAGATTTTTCATTCTCTGGGGAGAGCTGTGAGTGTATAACAGTGAGCATGAGGCATGAGCCGAGATTTGGACAATGCAAAATATATCTTCTACTTATTTCAGGGATGTAGTACAGTAAATAGGAATCTGTGTGTAAAAGACTAACCTTGAGGGTTTTTGCTATTAAAACCAGGAGTGAGAAGGATCCTGACACAGATGTAACCCACCCACCTGCAAGTGCAGGTGATGATGAATCCCAGCGCAACAACATACTGAACACTGGGGGAGTGCTTTCTGCTCTGTCAGACCATGGGATGGAGTTTGCCATGGTTTGCATGCTCGTGTATACTTCTGAGAGCCAGGAGCATCATCATCAGTCTGTCTCATTTTCTGTAGCAGCCTTCTAAAGTCTGTAGTCAGGCTGAGGAAAACACAAACCTGACACCCCCAGCCAGCACAAGGAGAGAAGGCTGTCGGAGCAATCCACACTCTGTCCTTGCACTGGGAGAGAGCTCTTGCATTAGTGGGGTCTGGAAAATAATTGCCCAGCCTTGGCTGGTGGGCATTTGATCATTTTCTGCTTGGAAAGACGAGCGAAAAATGCTCCCTTCCGACATTCAATTAGGAGAACTGTTTGGTGTCAAAGCGCCAAGGGAATATTAAGGGACCAGTTATTGCTGCTTTATGCATAATTCTGAATTTGCTGCTCTAATGAGCCCTTCTCTATATCATCCGTGACTGTCACTCAGCTCGGTGAAAATGGCTTGGCCTGACAAATCCTGTTAAGCCTCAGAAATTAAATGAGATCTGAAAATGCCCGAGTCCACACCCGTCACACCACATGCTGCTTTGATCAGCAGTGTTAGTCAAGCAGGCTCGGAGGCAAGCCAGCAAACCCAGGGCTACCACCCGGGATGGTCAGGAGCCACTCCCTGGCCCGAGGGTGGCAGGTGCTCCACAGCCCTTGGGATCACCGCCGAGACAGAGAACAGACACAAGCTGATGGAGCAGTGGTCCTTCCATTCATTTATTTTCCAGATGTAACTGCCGGCTAAGAGAGAGTTGCAGGATCTCTGTAGAGCTGTTTAGATTCCTTAGCTCTACCTTACAAAAGCCTTTGCCATAGAGCCTATCAGCAGAACTGCTGGGCCATCTTCATCTTCCACTGGCCAGCTGCAAGTAGAAAATTTTAAAAAACTTTAAATTTAAAAAATATTGGGGAGAGGAGGAGGGGAAGTAATGGACTGGGTGGCTTGTGGTATTGCCCTGTCTGTGATGGTCAGACAGGAAAAGTTGGAGTTGAGGGAGAATATTCAGATAGAGTTTTGGATTAAAGACCTTTCTTCAGATTCCCCAAATCAAAGCATGTTTCTAGGAATTGATTCTGACAGCTATGTTTTTAATAATTTATTTTAACTAAAAGATCTCTAATGGTAGACAAAAAAAAAGCAGTAGGGTCATGAAAAAATTATCTAAAGGAAAATACAAGGGGAGGTTGAATCCTGTAGTGTTGATTTTAGAGCTGCAAAACAGAAACTGATCATTGAATATTTTCTTGCATATCATAAGTGGACCAGGAGCACAAATACCATGAGAACATCTAGAAATTCACCTTGAGGTTCATACAGATCAACTGAAAAAAGCTCATTGCAACTGTAGGGAGAGCCCATCGGAAGGCTGGCAGAGAAAGAATGCTGGAGCCCCACAAGATGCCCCAAACCCTCAAGACTCACCTGCTTCCAGATGCCCAAACCCCAGTCCCTGCCAGCCTCCTCAGAGTGGCCAAGGGGGCCACTTTGCACCGGGAAGACAACGATGGTGAATGGAAAGCTCATCTGTCTCACGGCTTTCCTCTATCTGATACCCCCTACAGCCATTGCAAGCATTTATTTTGAGTCAGAAAACTCCTGCTGGGCTCACCGGGTGAGAATCCCTGGCCATCGCACCTCTCCCCATCACTTCCACCCAACAGCTCCCCTCCCCGCCCCGGCTGTCAGATTTAATCTGCTCCCCTGTGGGAACTGCCCTGCTAGTAGCTCTTTTCAATTTCAGTCAGGCTGAGTTAAGAAGATGGACTTTGAAAGCTGCCGGGTAGTGTTCCGGGGTGAGACAGTCGGAGGGGTGAGGAGGACCCGGGGGTGCCTCGGGAGCGGGGGCAGCTGCGTGTCCGCAGACGGAGCTCAGGGGCAGCTGGAAAGGTCGTGCACAGCACCAGTGACGTGCTCCGGCATGGGATTCTCATACGAGTTCAGCGGTTTGATGTGGGGACACATCAAAGCACAAGTCAGCATTTATAGCAGGTGACAATCGTTCATCGCAGAGATGTCACTCAGAAACGCCGACTGCCAGGGAGATGTCGCTCCTGGTTCGGCTGCTCGGGCAGAGCCTCCCTGTGCAACTGCAACAAAACAACATCTCACCACTCCTGTGGCATCATTCTGTTTTTAACCCAAACAGCTCCACAGAGCTCTCACTCAGTGCAGCCACAGAGGCACACATGTAATTCATCCCAACAGGGTGTAGCTCTTACTTCCTGTGGCAATAATCCATCACCACTAAGCTCTGCAGTTGGGTTTCCACATCAGGACGTCCCTGCACTCGGGCAGTCTGCAAACAGCTCTCCAGAGAGGAGGTCACTGCCCCTGGCCCCTGCAAGCCCCACGGCTGAGCCCAGTGCCCCTGCAGAGCTGTGCCTGGATGGGGAGGATCGGAGTGGTCACAGAGCAGCTCAGCTGGAGGGGACCAGAGGTGCTCACCTGTGTGACACTTGGGCAGAGGAGGTGCCAGGTTCGCCAGAGCAGCTAATCCTGGAGCAGATCCACATCCGCACATCCCCACGGCTGCGCTGGTACTTCTGTACCAGCCTCTGTGCTTTGTCCCACACGGCCGCTCACAATAGACGTGTAAACATGAAAAGAACCTGTGTGACCCAACCTCTACAAAAGCAAAAGGGCACAACAATCCTGTAAGGGGAGAGGGAAATCTGGGAGAGTCCAGTGAGACGGGTTATTAATTCCTTGTACATTCTGCAATAAATCAGAAGAGAAGCCAAAATAAACTCCCAGCAGCCTCATTTCCATCCTTCCTCCTCTGGGAAAGCAGCTCTCCTGGAAAAGGAAAGCCTCGCTCTTTACTGATGGCGAACGTGCCCATGTGATATGCAGCCATCCTTCTTGCACGGCCCCGTTTGTGACCCCGGCAGCAGCCAGAAAAGTGCAGGAGCAGCACTGAACATCAGCACCCGCGGCAGGACAGGAAACCTCCGGCGGAGCCGCCCTTCCTTCCTGCACACCCCGGCCAAGTCCCACACCCCCGGGGCGGGCAGCTCGCTCAGCACCGCGAACGCTGAACCAAGCACTCTCCAACTAAATATAGAGCTTCTCATCTCACACAATCACTTTGCAGAGTCTCTCAAAAGCTGCCGCGATTGTAAGTCAAAGCGCGAGTAACACATGGTAGGAAAACCACCCAGATTTCTTCTTTCATAACATTTCTCTAATCCTGGACTTTACCTTGGGCCAAAGGAAATGAGTGATGCCCAGGCTGACACAAGCCCTGTTTGCACCCCTGGCGCCCACTGTTTAGTTCAGCATGTGCAAAGATCTGCCAGCCTCTGAAACCACAGAGCTGTGTCCGAGTGTTACAACATGCTGAAAGCCTGCAGCAGTGGAGCTGACACAGCAAATGAGAGATTTTGGAACAACATCTTGTCCCCATGACGCAGGGGAAGTTTCCCTGAAGAGAGCTCAGATCTACACATTTAACCTTGTATTCTCTTAGCTATTTTTTCTGTTAAAAAGATGAACAAGGCGGCGCAACCTCCTGCACATCACCTCTAGCAAGCAAACTTCAACACAGTTAGCTGTGACCAAGAGTTTTTCTTCATAATGAATGTTGCATTTTTGGACCTGCAGAAAGCCACCCACCCCTGGGAGCTGCTTCTCCATGTGCTGGGTGAGGGATCATGTTTGGGAATTTCCTATTGCCAGACCCAGCTCCAACAGGACTGACCTGCCAGGGACCTTTGGTCACAGCCACCTTCCTCCAGACCCTGCTGTGCATAGCAGCCTTGCACAGAGTGCCTGCAAAGTGTTTGTTCTTCCCACTAGTAATAAAATCCCACCTAAACCGACCCCTGGAACAGCCCTCTGGGCTGTGCCACACGGCTCCAGCATGAGCCTGAACAGAGCCATTCAATCCAGCTCGAGGCCCCAACCCGTGGGGCTGTTGGCAGCACAGGGTACACCAGGTCCTGCTTGCATGGCAGACTGGAAATGTTCTCATTCCCCTCTTTATGATTTCTCTTTGCTTTACAGTGATATCATTTAGGATCTATTTTTATTCAAATCTCCAGTGAGACCGATCGAGGTCTGTAAAGCCCAATTGGAAACTTTAGCTCAGCCAGGAGCATTACAGGCAAAAGTAAACAAGCTATGAGGGTCTGTTTTTCTTGGCTATTTACCCTACTGCTGTTAGGACTTACAGGCAGACTGAACAGTCACATCTTTTTCCTATTCCAGCTTTTTCCAGGCTGATTTGCTAGATAATCCAAGAAGCAAGTCTCACAGTTATTATAATTAGGTGTACTCTGAACTCTCACTAGCTCACAAAGACACCATCAGCCAGAACAGCCACGCCACTCATGTTTGGTTGTTGGTTTTGTGTGTGTGTGTGACTAAAAACTACTGGGCACACTTCTTAATCACAGAATCTCAGGATGGTTTGGGTTGGAAGGGGCCTTAAGGTCCATCTCATTTCACCCCCTGCCATGGGCAGGGACACCTTCCACTCTCCCAGGCTGCTCCAAGCCCCATCCAACCTGACCTTGGACACTGCCAGGGATCCTGAACGTGAGCTCCTCATCTGTTGCATTTCTGTTCTCTAGCCCAACCCTCTCTCTCCTCCTCCTGTACCTTCCTGCTGTTCTCCTGCAGCAGCAGCCTCTTCCTGCTGTCAGCCCCCTCCTGTCTCCAAGAGCCACACTCCCAGCCCGAGCTGAGCACAGCCTGCTGCCGTTGGAAGCATGGAGCATCCAGGGTCAGCTGCAATTAAAGCACTCTCAGCGTTCATGTGCAGCTGTAATGGCAAGTGCTGTGACTATTTATCCAGTCCATGAAAGTGTAAATCAGCGTTTCCTCACCTTTTCATTCTTTAAGAAAATCAACCCCTTTACCAATATTCCTGGGAATAATTCATGTTTTAGCTGTAAATAGTATGACATCAAAAGAATTATTGATCAGTAACAGAATTACCTGAGATCCTATGCAACCAATTGAGAAAAGCTATAAAAATTCCCCAGCCCCACCCCACAGGAGCAGAGCTGGTGAGTCCCAGACACTTCAAGGTACTGAGAAAAGCCCCACTGGGGTCTGATCTGATGTGGGAGACTAAACCACTTCCATGTTGAGGTCTGTGACAAAAGCCCCATCCCAGACAGGAAGCAGGGACAGCACAACTGCTCAGAAAAAATATTATTGAGGAGAAAGCCTGAGTTTGGTTTAAACAGGAATAAGGGCAGCTTAGAATAAAGATCATCTTTGCTAAAATAAAGAAGAAAGGCACCGCTTTCACCAGGCTTCTCTCCCACCCCTTATTTGCATTTTCTGATGCCAGCTCCCTGCTACAGCATGGGAACGGTCGGACCAAGTGATGGATCTGCAGGTTTCTATGGTGATCAGCACAGAAATTGCCTGCCCAGCCGTGTGTGAAGGGAAGCATCCATGTCAGAAACTGCAGATTGTATGGTGAGAGAAAACCCTGCTCTGGACTGGGGTGTTGGGGTTGTGCTGCAGAGGCCCAGAGCTGCTCACCCACCTGGGGATGTCTGTGCAGGGCAGTGTGGGGAGGTGAGAACACATAAAAGGATAAAAAAACCCTAATGAAATACTAGCAATTACCACTGAATAATTACACAACATCATTAAAAAATACTGATACACATAAAGTACATAATCTTTCTAAATATTAGAAATATAAATTTCCTCTTGTCCTGTCCCTGTTCCCTGGGAGCAGAACCTGACCCTCTCCTGTCAGGGAGTTGTGAAGAGTGAGGAGGTCCCCCCTGAGCCTCCTTTGCTCCAGGCTGAGTCCCTGCCAAAGACACATCTGCCAAAAAAAGAAAGGGATTCAATTCCTGTACTTGGTAACTGCTGATTGCATAACCCATGTAGAAGGTTCTGAGTTCATGTTCACTGTCCTTGTGAACTACAGCACAAATCCTTGTCTCTACAAAGTGTTAGTTCCTTACAAACCTGTAAATCAGAAAGCGAGGGAGAGAGGGTTGGTAAAGAAACAACCTCAAATCCCAGCTGTCACACACTCAAGGCAGAAGCACTGATTCCATCTATTTAGGCTATTCCCAAAAGGGAAGTCTGGATAATAAAAATGAGCACTGGCAACAGGACAAACCTCGTTAATCGATCCAGACTAAGCCACTGGCTGGCACTTTCCAGCTGAGAAACATCAAGTACCTTTCTCTCGAAAACCTTCCCCTGCGGCTGTCTGGGAAGGTGATGGGCTAACGACACGAGTTAATGCACTTACTCCCTTTAGGAATCAAACCTGGAAATTGTCAATTCAAGTACAACTTGGAACAGACACTGATTAAAAAAAAAAAAAATTTAAAAACCCATGTGTTTACTCTCACTTTTTACCCAAACGGGCTCAGAAAAACCAGCCAGTTTGGTGAAACATAAATGGAGAAACATAAATGCCAACTCCTAACACATATTAGGGAACTACCATAGCTGAGAAAAAAAGACAGAATGCACACAATGATTTTCTTTTCCTGCAGCTCCCAAGGCTGAATGCAGCAGCTGCAAACGCCGAAAGCAGCTGCTCCGAGAGCCCCTCGGAGGCTCTGCCCGGGCAGGCGCTGGGGCCAGCCCTGAGCACAAACCCCGGCCTGGCCTGGCTCTCCCAGGGCACTCGGAGTGACATTTGGTCACCCAGGGTCAGGCGGTGGCTCCCAGGGTGGCATTAGCAGCTCTGTGTTCTGTACAGCATCTCACGGTGCCACTGGGGCAGGGCACAGCCGGACAGGCCCTGGGAGCTCCATACAGCATCTCACAGTGCCACTGTGGCAGGGCACAGCCGGACAGGCCCTGGGAGCTCTGTACAGCATCTCACGGTGCCACTGGGGCAGGGCACAGCCGGACAGGCCCCGGGAGCTCCTACAGCATCTCACAAATACCACTGCAACCACTGTACTTTTTTCTGCTGGGGGAGAATTGGAGGAAGCAGAATTGCGTGTGTGTGAAGGGCGAGAGCTGAGGAAGCTGAGAACAGAGAAGTGTCCTGAGATCTTCAGATGCTTCCCTTGTACAGCTGCAAGGAGGGGGCAGAGGCACGGGCAGGGAGAGCAGAGGGAGCAGAGGCATGGGCAGGGAGAGCAGAGGAAGGAGCAGAGCCAGACCCCGCACACAGTGAGGGCACTGCTCTGTGCCCTCAGCCTCCCCAGCCTCTGCTGGAAACAACTGAGCTGATGCCTGCGGGAAGTTCTCCATGCAGAACTCTGGCTGCTGAGAGCAGAGCCCCGTGGGATGATCCTCAGCTGGCTCTGGCCATCAGGCTGCAGGTTCTGAGGGGCACCCCTGTGCCTGCTGGCAGAGCTGCCCTGTTCCGTACGGAGCAGTTCTGCCCTCCCAGAGCCCCAGCCCAGTGGCCAGAGCTGATCCCAGCCTTGCTAGAAACCCATCCTCAGGGAAACATTAACTTCCCATCACTGCAAAACATGAGACTGGCTTGTGTCTTCCAGAGAGTTTGCATAAATCAAAATCTGATTATGCTACATTTTGAATGCTAGATTTTCCACAAGATGGTGAAGCACAGCGATATATAATCTGTTTTGCATTGAATTAATTGAAATAAATTACCATAATCCTTTCTGAGTCCTGCAATCACTGTTCTTCAGATTGAACCTTTCATGAGGGTTTAAAAAAATATTTGGTTTTTCCATAAGGGTAGTTATTAGACTTAAAAATAATACCTGCCCTTGGTAGAAAGCTCAGCCCCAGCTGAGTACATACCTCGTTACCTGCTGGCTCAGCCCTTTGTTAATTTGATAAGTGCTGTGATGTATCACCACAAAAGCCCGTTTTGAAGTCAGTGTGTTTCATCTTGAAAAGAGATTGATTTGAAATTGACCCCGTTTCAAGTGACTGAAAATTGTAAGAGTTTCTAATTACTTCAATTTCCAGCCTACTCACATCATACATTTTCCGTTCAACCTCTGGATCCCAGATAGTATATGCAGTTTTCTTCAGAGTGGAGCCACCCAAAGGAACTCATCCTTCCTTCTGCAAAGTTTCTACAGTCTAGAACTTACACCAAGGCAACGCAGCAGTCTTGCTTCCTGAAGTGTAGCACTGAAAATTGCAGGGTTTTTTACATTTTGGAACACATACATTTCCATCTATGTGACCACACACCCCTGCAGTGACCCACAGGCTCTGAGGCTCACAAAGCTCCTGAGTGCAGAGGAGGCAGCAGGGCAGGAGGGAAAGGCAAACTCAGGGCACCTTTGTTCTCCCTCCAGTTCTGACATAGCTCAGAGGCTTATGTAGCTCTTGGCAGCCACTGAAAAATCAAAAAAATAAAGTGACGGTTCTGTGTAACCTCTGCTCTTTGATTCAGCACTGAGCAGCTGCAGAGAGTGTTTGGGATGCAGCCTCCATCCCCACTCCGAGGTGGTGTGTGTGTCCCTCGGGGCTGCTCCAGCTGCTCATCCCACCCGGCCCCACCAGCCTTTGCCTCTCAGGGCACACAGCTTCAAACCCTTCTCTTCCTGGCTGGCCACAACTGCAAGTCTTCCACAGGAGCTCTGTCTTTTGAAAAAACCATATTAAAAAAAAATTGTAATACATATGTTGGTATTTCAAGATAGAGTCACAATTTACATAAAGGCAGTGTCACCTCAGGCTAAAAACAGCCCATAGAAAGGGAAAAGAAAAAAGAAAGTTTACACTATAGACATCTGAGAATTCAGCTAAAGGCACAGGGGAAGGAAAGCTTCCTTTTACAATGAAATTACAACTTTTAAAAAGAAAAAAAAAATCACACTACTAGGTTCATGGGAAATATTTAAAATCAGGCTGTGGTTAAATTTGCTTAAATAAGGCTCTGGGGGGTTTCAATGGGGTTACAAAAGAATGGAGAGTTAGGGACACACATCCACAGAATCTGGGAGTATGTAAAGTTCAAATTCATTGCTAAGTCAGAGCACAAACAGAACTTCAGCCATGAATTTATATTAACAATTCTATTGTAGGCACTGGGGACACCTAACACATTTGTTTAGGTATATTTACATCCTGGAATAACACTGTTTATGTCTCCATATGAGTATGCACAAACATGTTTTCCAAATGAACTCCAGTTCCTCATCAGTTAATTGCTGTTAACTACGGAGTGCTCAAAGCCGAGCATGACTCGGTGCCTCACCACACCTGGAACAGCTGCCACCAGGTGCACTTTGAGCAACCCCAGTCTCCTCAAGCCTGTAAGGAGTCCAGGAACATCCATCCCTGAGCTCTGGGTAGTTCCTCAGACAGGTTTGGCTCCATGTCCCCGTCACAAGGACACAGAGGTGACACCAGCCTGGTTTCCCTCGCAGACGGAGCTCCCCACAAACCAGACAGGCCAGACAGGTCAAGGCCCCACACCTTTAATCACCATGGGGACCTTGTGGTTTAGCACTGCTGAGAACTAATCTGTGCCAGGTCAAAAGTGCTTGAAAAGAATCCAGAAAACTCTTTTTAGGTGCTTATAATTGGCTAAATAAATACACACCTAAATTTCTGTGCTACCGGTCTGATACTCAGTGAGTGCAGGCACATAGTTCCTCATTTTCTATGCTAGAAGCAGAAAAATGTGGATGTTTCCCAAATTGTGGATACCAGATACAACTTTATACGTATGCATAAATATTTATGCTCAGCAATCTGTAACTGTCACTGCAGAGGCTGAAGTACAGTAATACTGTAAGGGAATAAATGCCTCAGTATCTGTGAACTCTAATTCACTCCAGGCTGACCCAGTTCTTTTGGAAATAATATTTTCCGAGCTGTTTCTCTGCTGAGAGTCCAGGCCTTGGAAATATCTCAAACATACAGTGTTCTCCCTAAACTTTATTGCAAAAATATGCAGAGACATGGCATGTATTTCTGGAATCTGGGCAGCTTGTGCTATACAGCAACTCAGATGTGAATCTCCTCTCTATTTTTTCCTTTAATTAAAGGAAAACCCAAAAGATCCAACAACGAAAGGGAAAGCAAAACCCACACTAAAGCAAAGATAACATTTGAAACAACAAACACAGAAGAAAACAGACAGCCAATCTGGGATGCAGCAGAGTATCCCAAAAAGAAGGGAGATCAAGATTGCAAACACTAGAAACTCAATTACTCCAGCACTTTGGTAGGAGGCTTTCATCTTAACTTTGGTAATCATCAGTAAACTTGGCAGTAAACTGCCCATATGAAATGGAGGTACGTGATACTGCTGTAGTTCATTCAAGGGATAAAATTATCGCTAATCTCATCCTTCAGCACACGCAGCTCCTAACTCCCCTGAGTCACATTGTGACAATCATCACTATGAAGTTCCACACAGCTTAAAAGAGATTTTGGTGATTAGTGGTGTAGGGAAGCTCAGCCTAAACATCAAACTCATCCCTGGTGGAGAACACACATTGTACAAATGCTTTATGCACTTTTGAATCTGCTTAGCAATGTAAGGAGGGAAAAGACCAGTAAATCCATAACACACACACACAAAATGATGTTTTATACCCAAAACAAAAAAATTGAGCCTATCATCTCCCCAGTTGCCCCAGCCCCCAGCAAGACATCCTGCTCTCTGCCCTGCCACACAGTCGTGTGGCATTTGGGGAACCAAATTGTGTGTCCTGCTTCCAGCCCCACAAACCACCCCGCAGTCCTCCGCAGATCCCCACCCTGCCCAGCCAGGATTTCATCAGTCCTACCTTGCTACTCCTGTATCACTTCTGTCTCTCTCCTAACAAGGCAGGGGACGTGCAGAGTTTCATACCCCGAATGTCCTGGATGTGTCTGTACAAGAGCCCAAAGTTACCTTTGTTACAGACACAGAAAACCCCTGAGCACACGTTCAGCCCCAGCTCACCCCAGGAGCCCAAAGCAGCAAACCTGGGGAAGACACCATAACCCAGCAGAGGAAGTTAAACACAAGGCTCCTTTTGTGGTTTTAAGGACCACAGAAACATGCAGATTTGATCTCTAAAATGTATCTATTTTATGCTTCTCCACAAAGTGTTTTGGAGTATCTGCAGAGATTTCTCTTTCAAGCTACCTCTCTAGACAAAGAGTGGATATAACACATGTTCCCTGGATTGCTGAAATTGGGATGACTGCAGGAACACTATAGAAACAAAGAATTAGATGAATGTACCCACAAATGAGAAACTGAGAAGGGACATCTGCTATTAATACTGACCTGCATCTTTTGCAATACCTGATTCAGAGGAAAAAACAGACAACTTTTATTTCAAATCAGTTTTCACCCAGAGGTCCATTTACAACCATCCTCAAAAGCAACCTAAAACATCCCCTTTGACCCTAGTGTAACAAATTAACACAACTGTATCAAAGGCAAAAACTAGCCATTTTTGATCATTCTGTCCAGTCTCGTTGCTACAGTTTTTCTTGCACAAGCATTATCAGTTTGTCAAGCAGAGGAGAAACATCTGGGATCTGTCGGTACCTGAACATCAAATCTATTAACTAAGAACTTTTTATAATGTTCCCTTACAGAATTTTAGAGAAATAAACGGGGTTTATATCATTGAAGTTGAAGTTACATGTCAGGCACCAATCTCCTAAAAATCTCTCTCTGTCAAGGCCTATAAAACAAAGCTATGGCTTCTTGATCAGTCTGCTCTTCACCCAAACCTCCCTAAGACCCAAGACTGCCAAAACTAAAAATAGAGTCAATACAGAACAGCTGCTTTCAATTTTTTAAGACTTCCTTGAATGACTTGCAAGTTCTGGTTAACTGACTTCTAATTTTACAGTGGTTTATGTAGGACCTGGGACTTGTTGGATAGTGCAGATTAAGGATTTACTTTGAGTACTTGCTTTATGCACAATATGTCACCTCTGGCATGGACAGCAGCAAAGCAGCCCCGGTGTTTGTTGGAGCAGTTGTACCCTTCAGAAATTTAAAACAGCCACAGAGAAAATGTGATGGCTGCTCTGGAGCTTTCTGCAGGAATACGTCCGCTCATCATCACTGACCAGGTTTTGTTGGGGGTTCCTTCAGCACCATGAGTGTTCCATAAGGATTGTTCCATAAGGAATGCTCCAGAACTGAGATCACTGAGGTGAGATCATCTGTGGAAAGGGAGGAATTCAGATTCCAACCCCAGTGAAGTCAGATCTCTCACACACACACACTGACTCTTATCTGGAAAACACAGCAAGATTTTTGATTACAGACCAACAAATTCTACACAAATTAAAACACAAAATCAACCCAGAAACCCAAAACTCAACACACGCAGCCCCAGCAACACACTTGCATTCCATTTCCAATCACTACAACTCACTTGAGTATCTTTTGCTTTTTGCACTAAAAGTTTGTTCTCAGATCCCTCTCATCTGCTGCACACACAGTTACCAAGGACTGTCAGCCCCAAACACAAAGTTCTCCAATTTGGGGAGATGCTGGATTCCTGCAAAAAGGAAGTTCTAAAACACTGTTGTAGCAATGTGACAGAAAGGAGAATCTTTGACACACACATTTTGTGTGAGGCTGTAAACACTGTAGGAACAGGCTGTAAGCTGTGAACATCAATATTTAAAACCATTTCCCCTTGGAACTGAGCTCACACACATTTGCTTCCAGAGCAAGTCTCAGCTCTCACTGGAACACGAACAGTCCTGCCCGAGGGCACAGTGAGGGTACAAACCTGGACAGGGACAGGGCTTCCCATGGCAGCAGTGCTCCAGCCATTTCCCAATTTACCTCGTGGGAGTTGTCCACGCACTCCATGGATGTGTGCCCCTCCTTTAGCACAAAAGTCTGAAAGAACATGCAAGTTTCTGCATTTTGTCACTCCTCGAGGAAATGTGACCCCGAACGACACCTGCACACAATGAGTACCCAAGTGAGGGAGTCATAAAGAGCCAGCTGCCCTTTATTTAAAATGCCCTTTGCAAACAACTTGCCGTACATTCTTTTGAGAAGCAGAACCGCCAGGATCCCACAGCCACAGAATTCCACATCAGCTCCAGCACCATCAGATCAACAAATCCTGAGCATCATGTTGAGCAGAAGCACACGTGCATGGGGACTGGGGCTGAGAGCACAGTTACAGTCACGGACACCAGGATGCCACACACGCTTTCTTGCAATAGAACAAGCTCGGATTTTTAAAAATACAATCATTATGTACAGCAAAATATGTGGTCACAAGACCAGCCTTAAACCAAGGCCTTGTTTACACAACTTCTGCGATGTCAGGAAGTATTTTGGCCAGGAATGTAATTTTTCTTCCAAAACAAGTAAATATTTGCAATTCTCACTGTGAAAAGAGTGATATACCACCTCTGTATTATTGACACGGGTGTAACATATTCCCACAGGGAAAAGGAATAAAGAGTACCTTTATATTGATACAACATTTCCCTCAAGTGTCGAAGCTAATATAGCTTTCATCACTCAGTCAAGTTAAAGCAGGATGATTTTTTTCAGAGTTTTTATAGACAAGGCCTATGTTTAACAAGCACCAAAACACTTCAGAGTATTTGGAAGATCAGACTGCTGAGCTCTACACTTTGTAATGTCCTCACCAGTCACAGAGAACACTGAATGCCTAAATACATTCAAAACCCTGATCAGACAGAGCCATGGCTGCTTAAATGCTTCACTGTTTACCAAATACACCTTTTTGGCCAACACCAGAATGTACCACAGAAAGGCCCAGCACAACATGGAGCTCAGCTGGCTGCCCCCAGCTGCTCTGCCAGGCTGAGCAAAGCTGCACTTTGTGTGCTGCAAACACACTTTTGCCTTGTTCCTCAAGCACAGCTCAGGCACTGGGGAACAGGAGGGATCTGCTGTCTCCTGGGAGGGCACAATAAATACCTGCTTTTATCAACCACATCAAGCTGCTGTCAGCACACTGATCCAGCGTGAGGCCTGCTGGGTGCTAAAAACTCTACATTCCCATTGAATTTAAGGCAAAATTGAACCATGGCAGTAACTGAGATGTAAATTTATTTTTTTTTTAACATGCAGTTTGTAAGCTGCAGATGTGGCAGCAGCCAAGCTTCCTTAGCTTTCAATGCAGTACTCAGATTTAAAGAAACCCCTTCTGTCAGTAAGTGTTATTCCCCTGTTTTCCTAGCATGGGAGTCCTCTGGCTTCTCATAAGTTTTTGGGAATTTCTGGAAGATGAGCTGCAATGAGGTTTTCCATTTTTTTTTTAAATTGGGGGAGCAAATTAATGTGTCTATTACAGGGAGACCCCAGGCAGCAGCAGCACTGGGGTTGCCTTCTCCAGCCCCCTCTGTTTTTCACTGTGCTTGTGTCACTGAGGCTGACACAGCCCCACTGACTGTACCAAAGAGGTCCTTGATGGAAGGATGTCAGCTCAGGAGGACAAACACGCTTTCAGTATAGAATCATCTACAAATTTTCAGTACTTAACATTACTACAAAAAGTATCCAATTCTGACTAAAGCACAAATGACAATTTTCATTTAAATCAGTGGAATTTTAAAATGTAGCATCAAACTGACACTGCATACTGCTCTCCCAGTGCTGAAGCATGGTTTTCCTGCTTAAAACAGGAGAAATGACCAGATTCACAGAGGAATCATGGCAGTTACTTTTCAATTGGCCTGATGAAAAATTCCTTTACACATCATTGCTCAATCTTTGTTTTTGAGATGTAAAATGATTTCAAGACTTCTTGGAATAGGGGGGAGAAGGAAAAAGAGAGTTGCAGGTTTTGCGTGCAAACCTTTAAAGAAAGGGCAAAAAGAGGAAGAAAACAGGTAAACAAGCTCCTTGGATCTTCCAGTGGATGGGAGACACAGGTCTCCTCCCACCCCAGCCCCTCTGCAAACCAGAAAACAAAAGGGTCTGGTTTATAATTTTAAAGTGATAATGCAATGAGACTAAAAGCCTAAGTTTAATAAATAAGTGACCTTTAGAACTTCACCCTGATAAACCATGCTGCTTTCAGGAGGGAAAAAGATCCTAATCTTACAGGGCCTGTTGCAATAAGCCCAAACTACCTTCCTAAAACTGCCTTTGAGCACAGCTTTCTTCTCATGAGTTGGCATCACACTGGGCCAGGACCTGAATACAAGCAAAAACCTGCATCAAAAATGACTAAATATTAGGTAAAACAGCAATCTCGTGGTTTGCTTTTTTTTTAACCACAGTTCTTAGCTAAATCAACCCCTCTACTTTTCACTGCTATTGAGATATAAATCAGGATTAAGAGCCTGTGTGAAAGTCAGTGTTTCATGCAATACATAACAATGCACAAAGTTGTTTTCTAAGAAACAGCATTTGTATTAAAATTCTTAAAATGGATAGACATCTCTTCAATGCATGTCCGCAATTAAAATGACAGATGTTAGAATTTTCTTGGTACATCACAACGGTATGATTTCCTTCTTTGCTGGCTGGAGGTACATCCCACGACAAAATCAAAGGGGAAATAGAAGCAAAAAAAAAAAGAAAAATAAAAAGCCCTTCCCCTCCCCCCTAAAATCCCAAAAGGCTAAATTCTTGTAAATTTGAAGTAAATGAAGCCCGAACTTGCAAGACATGGAAATAACAGTTAAAAGGCTCAGATTGAAATAAGAAATAAATTCCACTAACAATAGGCCCTTTTGTCCTGGCTTGCTCGGTGTGATTACTGCAAGGAAACTGTTAAGTAGTTTTTGGAGTAGTAGATAATGGGATTCTGTGGAGCTTTCACAGGTTGGCACCGGCTGGAACAGCTGAGTTTTGAAGGCACTCTACAGACACAGGGCTGCTGTTGGCCCTGCATCACTCATGGGAAGTCTTTGCACTTGAGAGAGCTAGTCATCAAAATCAGGTATTGCCAACCCAAACCCAAACCCCCCGGCACAAAAGCACCACCGCCCCCCGCCAAAGGAAAAACCAAAACCACAACGAAATCACACACACACGCACGCCTAAAAAATTGTGCAGATTTGTAACATTTTCACAGCTGATTTAAAAAAAAAACCAAACAAATAAAACAGAACCAGGAGAAAAACCACCACGCTACCACTCTCCTGCAAACTCCCATCCGATACAGCAGGTAAACAAAATAGAGCATTTTTCCAGGGATATCGGCAGCGCTGCCCGGCGCCCCGTGCCTGGCAGCACCGTTCGGGTCACAGTCCCAGTTCCATGTGCAACTCTCCGGGCGGACGGCCCCGCACCGCACCGCTTGCATAGAGACCGCGGGGAGCGGCGGGGGGCAGGGGCCGCACCCCGGGGCTGGCCGGGGCT
>VZRF01011241.1:1866-72733 GCA_013396875.1 Vireo altiloquus | reverse complement strand
TGGGCAGTGGCAGCCAGGCTTCTCCGTAGCAGCGGCAGCATGCAGTCGGGGAGACGCATCCTCTGGGAATGGGGAGGGGGTCAGGGTCCGGGTTTTTCCCCTGAGGCATCCGAGTAGATGGTGAGGGTCCTTTCCAGTGTGATCAGATGTTACTAAGGTCCCAGTTCAATGACTGCTCTTAGGAGCAGAGGCTCACCCACGGTAAGGAAAAAACCATGCCGGGCTGGACTCCGCGGTGGCACTGAATTCTTCCTGCGGTAGCAGCAACTCAACCGATCCCCTCTGATCCGAGAGCAACAGAGTGAGCAAGGAGCTGAGCCCTGCCCCTGACCCCACAGCCAAAATCTCACGGTATCTCTGCCCATCCCAAGAGAAAGCCCCTCAGCTAGGAGAGTGCAGCCAGCTGCACTCCTCCCCCTCCTCCATGTCTGTATCTTTTATCTCTTAAGTATCAGTCATTATCATCTCTTAGGCAACAGATGGGAGAAAATTCCCTGAGAGAAGAGAAAAGAAAAAAAAAAAAATCCTAACCTCCAACATTATCCACTCCGAATATTTTCCCATACCAACATGTTATATCACACTTAAACTTTTAAACTATATACATACATGCATTACCCTGATTATATACATATATACATCTAGATCCAGGCACAGTGTGACAGGCGGTTCACCCTAAAACACGGTCCCCTTGAGTGTTGCATCGTGTCTGTCCGTTCTTCTGAATCACCCACCAGGTGAAACGTGGTCCCTGAGCAAAGACAACCCCATGGATGGGGTTGTCTTTGCTCGAGGCAGAAGTAACCCAGTTTTTCTTAGCATACCTTTTGTGTGTACTACTGGAACCTTATCTCTGTCTGTTGTTCACAGGGGCTCAGATTGGCCAGGTCCAACTCGGTTAGTGAAGCCTTGGATATTAACTAACCAGGTGGCCTTAGCTAAATGCTGCTCCCAATTTTTGAAAGTCCCCCTGCCTGGTGCCTTCAAGGTGGTTTTAAGCAGTCTGTTGCATTGTTCCACTTTCCCAGCAGCTGGTGCATGATAAGGAGTGAGGTACACCCACTCAGTGCCATGTTCCCTAGCCCAGGTGTTTATAAGGCTGTTTATTAAATGAGTCCCGTTGTCGGACTCAATTCTCTCGGGAATACCATGCCTCCAAACGACCTGCTTTTCAAGGTTCAGGATGGTGCTCCGGGCAATAGTGTGAAGCACAGGGTAGGTCTCCAACCATCCCATGGTGGCTTCTACCATTGTGAGCACGTGGTGCTTGCTTTGGCGGGTTTGAGGCAGTGTGATGTAATCCATTTGCCAGGCTTCCCCATACTTGTGTTTGGACCACTGCCCACCATACCACAGGGGTTCCACTCACTTGGTCTGCTTGATTGTAGCGCATGTCTCACAGTCATGGATAACCTGGGAGATACTGTCCATAGTTAGATCCACCCCTCAGTCTCGTGCCCACTTATGGGTGGCATCTCTGCCCTAATGGCCTGAGGCATCATGGGCCCATCGAGCTAGGAACAACTCTCCCTTGTGTTGCCAGTGTAAGTCTATTTTTGACACCTCTATTTTCACACTCTGACTACCTGCTTGTTGTTCCAGTGCTCTTCATTAGCCCGACTCTTGGGAATGTGGGCATCCACATGACGAACTTTCACTGGTGGCTTCTCTACTTGAGTGGCAATGTCTTGCCATTCTTCAGCAGCCCAGATTGGTCTTCCTCTAGGCTTCCAGTTGGCCTTTTTCCTCCTTCCCGGAGCCACAGCCCTGTGCCAACCAAACCAGGGTAGTCTAGACCACATGGTGCCACTGAGCGAGGCGTTTATATTCAGCACACAAAAAATAGGTTACCCAGGAACTGTTACTCCTTTTTCACCCTTTCCTCTCGATGCCCTCAGGCCACACATTGGGCGCCAAGAGTCCTCTGAACCTTTCTACATTGGGAGGGTAAAACAAATTGACACATTTTCTTTTTCTTGCCATGTCTGATGTACTGGATGATCAGAGGAGATTTTTTTTTTTTATTCTCCCCTCTATTTTGGAAGGTAATGGGAAGCTGGTTTAAGGGGCTCTTGTTGAGTTGATGTAAAATATTAGCAGCCGTGTTAGAAAGTACTATTGTAGCAGTGGAACAATACAATTGGCAATGGTTTTCATCTGTAATGTGCCTTCTCTTTTGCTCTCATTCCCATTCCCCCATCATACACATTTTCTGTCATTGTTAGTCTGCTGCCCCTCCCTTACCTTTTTTCTTTCCTGGCTTCTCGAACATAGAGGATAAGCAAGGTAACTAGTCTCAGTTGAGAGCATCCTTACACTTCTTACTTTTAGCTGATTCTAATGAAACAATTTTGTGAGCAGTGAGGACCTGCAGAAGGACATCCAGTCTTATTTTGCTGACTCTGGCTTCCAGCTTAAGAGTGGGGGTGATGCACTTAAAGGCTTGCAGAAAAAAGGACTAATGTACTATTCTGTTACCTATATCACTGTGAGGAAACAAGAATCTGAACCAGGAAAACTGGGAATGCTAGGTCATCAACTTCTTTCCCATCAAAGCAGAATTTCAAACTCAACCAGTTACATGGTTGGGGCCTTTTTTGGTTGTCTTCTGGGTTTCCGCTGTAGTTAACCAGTGTTTAAATTAATCTCTTCCTTTTGTTTGAGTAGAAATCTTGTTATTCTTTTATATGTTGCTTTGGCAAGGAAGCTTAAAACCTGGTGAGGAACAAGAGTATGACAGCAACCTGTACATTAAAGGAAATACATTTTCTTCCAGGTGTTCTTGTGCAAAAATAAGCTTCCCTTAAAATTATAAATGCACATTTATGGAGTAAATAGACCTTTATAAAATTAGCATTGAACACTGTCCTATGTTCTACTTCTCTATCCTTCCCCTAAACCTAAATTAAGCTTTGCCAATCTTGAGATCATGAAGGGACTTTTTCTTTTCCATTTGCTAGTTAAAATGCTATTGGGGAGATTTTTTTTCCTTGGGTTAGTTTGTTTTTTTGAAAGGAATAGACTGTACTTCTGAAATGTGATTTCATTGAGGATGGGCTATGGCATCTCTTGGACTAAAGAAGGTGCCTGCTTGATTATGTTTCATACAGCTGAGTTACAGATGTATCCCCCAGTTCTGTTACTGAAAGACAGACTTTAATATACCCGTATGCAAGGGGAGAGGGGAAAAAATGTCAGTCTCTCTTGATTACATGACAGTCGTTTGGTTATTAAGAACTCTTGTATTTATCTTGGAATAAGTATTAAAGTATTTGACAGTTTCTTGGCACAAGGTTTGTAGCTCTTGAGGAAACATAAACTTGTTGCATTCACCTGAGTTTTCTTGAAGTGATGATTTCAGACCCAAATTCAAAGATCATAGATTTATTAGGCTGGAAAAGACCTCTGAGTTCATGGAGTCCAACTGTTTAACTGTAGTTACCCCGCCATGTAACTATAAAATTGAGTGTATGATTTTTCTGTGCAGAGGTCAAACAAAGCAGTTCTGCAATGTAGAATTCAGGGGACCAAGTTGAAATGTGTGACTGAATAATTAAAGCCTCCAAATCATCATCATATCCTTGTATCACTTTCTGACGGGTTTATTATGACCTTTAATCTTTCTCAAGCTGTTGTGTTCCCAGCAGTGCTCAACAGGACACAAAGATTTTAAACTTCTGTGGATTTTTGTTGTTGTTGTTTTCCTATGTGGAAGCTTCTGCCTTGTAGTGGGTGTCTGCAATTTACAATTCAGTGAAGAAAGAAGCAGCTCTTAATCTTCTGTGTCTATTGTTACCTTTTAAAGGTCAAGACGTTTCTATTTGATTATCTCCGTGTACATTCCATACTTGAAGAGAATATCAACATCTGGTGCCAGTTGGGCCTCATGCCTCAACTGGCAGGGAGGTTTTTTTCAGTTCTGCTGGATGCCGGTGATGTCTAACAAAAATCTGCCTCTTATAGGATTTGCTGTTTATGGACATTGAAAAGATACTAATAGATGATGTTGTGATATTATGAAGATAGATGCAAATCATCTTTTTTTCTGGATTTTTTGTTATAATTCACTGTGGCTCAATTTTTTAATATTTTTTATTTTTCCTTTTCCCTACTTATAGCCACATGGCCTCAGAGCTGGAATGGGATGAGGGCAGAAGAGTGAAAGAGGGTGCCAATACTTCAGCTTAGCTGGAACATCAATCCATACCCAAAATAAATTTTTTCAGCATCTGCCTGTATCTGTGTGGCTGTTCCTTCAGTCTGTCCTGGATCCAGTCTCAAATGAAATGTTGGACTTGCTGATTGTAGCAGCATTTTGTGTCCTAGGACTTGCAGTATGAAAGCACCCGTAAATCATAATATGTTTATGTCCCAGAGATCTGGGATTCATCAGATACAGGGAAAATACCTGCCAACTCAGCATTTTATTAAATAGTGTTTGAAAAGTTACTTGCTTATGGAGAAATGAAAACCTGTGTTGGGAGGTGGTTTGAGTATAACTAGAGAGGCTTCAGCTCCATGTGTACCAGCTGCTTGTGTATTAAGGCAAAATTCTGTCAAAGTCTCACATTATGAGATTTCTGCCTTACATTATAAGGAAAAAGAAACGTTAGGAAAGAGCCAGAATATGTGGTTGCAAAGAAAGCATGTCAGGCCATATTGTGGAAGCACATGGTTTGGTAGGAAAAGGGGTTAGGAAAAGGCATTGCGACCATTGGGGCAAAATGTGTGTTGGCAATTATGTGTTGTCTAACAAAATTACTGAAGTTTCTCATTTCATTGTTGTGTATAGTGTTTGGTGAGAACTACTTCAGCTTGTGAAGAATATACACTGTTTTCAGAGATGGCAGCTCAATAAAGATTTTTCCCTTCATTTTTCTTTCAGAAACAGTATTTGAGAAAAGCAAATTTAAGTGTGAGCATTCTACGTTTTTTGCCTGAGCTCTCATGTGCTAAGTAACTATGACTAAGAAGCTTAAACTTTATAAACCAGCTAGTTGCGGTTGTGTAGTACATGTTGTAGGAATTAAAAGGGTTGTACTTGGGGGTGCTCATTCTTGCTCTTTGTGTTTTTTCTACTGCTCTTGGGTTAGATGTCTGTGTAGTTAAATGCATGGCCTTGAAACTTCTTAACGGTCTATCAGATGACCCCAGAGTCACTCCTGGGGAGGAGCCACAGGTCTTTTTCCCTGCCTCCCCTCCCCCACCTTGGTCTAGTGCAAGCATGTTAAGAGCTTCACTCTGGAGGTCCTCCCAGTTTGACTGCATAGTCTCAGCTGACTGCTGGGCTACACTTAATAGTGTACACAGAAACACCAGTGAGGTCAGGATTAGTTTGACCGCTGTGGGTTTGTGTATTATATTTTTGCCATGTGTACTGTATTTTTGCCATGTGTTTGTCTGCCTTGAGCGGTTTGGGAAACTGAGAAACAATATATTCTGTGGTATTCAGATCCAGAACCGTGGCTGGTCATATCAGTTTGAGCAATAGCTCAGGAGTCAAGGCGATGGGCGTTGTCCCTGTGCTCGCTTTTCATCTACAGCCTCCTTGTTAGAGAGGGTTTGGGTTACTTTTCATGAATAATTCAATAAACCAGTCTGTTTAAAAGTATTACTTACAGTAATCAACCAGTCTGATTGTGCTACAGATGAAGGAATGTCTTAAGGAAATGGGTATTTTAAACAGGAAACTCTTCTGATTAACTTAGTGGTTGGAATAAATTATATCTGTGATTCTAGACTTCACAATTGTGAAGCCAGGATTAGATGTATCAACAACTATTGCCTAAATAAGTGCAAAGTTGTCGTTTTCTTCGGATTTGGGTTTTAGCAGATATTGACAGTGCTCTGATTTGATTTGATTTGATTTGATTTGATTTGATTTGATTTCCATAAGACATGAATTTATCAGTGCCAGAGACTGACCATTAGCAAATGAGACTCCTGTCTTCCTAGTAAAAGGTGTTTCCAGGCACCCTTCAGAGTGTTTAGATTCTGCTAATTGAAAGAAGAACTTCAGGTACTGGGAATACCTGTAACAGAGGTGTTTACAGGAGGCAGGGGCTGCTCCAGAGACCATGGGACAAAGACCTGCAAAAGGTATCACTATGGTTATTTCCCTTTCCAGTGAAATTGATTTTTATTTGATTTTTACCTTCTTGTTACTTCCAATGTAAATAACTTGTGGTACAGCCCCACAAAACTACAAAAATCTTCCTTGACACACATATTCTGTATTTGTTTGTAGCTTTGGCTCCATATTCTAATCTTAAATGTCTGTTAAGATTATAAATAATATTTTAAATTATAAAATGGCTGTGTATAAATCCTCATAAATGTTACTTTTATCCTAGCAAATTGTATAGGTCTTAAACTGCGAGATAAGTCTATGTTGCAGAGTTGTAGCAAGGTAGTTGGGATGAGGCGATTACAGGCTAGTTTGAGACAGCGGAGGAGTAGCAGAATGCTTAGTGAAACCAGAAAATGGTAGATAGTAGTAAGAAATAAATATCTTGTATTTTTATTTAAAATGGAAGCTATATAAATTAGATTTGACAAACTCAGTGGCTGAGTATGTACTTACACAACTTCTGTATTGCTGATCCTTCTTCCTGGCAGGACCAGTGTTCCCTAGCCTGCATCCCGAGGGAAAAAAATTAAAAATAATTTTAAACATACAAAACTTGTGAATAGCTAATAACTGACAACTTATTCTTGTGATCATTACGTGTCTTCTGTGCCCTTCAGCACCTTGCTGCATCTTCCATGGGCAAGCTCTTGCATCAGGGTTGCGTGTACCATTTATTTGGGTTTTTAGCCACTATTGTGCTACAAACAGGTAGATTTTTCCTCACTGTGGAAAGAGCCTTTTCTTGATTTTTGCGTTTCTGTCCAAAGTATTCAGCACTAATAATGGCCTGCGAGGTTTTTTGGAGGATTTTCCTTTCTTTAGTGAATATTTGTAAATAGTGAACTGATAGGCACTTTGTGCTTAACTTGGAGCTGTTGTCTGCAGGGCTTCAGTCACGTATTGGTGCAGCTGGTGCAGTTTGGGAAGCCCAATAAACTGACTCATGACAAGAGGTAACCTTGCTGTGTTCAAACAAGCAATGTTTTGACACTGCAAAATAAGGAGAGATTCTGAATCGCAATGAGATAATTCCCTGGGGTGATTGAAGGGGACTGTGGGATAGATTGATGACTCATGCAGTACTGATGTTATCAAAATTGTGTTCCTCACATGAAATAGGTTCTCAGTGCCCTTTTATAAGGGAAGCCATGAGCCGTAAAACGTGAGAACTTACTTTGTGGCACTCATCAGTGGATGTTGTATTTGGGAGAAGGACTGCAGTAAAATCGTTACCTGATGCTGTGTAAAGAACATTGCCTAATTTTGGGCTAGAAGGATGGTGTGACAGTTCACTTGAAGTTAATGTTGTAATTTTATAATTAGTAAAAGTATATTCAGCAAAACATGTTTCAGATTAATTTAAATGGAGATATTTCTGTAAGCACAATGCTTTTACATTGCAACTAGAGGAGGTAACCTGCCCCACCCCATCCCCCCTACTCAAACCTCCCAAAAATCGTGGTGACATACTACCTTCAGATGATAAACCTGGTGGTAGTGTAGTAATTTTTGCAGGTTTGTCAGTTTGTAGACATTTTTAATAACAGCAAACGGATATGTATTTAGTGGAATTAAACCGCTGATGTTTCATGGTAAATGCCAGTGGGTTGCATTCTGAGACTGAGGAAAACTTAGGTTTAAAGGAAATTCAGTAGCCAGCTTTATAGAAATTGGTGTTATACCTTTGATACTCATCTTCAGGATTTTTTTATGTGTTTCAAGGAAGTTTCTGATGTCTGGGCTTTCACATGGTGCTTCTGGAGGGTCTTGAATACATGAGTTTATTAGCAGAGATTCTGAGCAGCAGGTCCTTGACTGAGGGCTATTGAAAGTGAGACATAAACATAAAAATAAACATGGAATCTGTAATTTGACAGAAGAATGTTGCATTGCTGCCTTTAGTCTTCTTTTGGTTTTTCAGCAGATCTTTCTGGATCTTGACACCATGTTAATAACATTGCTGATTTCTGCAGGAAGGGCCTTTACAGGTGGCTTTCATATTGAATTTTTTTTTGCTTACAACAGGGCAAGTAACAACAGGATCTTAAGGAAAATCTACATGCAGAATTATTGACTTTGAAATTACTTTTTCTTTTTTCTTTCCCAACTGCAGTGACTTGTAGAATTTTTTAGGAATGTTGCATTAGGGTGACATGAGTAGAATGTCTTGATATTTCTTGAGAATTTCTTGATTTCAGTCTTATTCTTCTGGGGACTTTCTAGAATATTGGGGAGAGGAACCATAGCAACTGTAAAAGCTTTCAAATTTTAAATATTTTTAGTATCTTTCAAAATTTGGGAAGTAAAATTACTTTCTAAATGTATGAATAAATCAGTCAAGCTGTTAAAAGAGCACTTGAGCATCTAATAGAAATATATAAGAATTTAAAATTATTATCCACTTGTGTCAGATTTAAAGTGTTTGAAACCAATGGTTTATGGGTTAAGTCATGTACACTGGAAAAGTTGACAAGATAATTAAGGAAACCTAGAATGCCTTTGTTCCTGAGAGAAGCTAAACTTCTGAGGAAATGTCTAATTTCTGGAGCACTGGAGGATTTAGCCATGCAGCTGTAGAGAATATAGAATTACTAGGATTCAGTGGTTTTCATAAGACCAAGGCACATCCTAAGAAAACACATATAAAAATCAGAAAAGCTCTGCAGTTTGGAGGTATTGGAAAGTTTAGAATTGCAGAATTTTGGCTGAAAAATAGAGCTGTTAATAATGGTATGCCAAGACAGTTTTCTTGGAAAAGGAGTTGCATTTCCAAAAGCAAAATCTTGTTCAAATACATACAGATGTATATATATATAAAAATAGATGGGTTTAGAGCTCTCTTACCACACACCTGGAGAGTCTTAATTTTTCCAGGAATAATCATGAAAATGCTCATGAATTAATAAAAGTCATGGTAGAGAAGTTTTTGGTTTTTTTCTTCCCTGGTCTTAATCAAGACTGGAGAGAGAAAGACTGGGCACTTTGAGAAGCCTAGTCTAGATGAATGGGCAGAGGAACTAAAACAGGATTTGTACAGGTCACATCAGCAGCTTCTACATATTAGATTAACAGAAATTTAATTGATTTAAACTTCACAGCTGTTTATGTAATGCAGCAAGGCCATTAAACTGTCTTCTGATCATCAGTTGATATGAAGGGACTGATGATAGCTATTTGAAATCCTTAACTCTTAAGAGTATCTGCATTATCTGTGTTAGCAATGTAGAGAGTTCTTTATGCCAGTCTAAAGTAGCGTAGATGCCTGAACAAGAACGGCTTTGTCACAGGAATGTTTAAACCAATTATTCAAACAATTTAAACATGATTTGGGGTGTCAATTTAAAAAATGCTGGTGTATTCCATTTATTGCAGAAATTGTCTAAGTCTTGGTAATTGAAACAGTCACTGCCATAAGAGATGGAAAAGGCAAGCAGCCTTCTAGCATAATCTTTTGAAACTCACAGGTTTCCTGAAGTGGCTCTGGCCATTTTAATGTTTAATTAATTTTTTAAAAATAAATAATAAACCACTGCAGTTTAGTGTGTTGCTTTTTAACAAAACCTTTTAATCATCAGAAAGTGCTTCTGTAGCATGACATTTGGAAAGATAATGTCAGTGGTGATGAGGCTTTTGGAGACAAGTGTCAAAACCTATTGCTTTGAACTTGGACAGGTTCATTGCTAGTGAGTTTCTTGTGTGGAGACTTTTGTATTCCGTCCAGTTGCCTCAGTTTAAATGCAAGAGGTTGAGTAAAAACCAACTTATCAGTAGCTGGCTTGATTCTGCATGTATCTTGAAACTATTTTAATGCAGTTTTATACAAGATGAAAGCAAATCTTTGAAGGTACTGACTTCCATGCAAATAGTAGCATCTCTTCTTGGGTTTGGGTTTATGGGGGTTTTTTTTGGCTTGGTTTGAAGTTCTTGGGTGGTCCTGCTTTCTCTCCTGCATCCAGTCCCAGGCATCCATGGGTTGTAGCTGCTTCATCAGGTTTCAACACCAGTAAGAGGTGCTGCTGGTGATTGTGGAGGTAATTTGAAATAAATCCACACTCCGAGTAAATCTGAATTTAGGATTAGGTGACTTTTCATACTGTGACATGTCTGAATAAGACTGTTTTGACTATAAACAAGTATGGATTTTATGGTTTAGGATGAAAAAGTTGAAACAGGTGGTGGCTTCTCCTTCATGAGTACCGCCAATCTGTGCCTTCAACCATGACCTTCCCGTTCATGAGCCCCTGCATTCTGAAGGCTTTTCTCTCTTGGCAAAACAATTAAAAACCAAAACAGATACCTATTCAATGTTCTGTTTATTGAACAATGTCTCTTCAGTGCACTGGATGAGTAACGGGTCTTGTTGAAAAATAAGTGTAGTCATGTAGATTTTCCCAGTACATGCACACAAGGGTCTTTGTTGGACTGAATGGATAAGTTTAAATCTGGTATTTTTGTACTCCTGTATTTGTCTTTGTAAGTTTAATAGTTTGTCTAAGCTTGCATTCTGGACACTCAGAATGGTGTGTTAGTACTGGGTAGCATTGTATTGGTAGCTTTTTTGTACTGGGCTCCACTGTTAAGGCATCAAATACGTGAACCTTCCAAAGTTCATAGATGAATATTGGTTAAAGGTAATTGCTTGCTATCTTTTTATTTTAATGAAGAGGTTCCAAGTGATTATGTGATTAGTAATTACTTAACACAGCTCAGTGTTAAGGAGCTGTGGTGGAAAAAGCTGCTTGTAATGGAAGAGCTTGAAGGAAGCAGAACTGTGTGGTGTGAAGTTGAAGAACTTTGGTGTTTTGTTGCTTCCTTGAAACTAGGTTTTGTTGAAACTTTTTGTTTGATTGAAGCTTTGTTGTGTTTTGGATTTTTGAGGGGCCTGGTGCAGAATGTGTCCTCAGCCATTGTTTTTGGGGCATCCAAAAGGGAGCAAGTCCCTCTCTTCCCATTGTGATCCTACCCCATGCACCCGCACCCTTTGCGTCCCTGCCTCAGTTTCTCACAGTTCTGCTGCTGCACCCCTCCTCAGCCACCCTCATGATGGACAGAGTTTTCAGCACACTTAAGTGACCTTTCAACTGCACTGTCAATGACAGCTCCAAAGCTGCTCACCAGAATTGAGGTGAACCCTTAATAAATCTCTGTGGTGTGGACATGGAGAGATCACACATGAGAGAAAGAAAAGGAAAACCTCTGAAGTGAGTTGCCTGTCTTGACATTCATGGTTGTTCTACTACAGAGTTTCTGAATAATTTATTGGTATTTTTTGGTCTACTGTCTGTTTCCCGGACTCAAAAAAGTAAGAAATTGGCCACCAAAAAACCAGAGGCATAATTTGGCAGGAAATAGGTGAGCATATCCTAGGAAAGGAGGAGGTAGGTCTGTGTGACTACGAAAGACTTGAGAATCCAGCTTTTTTCTGTGGACCAAAATTTTCGGTGAATAACTCTCATGGGGGAATCCTGGAAAAAAAATAGAGGTGTGGGAGTTAGTGATGTGATAGTAAGAAGCTGGAAAGATTAGAAGTCACTGTGAATGAATTGAAAAGCAGTTTAATAATATGACCTTAACAAGGGAATTATGAATGATATTAATTATATAATCATAATTGTAAATTATAATATTTTGATAATAGTGGGTATTGTAACACTCACTATATAATAACTATAAATTATAATTAATTACCTGGTTTAGTGGAAGGTGTACCTGACCATAGAAGGGCATTGAAACTAGATGAGCATTAAGGTCCCTTCTATCCAAACCATTCTCTGATTCTGCAACTGTGACCACCTCCCAAATGGCAGCATTTTTAGTAGAGATCTCAGGTTTGGTTCAGTTAAAGGCACTTTATATTTCTCATGGAATTAACAATTGACTGCTTTTTATCTTACAGTAGGATTAGTAAAGGTAAATAACCAAATAGCTTGGTAAGGACATTTAGAGGCAATGCCATCAAATACATGGATACAGGATCTAAAAATGCAGGACAGAATCCATATTTTGGGAAACAGCAATTGCAAAGATTAGGCAGAAGTGGTAAGGAAGAATAAGTGAATTAGGATACTGCCAACCTGTCTCTTCCAGATCATCATTAATGTTGGTAACTAAGGATATTTTACTGCAAAAGAATCTTTTTCAGGCCTTTGACATTTCAATGCCTGGGACATTCTGGAAACATGTTTGGTTTGTACTGGAGTTGGTTCACCTTTTCTCCCTAACATGCTTTGTTCTTAAGTAGACGGTTTGAAAATTATTCTCATGTTCAATACTTTGTTGTGATAAAGATGCATTTCACAAATAAGGTTTTAACAAACCTTACTTCATAGAAAATATCACTTGTGCGCCTCTGCCTTGGCAGCAGCCTGGGACCAGCTTGTTACATTCAACCTCAAACAGGTGCTGGCTGGGGGCTTGAGCATCTGAGACTGCAGACACCAAACCTGGCTTTCCTTTGGCTCTTTTTAACCAGATAAACAAGGAAAAAGGTGCAGTTGGCAGAAACCACAGAATCACAGAATGGGCCACGTTGGAGGGACCACAGTGGGTCATCTGGTCCAACTTCCCTGCTCAACATTTTGTTGCCAGCTTTTGTTCTTGCTGTTCGGGGAGAGCTCCAGTTCATCAGAAAACACACTTAATAAGTAGTGTTGCAACTGGAAATAAATTGTAAGTAAGTTTAGCCACCACAGGGATCCATGCTGGGGCTTCCCAAGTGTGCAAGCACTGAACTATTCTGGTCCTAATATGGATTGATGTTTTTTTTCTCCTGCCATGAGAGGATGTTTGTCCCAGCACCAGCTGGCTTGCTTTGCTGCCTCCTTCTGTGAATAATTCAGATGGTTTCTTTTTTTTTTTTCATTTATCATTCTGTAGGTCAGCCAGGATCTCTGAATCGTTCATCTGATTCTTTGTGATCATGTCAGATGACTTATGTGCATCCAATATATTAGTGTGGTCTGATTTCTTAGTAAAATTATCTTATTATAATGTTTATGTAGCTTTAACATGAATACTGATGAAGTTGGTTTACTTTTTAGATATGCCAACGTTTTATTTTAAGAAGTCAAAGTGTCTTCTTAAAATAAAGAAGACACTTAAAATAGAGAATTTAATTCACCATAAAATTTTGCCCAGTAGCTGCCACCCTTCACTCCAGTTATTTCAAGATTAACTGTAAATCTTTTCTCTAAAAGCATGGTTTTACAGTGCATTTGAGGACATGGTAATGATACGTCAGGAAAATAATCAAACCTGAAACTGAGACCTAGAAATACATTGAAAAAGTTTCATAGTTTGCAAATTGAAATAACATGTGTATGGAGTAGACACTGCAGGTTACAGACCTTCTCTTTGGGGTTTTTTTTTTGCATACTTGGTGAATTTTGAGTGTTGTGCTGCTTTAGAGTATTTTGGAGTTTACTGGTGGGTTTTTCAGTTATTTTCATGGTCTCGTAAATGAGTTGAATATTTCCATGGTCATGGATTTTTGAATCAGGCTGCTTCAGTCTTTAGCATACTGTATCATGCCTAAATGGCACCTTTGCTGTGATCTTTGTGGTTGCTACCAAAGTTTGAATATGAGCTTTTTGCTAGTAGTAAATATGAAATGCTGTTGCCTGTAAAATATATATGACTGATAGGATAAAACTTCTTGCCATATTAGTGGAGGGAGGAAAAAAAAATCAATGTTGCTAACGTCCAAAAACCCACCATAAAAATAAAACTTTATACCAGTTTAATAGTCTGAAATATCTTCATTATGTTAATTAATCAGTATGCTGTATATAATGAGTCTGTGAAGGATGTGAAAGGAAAAGAAACTGTCCTTTGGAAAGGCTTTTCTTTATGATTTCCCCATACCTGGTTGTTTCTAGATTTGCATCTTTGGGGGCATTTTTAATGGAATTTTTTGGGGATACCATAGATTCAGGTAATTATTTCTGGACTCCTTCATTATAGTGGTTGGTTACTACATGTCAGATAGTTATTCTACTTTGGTATTTTATCCTTGATGCATCTAGGAAGTGAGAAACAGAAACTTGTGAGTGTTTTCATTTCTGTAGTGTACTGAGATTTCAGTTGTTTTGAAATAGCATTTTCGTGATGGGGACCACATTGCATGTATACAGCATTCTTTCTAAAGCTTTTCACTTTCGAATCTTACCAAAATAACTGTGTCAGAGAATAATTTTTGGCTTGAATTTTAAAAGATTTTGTCCATTTATCTGCCTGACCAATCCTCATCTGTTTTTTTCCAACTTATTTTTTTTACTTTTTTGGAAGCAGACAGTACATTCCCTATGGGCCAAAGGATTCCCATTCCTTCCTTCCTGTGCATGTAACTTTCCTCCGCTTTTTAAAGGTGATGGCAACGGTACTGTTCTCCATCATAATGAGAACTGGGAGTGATATGTGATGTGATAGATGTTTTTCAACCACGGGTGTACATATAGCTGGCATCTGTCAGTCTGTGTTCTGCAGGGAGTTACAACAGCATAGAAGAGAAGTGGTAGAGTTGGAGCTTTTCCTGTCTTCCTGTGTACCGAGCTTAAGGATTTACTGCAGCAGTAGAAGAACAATTCATAATTCGACTTAATGGAGAAACTGCTGCTAAGGCTATTTTTGTGATCCGGTTATTTAACCTTCTTTTGTGCTTTCAAATGCTGACTCCTGGCAGATGAAGCACATAAGTGTTTAAACCAGGCAGTTCCATAGTTAAAAAGGAGCAGCTTTTGCTTCTCCTACATACACACACAGTTCACAAGTGTGGGTTGTACAGAGCAACTTCACTGACTTTGTACATCCTCTCTGAACTACAGGATTCACCCACCTTGGCTTTTTAAAGTTGTGAAATAAAAGTGGTGCCTTTGTCCTGCAACTGCTTTGAAACTTCAAGGTGAAGAGGTGATATGTAAATGTGTTTTTTAAAAATTTCAAATTTTCTAATTCTAAATGTTACTTTGCATTGCTTTGCCAATTGCAAAATCTCTAATGGCTTGATCAAACTAAATTTATTAGTTTTGATAATTCCTTCTATAATTTATTAGGCAATTCATGGTATTGTAAAATATAGTTCCGCTGTGTAATTGTGAACAAAGTGGAAGACCAGATCTTTTGCTATTAACATATTGGTCAAATTCCTTCCCTTTCTGTCATTAAGATACATATAATTAGTTAGTGTTTGCTTAGTATCTAGAACTTGATGTTTTGGTGATTCTGTTGTATGTGCGAAGATTTAATGAAATTCTGCATGTATATTGTTGTAGATCTCCATGCTGCTGCTTTTACATCAAACAAGTTTTGTATTTGGATAACTTAAATTCCCTCAAAGGGATGCAAGTTCTGCTGCAAATTAAGAATGACTGGTAAACATTTTCAGTGAAGTCATGCTAAACTTCTAATACTCTTTTGAAGGCGTTATGATGCTCTCAGGTTGTTTCAAATAGGATCTTTGAAACAGAGTTTCTAATGGCTTAGTCAAATGCATCACCATATGAAATGATCAGATGTCATTTCCATTTTAAAGAGATTCCTGTAATATGAAAGATTCCAGTCAAGATGTTTTCACACTTCACTTAGCTCATCGTATGCAAACTAAATTAAAGTATCAGTTGACCTATCAGATGTGGTAGGCACAGACCTACCAGAGCCCATATCTCAGGGATGGCAGCAAGTGTTGGCTGCTGTATAGTTTGGAGATCCAAAACTTTCTTTGATTGCAAGTAACAATTTTCACCTTTTAGTTCCTTTATTGCCTGTTGATCTGTTTGGCTTTTGCCTGATTTACACCAGTGTAATGTCTGGGAGAACATTTAACAAGTAGCCACAGCTTGGAATGGGTACTAGTAGTGGTTTGGAGAAGTTGGTCTGGTTCTTATATTTAGGTTATGATTAAAGCTTGTGGGTTAAGTAAAAATGATTGTGAATTGTCACAGGCAGAATCTTTTGGTGGCACACCCGTGTGTGTCCTAGCTTGAAACTCACAGGTGTGCAATGGAGAAAGTAAGTCCCAAACCACTTCCAGTTTTCTTTAGACTATTTAATTTCTCCCATTTTTTCTTAACGTTCTCCCATCTTTTTCAATGTTTTTATACTTTATCTTAAAGGATTTTGGTCTTTGGTTCATCTTCAGGGACTTTTTAAACAGGTTGTTTAAGATGTAGAATTAGCAATGATGTCTGCTGAGTTGATTCTTCCACCTCCACCAGCTTTTCAAATACTGTGACAGCCTATCCTAGAAATATGGGGGTTATGCTTTAAATACTTCCACAGATGACATGTGAATTACGTTTTAGACTGGCAACTTGCCTGCCTTTCCAAACCACCCAGGAGCCACCTCTGCAGGCAGAAGCCAATGTTTGTGCCCTTGACTTTATCCTGAAGGAACTGGCAAAGGTTTCTGCAGTGATTTGTCAATACGATGGACCTGCAGTTGTGTCTGTGCTCACCAGTGGCCAAACAGTGCAGTTCTTAAAGATGTCATCTTGCAGAGCTGATCCAGCGATTAGGTTCATCCACGTTTAATGCACAGTCAGCTCATTTAGAAATGTGTCTGCTCTTGACCTCTGCAAATTGGGAACCAGGAGCCATTTCCCTATCTTTAGCAAGTGCCAGGCTCTCACAGGTCCATTCTCAGCTCTATTTAGTGAATTTCTCATTAAGATTCTGTTAGGTCTAGTGCTAACATGGTGGAATAGAACCATGCCTGGGCAGAATCAGGGTAACTACCTGACAGATTCTTGTGTGCGCTAATGATGAATATATTTTTACGGATCATTTTAAGAGATGCTAGCACTTTGATTTTCTTGGCACCTGTGACATATTTTACAATATATATTTTACAATAGTTGAGATATTTCAAGTAAAGATCTCTTCCAAACAGAGCTCTAACGGCTCAGCCCTGAGTCTGGCTTTGTGCAGGCTTCCCAGCTGCTTTGCTGAGGAACCTCAGATTGCTTTTGTGTAATCCAGTAACTCAGGAGAAAGTGAGGCTAAATGACAGCAGCTGTGGCCCTGGTGTACCAGGTGTGGCAAAGCGGCTCTTTTTGGAAGAAATGAGGGATCACAAAAAACCCATATGATGGGTTAATACCCTTGAGGCTCTGTGGGCAAGGGGGGAACAGTTGTCAGGAAGAGCCCACCCTCAGGATTTGGAGAAAGGAACAAAGCCTAGCTTGGCTGGGAAGCACAGCCCAACCTGCCACAGCACCGCAGAAGGCGACAGAGATGCTTTTGACTTCGTCCTTTGCTTAACCTCATTCAGGGAATGTCCTTCGAGTCAGCATTCCAGGAAAATCAAAGAATTTTCAAGTGCAACAAGATGCCAGCATGTGAAGTGCTCTGGTTTAAATGGGACTCTCTCTTCAGCCTTGCCTTTTGATCAGTGCTTCCATAGCTTACCTGTGCAGTGGGGTGGTACCTGGCAGTGGCTGAGCTGCGCAGAGGGTTGGGATAAGGATTATGTGGAGCATTTATGAAGCTGTGAAAATTGATGCCTTCATTGAGCTTACAGTACAACACATTTGGGTAAGGTACAGTTTTGATCCTTAAAAAATTTGCTGAGCTTTAGTCTTGCAAATTACTTCTGGTTTAAGAAAAACTGTTTTTCTTACTGGTGCTTCTTGTCTGTTGGATTGGGTTTTTTTCCTCCATAACTGAAAATGATGCATCTCTTCTGATATCATTTTCCTTTTTTCATAAAATTGTAGTTTCTCATTTTGACCGTCTATTCCCAGGCAGACTAATCTGCTTGGGCATTTGTGGTGCTTTGTTTTGGCTTGATCTCGTTCTCATTTTGATATAATAATTTTATATATATATATTTAATTATATTTCTGTGTATTTCTTCTGCTAAATTTTTTTCCGCTCAAGAAAAATGGTAATTTCTGTCTTGTATCCAAATTTTATATGTAATATTTACGTGGATTTATGAAGGAAAACTGACGGATTGTAGTTTGAAATACCTGCAATGACTGAAGCACTCCAGGATGTGCCTTTGTTTTTCTTACCTGTTTTGAACAACATCTTTGAACTCCCATTGCTTGTTTCGACCGAGTGTCAATTGCTTTAAATGATGCATATTCACTTGGATGGAGGTTGGGGATGGTAGAATGAAGTGACTTTGTGTCTCTTACTGTTCTCTAATATAGGGGTGAGATGGATATTTGGGAAAATGGAGAATATTAAGCAAAAAATTAAACTCAGCCCTTTATGGATTAGGGAAAGTACTCGTGAATTATTTTAAAATACAGAGTAAGAACTTTCCTGTGTAAAATCTGACTGAGTAAAAGGAGTTCTACCTGGTCAGAGGTAGGCTGAATCCATATGTGTATGTAATTAATGCCTTTTTTTGATTGGTTTTTGCCTGCATAGTTTGCTTTGTTAAACTCTTTCACCAATACATTGCTGACAGAATGTGCTTGATGCAAAGATTTAAATGTAGAATTTCCAAACAACATGTATATATTTCTTTTTTTCTTTAGGAGACATCACTCAAAAAGGATATGAAAAGAAGAGGGCAAAGCTGTTAGCACGGTACATACCACTAATTCAAGGTGAGAAACTGCATGGAAGTTATACCTTTGTGCCAAATCTGTGAAAATTTAAAATGGAAAACTTCTCACTAAAAAGACTGGATGAATTATAGTAGTGTTTGATATGGCATCTAACCAGCAGTGGGAAATGGCTGTCACAGAGAAGTGCAGAGCAAGGAAAAAGCCTGAAATATATTTTTTTATAGTTTTATATTAAATGTTAAATGGCAGCATTTTTATCAGCAAACTTCAGTTTGACAACTGCATCTGAGACTTTTACATAACTTTAGAAATGAGTAAAGTTATTGCTAAAAGCAAATTGGCTGCTTTCATTGGATGAAAATGCTCAGTAGTCATTACTCTGATCTTTAGATGTGCTGGTTTTTTGCATTCGCCCTGTACCTTACTCCATTTCCACACACCTCCTCACCCCCTCTGTTTCTTCAAAGTACTGACATTTTTATTATAAACTCTTGTTTCTGAAGCTAGTTATTATCGGACTTCACTGTCCACAGCCAAAACCTAAGTGCCCAACTTTTTAAAAATTTATTTTTATACTAGGACACTGAAATCACTCAGGGTTAGGACTGTTATGCAGTCACTGAGCTTTGGTGTTTTATAATCCCCCAGTTTTCCATAGCTTGACAGATTTTAAGATAAGGAAAAATGAGAAGAAAACCAAAGTGAGTGGAAGCAATAGTGAGACACTGTAAACAGAGACAGTGTTGAACAGTCAGAGTATAATCCGGTGTTTTGTCATGGAGATTCTTAGCAAAGGTTTCTTTTTTGTGGTTTTTGTTTTTATTTCGGTTTGGGGTTTTTTTTATGAACAGGGGTAGGTTTTCCCTTTGCAAATTTATAATCTCTGTAGGCTGAGCAGAACCAAATTCATCTCTTTAAAATGGCTCATTCCTTGCAAAGAAGCAGTTTGGAATTTTAGGATGACTTTGACAGTCAGCGGGAAGCTCTAGCCTCACCTGCCAGAGCTTCTCCTTACACCATTTTTCTGGAAACAACTGTCTCAGTTTTCTGGTCAAAATACCCTGTCCTCTAACTCAGCTTAGTTAAAGATTCTGAGACCAAGCGAGGTATGGATTTTGACTGAGGATTTACAATTATTAGAAATATTCTGTCAATGCACTTTGTCTTTGATTAGAAAACCATGTCTTTGAATTTCTGTCTCTTGTTTAATCTCTCATTGCCTTTGATTTACTCTGCCTTCACTCCTTTCTATTGATAGTGGGGGTTTTAATTTATATTTTTTCCTTCTCAGCTCTTAGAGGGCTGTTTGCACAAATATTGAGATACTGAGCTCTCAAACCTATCTTAGACAACTCCAGTACTTTGTCTGCCATACTTGTTAAAGTAAGTTTGGATTTTCAGCTGCTTAAAGATTTTTCTCCTTGTTCAGCCATATTTTCCCTAATCGCCTTAAGCAGTAGTTTAATGAGTCAGCGAATCTTATGGTTTGTCCTACTTGCTTGATACCACATTTTCTAAGCAATAGCAGATTACCTGATTTTTTTTTTTTTACCAATTCTGCCTAGTTTAGCATTAAGCTGACAGGAATCTAGCTTTAATGTGCTAAAAAAATGAATAGGCTGTCTGCCTCTAAGCACAAAGAATGATGGTCTGGCAAAAAGATAAAATTTGCTTAAAACATGAAGCTAACTGCCTGTTTCAGTTTCCTGACATATGTTCCATTAACCCAGTTCTAACTTGGAATTTGCTTAATTGACACAGCTTCAGCATGGCTCAGAATAGTGTATGGGAGTCCCAAAGGCTTTGAGCCTGCAGAATTTTTTTATCGTTAACAATTTAATTGCAGCATTCCTGATAGTATTCATAAGGTTCATTATCCATCAAGTTTTTGCAGACTGATGAATGTCAGCATTTTACATTTGTTGAGTTCCTACTCTATGATTTGACTGTCCCCAGGACCACTAAATCACGTCTTTTTACAGCTTTATGTCTTACAAGTGTACTTGCATGCTCGTAGGTTTGAGTTCTGGAAGCTGAACTTTCCATGTTACACCTCATCAACTGCCACCTGCAAACTAATCATGTGCAAACTCCTGCTCTTTCAATGCCGTGTAAAATGAGTTGCGCTATCTTCTGCTGCACTGTGTAGCTGAATCTGTGGCAAGGCAAATCATTACCCAGAGAGTGTTGAACAGCCCCACAGAGGGCTTGGTGAACACAAAAAGACAGAAGTGGCTGCAAAGCATATTTTCAATTAGCAGGAAAAATAAGCTGAACACCTTGTGATTCAAGAGTCTCATTCCTGTACATTGTTTTGTATTCTAAAATTCTAAATCTGCAGTGATGAAGAATTAGTGGAAATGTAAAGATTTTGCTTAGGACCATAAAACTGTGTAGTTATATGAAAATACTAGCTAGAAGGAGTTATTTTTCACTGATCCAACCAAATGCACTGTGCAAAATCAAAAACAAGTGTTGAGTAATAGCAAGCATTAAAAAGTAATTAATTATTTTAATGAAGTAAAATTTAGCAGTCAGTAATTGGCTTCCTCAGTCAACCTCTGCATGCAAATGACAGATAAAACTCTGAGGAAATAATTATATCTGTAGGCAACATGACATGCTGCATGGTAAAGCTTCTGAGTGATGGATAACATCAGATACATGGCAGAGGGTGATTCTGAATGTGGGTAGAGCTGGGGTGTAAAAACATTCAGAAATAACACAATAAAATAAGCAGCATTTACAGTGAGTATCCTGTCCTAATGGACAGGTGATGGTCTTAAGCTTCCTTTCTAACACCTCAAGTTAAACTCTTGCCTTGTGATGGTTGTTGCCTGATTATCCTGATTTCTTACAGATCTTTTTACAGTGTTGCTGGTTATTTTCAAGTCACCTCTTCTGCTGTGAAAATGAGGTTGCAACTGCAGTTAGTGTCCTGGAAATTATTTCACTAGATTTAGTTAGTGCTAGATAAACACTTTGGTGAGTGACTTCATTTCTCCTCTGGTGTCAGAATGATTGCACTCTAATTAAAATTATTTTCTTTTATTATTTTCTTCTCTTTTCTTCCTTAACTCTTCTGCTCCAGCAAAATCGAAATGTTACCATTTTCAGATTTTTATTTTAAAGGAAAATTATGATGAAACCTCCTCTAGTTTTGTTTGAAGCTGTCATGTCCCATACTTCTATTTTTCATAGTTTTATGTCTCTGAAAAATGTTTATGCTGCTGCCAAGAATACATATGCTTTCTATTCCTGGCTGGTCCAGGTCATCTTCAAGGTCCCTTCAGCCTGGGTTGCTCTCTGATTCTGTATAACTGTGATTCTTGTTTTTAGTTCTTTGTGAGTACTTCAGCCTCTCATTCAATTCGAGTGGGATGAGTTTTACATGCCCTATAGCACTTTGTACCTATAGTTCCATTTTAAGGAATGTGCAGCTTACTCTGGTGTCTTGGAGTCTAAAAAAACTTTATAATTTTGTATAATTTATGGGAAAAACATGCAAGTAACTTTCTTGATACTGTGGAGTTAAAACTCCTACTTTGTACTATGGGTATAACAGCTATGATCAAAGTATGTCCAAATTTTAATAGGCTAATTTGGTTGGATCTTGCTGTAATTGGTTTAAATGAGGTATGTGAAAATGTAATGTGTTCATGTGCTCACATGAAAAAGCAGTTTATAGCTTCAGTGCTCACAGTTTCTTAAAATATCAAGAGATTGCTATTCCTGTGCCTTTTCATGAAATTCAGTACACATCCTTTCACATTAGGAGTGCTTGGCTGCTTGTGAAGCACCTTCTGAACTATGCTTAAAATGGATTATTATTTTGAGAAATTAAAGTTCTAGCTAATGCCATGTAGGTGTCCTGCTTACCAGTCTGTCATAGTGTCTAAATAAGTATGTCTCATGCTTCTGGGTATTTTCATTGAGGTGGTTTAGTCAGTATTTGGATTCTCTGAATCGGATCCAAATCCTGACTTGTATTTGGTTTCATTGAATTTATAACAAGTGTTTTCTATGCTTTTGTACTCTTTGCTGTCGTTTTATGCTTCCTTGAATGGAGAGTGTTAATGCCCTTAAAATGGTTTCATAGGCTTCAAGTGGAAACTTATGAGCCGGAATTTGCTTCCTTGAGTGGAGGAAAATGTTACAGAATCATGGAAGATTGTCAAACGATGCATGTGTATGATGCCTTTTGTTATCATTAATCTTCTTAATCTCTTGAATTTCTAATACCTTATTCTGGGTAATAAATTACATTGGGTAGACGCTTATTCAATCCCTCTAATCTGGAAGGTGTGAACACTTAATTTTGGATCTTGAAGACAAAAGTGTGTACAGCAGGTAATATGTTCTGGGATGGGATATGACAGTAAAGAATGAGAACATTGAACTCGGATCATGTGTGAGGACTGGATACTCAGTAATTGACCCAGAGCTAGACCTCTGCTTTTTGAATTTTCTCCCTTGTCATACCCCTTTTCCTTTCTTCTAGTGCTTTGAACCTGGCTACTGTCATTTGTTCCTTTCTTATTTCCAGACCCAGTTCAATAGCTGCAGAAAGGTTTGGTAATGTACAAAGACTCTGAAGTTTCCTCTTTGGCCTCCCTCTTCCTCTCTCCTCTCTACAGAGCTCTTTAATACATTGTGGTTTGAAAATTAGATCTCTACCTACCAGATATCTTTAGCTGCACATCCTCGCCAGTGATGCCAGCAGAGAATCTTCCTTGTCCTGGCAGCTCTTCACTGCTCTTACAGTAAAATCATTCTTACTTGTAAAAATGAAAATTGCTAGAAATGCCAGTATTAGTCTTGATTCTCCAGTGCTTGTGGATGGACAAATACAGTAATAGTTCAAATATTAGCTTTAATTTCATCCTGTAGAAGAAAATTGTTCAGTTAGTTGGAAGAAGAAGCCTGTCACTAGAGAACATGAAATGAACACACGCACACACACAGTGAATGTGAACAGAAGGGAAGTGGTTTTAATTTTTTCCCCTGCCTTATATACATTTTTCTGGAACCCCATGGATGGATAGTGAGATCTTCTCTTCTCCAGTTCTACTGGTTCAGGTAGAAGTCTATCAAAAACGTCTTCTATCAGGAATGGAATGAAAACGAGACTGTTACAGAAACACTACTTTGTTTATATAAAATGCATGAGAAACTCCATAGCAAAAATGCAAACAGAATCAGAAGGCTGAAATCCAGGGCGACAGAAGCCTCTTTAAGATGCCATGTAAATTCTTGCTAGCTTTGAGTAAGTTAAAAATGGACAAGATGCAGTGATAGTGGATCAAGTGCCTTTAGTATACATCTTTTCAAATGTTATTTTGTAAAGGCTTTGGTGTGAGTGAGGAGACTTCGCCTAATTACCCATCTACGTTTGCTGAAGGCTAAGATAGTGAGTGATTTAAATACTAAGAGAATAAATGAACAAGCTCACCAAGCTTGTGGAACAGGATTTTACGGGCACATAGTTGTGTAGCCTAAGAGTCAGATGCACTACCTTACTATTTTGACCAAAAAGTGACATTTTTCAGATTCATTGTTGGTATTTTTCCACTGGGATATGAAATCTTTGAGAATGCTAGAAGGGAATCTTAATCTGAAGAAACTGAGTTGTCATTTCTGACAGTGCTAAGGATTTCATGCCTCATCCTAATTTAAAGGGAATTTCTGAGATTCATTGATACATACCTTATCACAACTCTGATTGTGATATCACAAAAATCTGATCTTAGTCTTGGGAGGAGGAGAGTGTTCTGGTTTTGGAGTAGGTCATGCACTCCTACTGTTAGGTGTGATCACTTCTTCCCTATTCCTCCTGCCCCCAGTACTGGTGTGGCCAAACAGCAGTGCTTGGGTTGCACATGACTCAGGACATCCTGCATGCAGGTTGTCATCTTCTGATAGATTATACCAGTTAGCTCATTTTCCAGATTATTTTTCTCCCACAGGGGATCACAGAATGGAAAAGAGGCTCTTACAAGTGCTGGTCTCAAGGCTCTGTATTTACTAAAAGACTGCAAATGGGAAGAGTAAGGAATTGGGAAGAGCATGAATCTCTTTTTCTGCTTACAACTAACAACCCTCCTGGAGGAGAAGAAATGTCACACAAAAAAAACCTTCTAGTTTTCTTTTGTTATCTTTTTCACCCAAGGTTTCTTTTGACAAGATCACACAAAAATTATGTAGATAGGCTGTTTTCTGAAAATTTCATAAGCAGTCTTAGTTGAGTGACCCTCCCAGCCCAGCTGACTGTTCTCTTTTGTACCATCGTAGTTATCGTGTTGTGCCTTTGCCTTGGCTATTTGCATGGCTCAGGCTTAAGGAGATGATCTTTTAAACAAAATCTAAAGTTGTTGTTTATTGTTTCCAGATCAACAAATCCCTCATGACTGTTGACCTGTGGTTATGGAAAACTAATGTTCGAATGAAATGTGGAATAGAATTCTGCAGTGTTTTCACCACTCTGACTATCAAATCTGTTGAATCAATTCAGTTGGCACGTGACATTTGTTTTTCTCTTGCAAACTGAATTCTTAAGTGTTTCAAGGAATGCTAGGTCTGTATATTGGTATATATATGTTCTGTTCTGCTCCATTGAGGACACTTAGGTGTCTTTTCTGGGCTGTCTCCATTTATCCCATTGGGAAATGCAGTTGATGTTAGATACTCTGTCATCTGCTTAAAAGGCTTTACTTTTGGAAAATAGGAAAAATTAGGTGATAATACTGATTTTAAAAGAGAGGAGCGTATCTGTGGAGTCAGACTAATTTCTAAAAACTTAGATCTGTGTGATTTATTAAATGTTCCTTTGTTTTTCTATTATTTAGGCTCATTTTTCCTACAGACACACCCCAGCCCCCAAACCCATGTCTAGCTCAAGGCTGCCTTTTCAACATCCAGAGGTGTTCACTGTTAGCTGCAAAGGGGATGGGAATGGGATTATGGAGTGCATTCATCTAAAGGTCTTAACACATACCAAGAAAGCTGGTAATTTATCTTGTCCTGAAGAGGGTAAAACACATTCCCTGAGGATATTATATTTAAGTAGAGTATTTGACAGTTCTTTATCATCAGTTGAGGTAGAATTGGGATACTTAATCCAATTACACTCCTAATGTAAAGACTATCTTACTGAAGAGTTTTTGTTAAAATGTCTTATAATTGCTAGATTTGTTAGTAATTGCCAATTTCTTTCCTGGTGCTCACTTTGTAACAAAGGGGAGGGAACAGAAACCCCATGAGAGAGAGAGGAACCTTTTCTTACTTGTTAAAGTAAAATCTTTCCTTGCAAAGGAACTGGCCCAGATTCCTCTGGAATGATGTCTTCAGTTCAGTGGGAGCTGCTTTCAGTAAATATTTGCATTTTTAAAATGTGGTTTTCAAAATAATTTGTTTCCAAAATGTGTTGTTTTCAAAAGACTTGGGGGAAGTATGAAAGCAGAAGCTGTTCAAGGGAAGGAAGGGGTGAAGTGAAAGATGTACTCAGCCCTGTTTGGTACAAGGGCTGAGTACATACAGTGAACTTGATGCAGCAGGTCTTACGTAGCTGAGGAAAGTTTATTGTAAAGCACAGCACTAAGCTAAATTTATATTAGGATTGTGCAAAACCCCTTCCAACTGCATTAGAATTTTTATATTACATTTATTAGTGTGGATATATAATAAAATTGCAAATGGAAGTTCCTACTCCAAATTTATTTAGTGTTTGATGGATCAAGAGCCAGCAGGGAGTCTCTTCATTTCGGGAATTGGGAAGTGATAGTGGCTACTGTCCACCCCTTTGATTTTTTATTCCTATTGTGCTACAATATAAAATTGAGATTCATTTTCCTGAACATTAGCCAGCCTAAACGTAGGCAACTGCTCTGGGTTATTTAGGCCCTATTGTAATCAGGTGCAGAGCAAACAACTAGAGAATGGTTCAGTTCCTCTTATTTTTGTTACCCTGTATGGGGCGGGAAGGTCTGTCATCATTTCAGGAGTACATTATGCCCCAGTCAACCTAGACTACAGCAGGAGCTTTTACACAGCTGAAGCTGACAGTAATTCTACCTTAATATCTGCAGAAGTTTTATTAGAGAATTGCAGCGTTTTTGTAAAATGTGAATCCTCTGAGTATTGCTCTGTTATATGGGTATAGATTAAATTGGAGTAAAATGCAGGTAGAAGATGAGCCCTTTGTAAAGGTACTGTCTTGCACCAGTTGAACTTGTGAGTAAGTATTGAGAGTGGTGAAACAATGTAGACATGGGGAGCCGATGTTATATTTGCAAAGCTGAGTTTGTACTAAAATAAAACTGTGTTTCAGGTGTGGATCCATCCCTGCAAGCAGAGAACAGAGTCCCAGGCTCTTCCCAAGCCACTGCTGCAGTATCAAAACAGCAGAAATCCCGATCCGCCAACTCAAGGGATGAGCGCTTCCGATCCGGTAAGGGACAGAGATGTAGCTGAGGCATCACGTGTCCTAAGAGGAAAAGTATACCTGTGAAATGGTACCTGCACCTACATAGAAAGATGAAAGTGTTTTGGAAGAAGGGAATAGATAATGAATGTCTTCCAAGTGTCTTTTTGTTTCAATACATTAAGTGGTTTTGTTTGAATCCAGCCTGGAGGAAATGCTAGAAGGGAAAGAGACTGTAGACCTGCCTTCTGATGGGTTTCTTGCTGTGAATGTTACCAGGCTCAACAGTTTTTTCATGTTTGCTGAGAAAACAAAATTGGGTTTCCAGTCTGTAGAAGAGTTACTTAAAAATTTTGAAGACTGCAGTGTGTGAATTTGGGGGATTTTTTTGCTTGCTTGTTTGGGTTATTTTGTTAAAGGCAGGTTATATATTTATTGTAACTTTCTTTCAAATACTTCCTGGTTTAAAGCAAGTGCACAAAAAGGGGAAATGTCACAATGGATATTCTACTTCATTTTAAATGGACATCACAGTGACAAACCTGTTTTGGAAAACTGTGTGAAAATACTGATATCCTCATTGCATCCTGTTCCCATTGTTACTTGTCAGGTGGTTGAAGTGCACCATTTCCCTGTGAAATTCCTTGTCACAATAGTGAGGAAAAACAGGTGTTTGGAAACTTTTCTCTCCTAAATACCTTTGGACTTGTAGCTGGATATTTTTCTGTTTGTTGTTCAGGGTAATTCCACATCTTGGCTTTGGGGATGAGAAGTGCAAGTGATGGCATGCACTGCACATCTTTAACAGAAGGCTGGTCTTGGGTCACCATGTCTTGCTGCTGCTTGGGCAGAGTGGTTATTCCATCCTGTTTGCCCTGCTGATATGTAAAACCTTGCTCCAGAGGTGGAGCTGATGTGCCTTATACATTCCTTAGGGCTAATTGAATGATAAATGAGACTTCTTAAATATTCTGAGGATATGTAGACTCCTGGGAAAGATGCCTGTATACAGCTACACGGAAAAGAAACTTTTGAATGTCAGGGAATATTGGATAGTGTCATAATTAGCTAAATGATGTATTTAAAAATACAAAAAATTTAAATTATAAAAATATTATATAGAAAATTATATTATAGAAAATAATTAAAGTAAGATGTGCCATTGTTAAACAAATAGAAGTAAAATTCTGCAAGAAGAGCACGACTACAGCAGGAAATCCTTGAGAGGTAGTCCTTGGTGGGGACTGCCATGTCCTTATGTGGTTTCCTATCACTGCTGCCCGAACTAATTTTTCATTAAATGTTCCTGCCTAGAACAACTTCTTCACTAAGAAATTTTGAAGGTTCTTAGTTACAACACACATTATTGGAATTCTTTTCTCATTAGTGATAGATTACAAGGTTTAAATGTGCTCAGATGGTTATCAAAACCAATTAGTGACGGTTTTGTTTGACTTGGTTTAGGTTAAACTTATTTAGTTTTTATTTAATTTGTGCAAGGAAATGTAGATATGGCTTTCAGAAGCCAATATCTATTCACCTTTTTCCTCTGTAATAAAAAAAAAATTATTCAGGTTTTCTGCATTAGTGATTGGCTTCTTTATCTCAGCAAAGAGATACATAGTGTCGACTTGTTTAACTTCCATGTGTACTGACACTTTCCTGTTGTGAGGGATAACCAGCTTCAGCCTCCTTCCCTCAATCTCACACCCTGTTTATTCTTCAGACTGTTGTGGGGAGCGGAGGGGAGGGGAGGGTGTGTTGTTTCTTCTTTTTTCTTTCCTTCCCGCCTTTATTTCTTGTTTTCCTTTCTTCAAATCTCATCACTTCTCCTATGTGTTTTTCAAGAGTAATTGATGAGAAGAGAATGCAGCTTTTCCCAGAACAGGATCTCTTTCTGGAGCAATTACAGGTTCTTTAGAACCATCAACATAAATTACTTAAAATAAGCAAGAAAGGGAAACAATTTTGTCTTTTTATGCAATTAATCTGTCGTTTACTCTCTTTAAGCACTTTTTTTAGTTTCACAGAAGAGTTGTGTATTTAAACAAACTGTAGGTTTTTATCATCCCCAGGCACTTGTCTTCAAACAGTAAATATTATCCAAAAAATTCCAACAGTGAATAATATTGATAAATACAAGCCTGTTGCCCAGGCTTTGGCTGGAATAGTGTTAATTTTCTTCTTAATAGCTGATACAGTACTGTGTTTTAGATTTACAATGAGAATAATGATCATATTTTATTATTCTTGTTCTAATTTTATTATTGTTACTTCTATTATGATCGTCATCATTATTATTACATTTCAATTTACTTCAGTTATTATTGTTCCTATCTCAATCCATGGATTTTACCTTTTTCCGGGTCCTTTGCCCATCCCACCTGGATAGTGCTTATTGCTTTACCTGTTGGTATTTTGAAATCCATGAGATGCAAGGATGCTGGTCAGCCCATAAATGTCATTTTTTTCTTTGACCGACTGTAGAAATTCTTCCTTTTGTGCCTAAGGCAGGGACAAGAATCAGAGGCTGATAAGTGAGCAGAGGCTACAAGAGGGAATGAAAGATGCTCTTCTAATAGCTGGACAGTTTAGGAGCTGTAAGAGTTTAAGTGATTTATAGTCCACAAACTATTTTAGTTTTTCTCCCTTAACCTTTTTTAAGGACATGTGGAAAGAAAGAAAATGAGAATAGGTATGAAGATCAGCAGAGAAGATTATGTGGTTTGCTCCAACAGAAGGAGGAAGTGTTTATAATCAGTTATTAATTGTTGATGGTTGTTTTCAGCTTAATGAAGTGCAGAAGCTTAAAAATACTTCTAAGACTTTTTCTTCTGCGTTTGGATGGCAGCATATGGTTTTTTTCCTCACTTTGGTACATTAATTCTTTGTGTTAATGAAATGCTGGCCTTGCTGTTCATCAGTTCAAGTGATCACTGTTGAGCTTTTATATTCCCTTTTCTCAAAAATGTGACACATGTGGTCTGATTATGAGTGTTTAATTCCCTGAAGAAAACTGAACTCCACTGTTCTAATATGATGAATCACTTTCACAGTAAATTTTGAAGAATTTAAGTAACAGACAGTGGTAGAGAGCTTCTTTTGCAATTCCAGTATCCAGTTAAAATTTAATTTATACTAATTTATGAATTTTTGTACCCCAACTGTTCTGCTTCTTTAAAATAATTTCATTCCTTTTACTTCTTTTATTGAAATGTGTTTCATCATGTAGAAAAGCTATTAAAGCAAAAGCGGAATAGGAGCAAAGTGTTCCAGGGAAGCGTAAGCAATTACTTCAATGATTTGGATGAGAGAGGATGTTCCTACTCAGCTGTTGTCCAAGGACAAGATATTATAAGAAAGATTTCAAGCCAGAAATAGATCTTAATGAGTATAGAAGGAATGATGAGTTAAATTGGCGCTGTAAAAATAAAACATGGAACAGAAAAAAAAATTCATTCTGACTCTCTCTTGGTTGCATTTTTATCATTTAATCTAGTCTGTTCCAGGTGTTGGGGTGGGAGTTAGGACTAAAGGAGGAGGTGGTGGTGATTTTGCCCTCCGGAAAAGGAATAAAAAGTAGTTCTCATGCTTGCTCCCACAAATCTGTGTGATGTTATGACCTGCCCTTCTCTTCTTTGTTAAAAAGCCACAACACACCCTTGCCTCCAGCTAGCCCTTTCCATTCCCAAAATGCACAGCTAAGAATGCTTTCATTTTTTATCTGCCACATTATTTAATGACTTAATGTATTTGTATGCAGACTACAAATATTGTGTATTATTTTGCGCTTTAGAAGACCTCTTCTGGAGAAAAACAATTTATGTTCCTCTACTTCCTATGAGTTGTTGATGTAACAAAAATGTCTTTTGAATTGTATGTAGATGAAGGCATGGTAGAAGTGACTGCATTTCGCAGTTACTGTCTCTTTCTAGAAACATTCCAGCTTGGTTTTGACTGGAAGTTCTACCAAGGAAATGTGTCCTGCAGAATGGGCATTTTGCCCCTACTTTTAAGGTTGCCAAAACAATCTTTAATTGATGTTGAATGCTACTTCAACTTTCTGGAATTTGGGGATGTAAAAGGTTTGCTTCTGGGTATCCATGGGAATAAACTTCATTGGTGGACAATTACAGCTAATTGGATCATCTACATCTAAGGATGAGGAGAAACCAAGACTTGACAAAAAGCCTAGATGTGGGAATGGAGAGGGAGGCAGGCAGACATAAGGAAAGGGAAATTTTTAATTTTTAAAACATCTGTTATTAAGTCCTTGGTGTGAAGTACAGCAGCAAAAATCTGACGGGACCCAGGACAAAAAAAATTCTTGTATTAATGGATAGAGGTTTTACTGATTTTTTTTTCTTTTTCCTTCTTAATATTTTTCTCTCATAACAACATCATCTTTGAACCTCCCGTGTTAGTTGCACAAAAAATTCTTCTTTGAGATAAGCATCTACTTGGTACATTTCTGAGTCTTGTAGGAACACACAGGTTGGATATTGTATTTGCATATATACATATTCTAAATACCACTCTGAACAGTTTATCTGGGGGGACCTGCAGGCTGAAAAGTGACATTATTGCTGTGAAGAGCTGGTTGGTGTCTGGGACCATATGCTCAGGGATTCTTGTGATTTTGTAGAATCCATTTGGCCAGACTGAAGGGAACAGTTCCTTAGGAAGGGCTTTGTGCTGAACATGGCCAAAGGGGGTTCAGGGCTAGTACAGAAATGATGCTTTTTAAAACAAAAAAACGAAGAAAAAGTGCTGTAAAATACAGCATTTTACCTGTAGTCATCACTGTGTTAAACCCCTGTAGGTACAGGGATAGAGTAATTACATTACATTGTATATTATATGTAAATTGTGTAAGTATACGTCTGTCATACACACTTACATACCTACAGATAGTTTCATACCTTCAGATTTGTCTACCTGTTACATATTTGCATCTTAACAAAAGAATAAAAGGATACTTACTGAAAGAATATGTATTTTCTTTCAAATTGAATAGTTAAATTCTGAAAATCTTGTGCAGCAGTTTCCATGTAGTAGAAATGTGGTCAGCCCAATTCATAATCATATACTCACTTGTGGGCTCTGGTTTGGGTTCTGTCTACTGACAGGAGTTTCCACACTCAGCAGTAGCAGTTCTTTTCTTGTACCCTCTGTCATTAATCTTGCTGTTACTGTTTGTTTTCATATCCCATTGCTGTTTTCAATAAATAGTTTTTATCTCAACCCATGATCTTTCCCTTTTGTGCTTCTAAATAATTCTCCTCTCCATCCTACCACAGAGAGGAGGGAGAGGGGGGAGGGAGCAAGCAGTGCCTGTCTTTAAGTGTTTTTAGAGAAGACTAAATTGGAGAATACCATTCCTAAACTGCAACAAGCCCATTGTAACTATGTTTAAATGTATACATGTTGTATTGTGCTTTTCCTGAGTGTGAATCTCAAGTGGTAAGTCAAAGTACATTTTTAGTCTGCCCATTTCTCCTCAACATCTGTTCACTTCTCATTAATTTTCTTCCTGCGTAAGTTTTAGCTTTTGACACCATTGAAATGTAGATGTCAAGGAGAAAAAGCTACTGAAAAATTATTGGAATACATTAAATTTTATCTGCAGAGAGGTCTTGATTGAACACTGAATTCCTCTTTAATCTCAGTTTTGGCTTAAAAATTAGAAAAGTTTAAATATAGCCCATAAGCCTCTAAGGGTAATTTTTGCTTTCAGAAAAGTGAAAGCTCTATGTGTCTTTTCCCTAATTCTTCATATAGAATCATAGAATTTTGTTAGCACTGAGTCCATTCGTCTCTTTTTTCTGTTTTTTATTACTTGCATTGTTTTGTGAGACCTTCAAATATGCATGTACTTGTACTTCTTTTCCGTTCCTAGATTTTCAGGATGAAGAGTCAAATGCTGTTGCAAATTTATGGAGTCTGCATTGAAACTTGTCCCCCAGATGAAAATAACTCATAGTTCAAAACTAATGTACTGAGTACTCTCTAACTTCAGTGTTTATTTCAGGGGGGTTTCCGAAATGCTACTCACAGAGGCTTTTCAGGCTGATTTCAGGAGGAAAATGTGTCAATTTGACTCTGCCTTATATCCTTCCTTAGCTTTGGAAACCATTGCCTCTGCAGTGGATTATAGAAAATAATGGAGCTGAAGGCAGTCGTGTTGTTTCTGTCCTTCTGATTAACTGAATTTCTAACCTTTTTGTTTGTTTTCTATATAGATGTCCACACTGAAGCAGTACAAGCAGCACTTGCAAAATATAAAGAGAGGAAGATGCCCATGCCCTCAAAGAGACGTTCTGTCCTGGTGCACTCTTCAGTAGAGACATACACCCCTCCAGGTACATGTTGAGTGAACACAATCTTAGTATGAGATTCTTAATGTGAGATTCCCCATCCCTGGAACCAGGGATGGACAGGGCTTGGAGCAACCTGGGATAGTGGAAGGTATCCCTGCCCTAAGTTGTTAGTAGGTTGCACTAAAGTTGTGTATCATGGCTGTATTTCCCAATAATCAGGTCTTGGTTGGATTTATGCTTCGATATTTTTCCTCATGGTTTTTAGTGTCTCTTGTAGAGATATACTGTAGCTGCTGAAAGTCCACGTGGAAGCAGTCACAGAGAGAGAAGGTGCCCTTTATATATTAAGTATGTTCTCTTACATCACGTCTCGCTTAGAAGAGATAATCTAGGCATGCATGTCAGAGCTGAAAATACCTCATTTCACATTGCGAAAGATTCTTTTTCTAAAAGTTGAAGAAAATGCCAGAGAATTAAGTTACTGCATTAATTGCAGAGCACTCATCAGATGGTTTCAGCTATTCAGTGGTGAACAGATTGAAACAGTCAGATAATCATATGCTATAATTGTTCAGATTGGTTATGGCAGAATGCCTTCTTTAATTTTTAGGGGCAAAAAGTAATCTTCTGTTGACTCACAATGAATTTTCTGGAGGTTAGGAAAATCTTAGAACATGTTGTGCTAGCAAGCCAAGTGGTTTGAGGCCATTGTCTTGTATACAAAGAAGAGGGATTTCCTAAGGTGTTTAATTCTGAGGATGTGCTCTTGTCTTTTGTAATGTGGCCCAGAAGCACACTGACCTCTACTGCCCTTCTCCATCATTTCTAGTTCTTAACCCCCTCCTCTAAAAGAAGAGTTCGGGTATGCTGCCCTCCTGCTTTCTGAGCTGTATTTCTTCTTTCTGTTCTTCCTATTTAAAGAGAATTCCACTTTTGTTTGCTACACACACATAGGTATATTATTTTTGTGGGTTCTCCAATTATTTCATTAGTTAACAAACAATAATCTTCTGTGGTTTTCTGTATGGTCTTTCTCAACCCTTAATATTCTTGCCTAGAAGATATGTTAAGTATTTTTAATTAAAGTATTTTTTTTTATGAGTAACTATTAAAAAGAAGCTGAGATGCTGATGCTATGGAGACAATGTTAGTGTTTTATGTAATATAAGCTGCCCTGCACACCTGCAGAGGCGTGTGAGGCATGTCAGGTGGGGCAGCCCAAATAATGCCCTCTCCCAGGAGCCACCAGCCTGTCCCAGACCCATCTACACAAGCACCAGGAACAGCAGCAGGCAGGAAGGCAAGTTCAGGACTCAAAAGAAGGGTCACCCTGTCCAGGCCTGTCCCTGGAGATCCCTCCTGGCCAGGTGTGAAGTCCATCAAGACCAGTCAACACTAGAGCACCCTCTGGACTGCAGGGAACACACAGAGGAGCACAGTACGGGATGCAGGGCAAAAGTATTTTGGAATTGCATGAGTCTTGTTATGGGATGTAAAGAGGAGGAGGTGCAGACAGGCAAAGGGGCAGGCTTAGAGAGGAGTAAATGTGGGGAAAACAGCAGGATACGAGGATCAAAAGGGCTGGTGGTGTGTAAATGGAACACGTGCCTGACCATGCCCCTGAGCATGTGCTCCATGCTGTACCTGTGTGTACAGGGCAAGATGAGGCTGTGGGATCTGCGTGGTTTTGTGTGTTTGTGCTGCTGAAGTGTCGTCTTCGAACATGCCCTGTGCAGGTGGTCAGCAGAGAATCCAAATGTGCTTACACTGGCATTGAGCAGGGTGCAGTAGCACCTTAAATATTAGGAGCTGAAAGCTGGTGGTGTGACCATAACAGGGACATGGTTGTGGCCCCAAGCCTGCAGGAGTTCATTAACTATTTGGACAACACTCCAGGCACATGGTGTCATTCTTGGGGTGCTTCTGTGCAGGGCCTGGAGTTGGACTCAGTATTCCTCATGAGTCCCTTTCAACTCAGGATAGTCTATGAAGAGTTAAGTGCGTCTAGAATCTGTCAAGGTCTTTCTTAGAGAAGGTCTTATGAGATCCCCTTATTTCTGTAAGAGAATGGGCCACTGGATGAGTTCTGTATCATGGGGAACCAGGACATTCAAAAATATTCTGGGTGCTTTCTTCAGCTATATCAAATCATAAAAATAATTGTCTTTTTATGGGCCTGCCTTTATTTGCAACGTTAGCTTAGCAAGAAGAATCCAAAGTTGCAAAGAACCCGAGTAGTGCCAAGCATCTAGTCCTGACCCATTCACCCGCTGCCTTAAGTCCTTATATTGGCAGTAGTTAATGGAATTAAAACATGCTTTGGTATTAATAACTGAAATTTTGTTGCAAACAGCTACCGTCCGATACCAGGAAGAAAGCATCGGATTCCCGTTCTTTCCCTGGAAGTGTCCAAGGCCAGGTTGGACAGGGCTTGGAACAACCTGATCTAATGGAAGGTGTCCTTGCCCATGGCAGGGGGTGGAACAAGATGAGCTTTAGGTTCCCTTCCATCTCATACCATTCTGTGAATCCGTGGTTCTCAGCACAATGTTAAATTGAAATCCAGCTCCTGGCTGGCTGTAAAGGAACTGCTTTTGTCAGTCATCCTTCCAAAACTTTTAACGTACTTTTGGTTTTGTCCTGTCGAGTCTCTGATCCTTCCCACACGGATTTCCTGTGATCAAAGCTGGAGCTGTATCCTTCATGCAAGTCTGGCTCAAAGAGGGGTGGCTTTTGTGACTGTCTTGGGTTAGCTCCCAGCCAGGAAGAGCTGGAAGCCAAGCACACAGTATTCTATCACTGTTCTGTCACCACACACTAAGATCCACAGATTAACCCCTGCCACTTCCACAAGGCTACTACTGGGGTGACCTTGCTACGTCTTGGTGTATTTCTTGGTGTATTTATGTTTTGATATTAGAATGCTTTTACCATGGATCCTCCATTTTTGTACACAGTTAATATTGTACTTTTAAAGGTTTTGGATTTTTTCACCTCCGCTTATGGAGGAGTAAGACAGCTGAAAGTTTAGAAATATTAGAGAGACTTCCTTTATCTCGAATCTGGGTAAGGAGGTATTATCAGAGTGAGTATTCTGTGAGAAATCTGCTTTTTCTGTAGTTTTATTTCTTCTTTTGAAGTACTTATAAATTGCAAACATGGTGGTTTGGTTTGGTTTGGTTTGGTTTGGTTTTTTTTCAGTCCCTGGTTGTTCATAATCCTATCTTGTTCCGTATTCCTGGAATTATTTATTTTTGCTTTCTGCCTAAAAGAAAGGGAAGGTTGCAAGCAATACGGGGATGGGTTTGGCTTCTCTCCAGGAGCAAATGGAGTCAGCTGCCAAAAACTCCAAATGTGGCAGCAGACCAGAAATATCACATGAGACATGGACCCAGGAATGGGGATTCACCACAGCTGGATCTTCTCAGAGATCTTTTGTTTGGGTATTATCATTCAAAATTGTCATGTTTGATGAGGGATGTCAAATTATGAGATACCTACAACTTTAACTCTGAAAATGCCATCAAATTAAATGAGATTCTTATGAAATGTTATTTGGTTTTGTGATTTTAGACTGCTAAGAGAAATTACTCTGAAGCTATTGGAAATGCACATGTTTTTGAAAATCAGAAAATTAAAGAGCTGGTAACTGAAATACATTGCCCAAGATGAGGAGTACAGTTTTTTTATGTTGCTTCAAGAAATTTGTGTGGAATTGTATCTAGCTGAACAATTACTTGTTCAGAGGATTAAGAAAATAGCCAAAATTAAGGTTGCAGAATTCCTGGTGTAATCCACCCCAGATTTCCATGTCTGGGGCTCTTGGAGTATAATAACAGACATCTTGTTTTATATAAAGCATGTAAAAGATAAAGTCATTAAAATTCAGCAATTTCTTTTTGAGGGCAAGATTTTTTTCTGCAATAAGACCTTCTATTTTTCACTCAAGATCACAAGGGATGTATTTTCTTGATATTTAGAATGACCTTTTTATTTGTTGTTGGATGGATAATAAATAAGGGAAGATTGCGTGCCAAAGGGAAATTTCTCAAAGGTTGTAAATAACTGAATAGGAATTCAATTAGGAGCCCTTTGTCAGACTTTTAACAGCAACAAATATACATCTAGAATGAAAAGATGCTTTACTAAGCATTTCTGTGTATTAATTACTAATATCAGCTTATGTGGTTAAAATACATGCTTTGTAATTACTCTTTCATTGAACTTCAGAGTACTGTGGTTTTTTTAGGAAGTAGTTCTCAAAGTAATTTGTCAGAAGAATTGGAAAGTGAAGAATTCCCTTCCCCTCAAAAAGAGTAAAAAAGGAAATAAACAACAAAAAATTAATGGGTTTTATTCAGGTGTGATGGGATAAAATTTAACTGTTCAGAACAGAAATACTTTTTCAGTGGAACAGGGACGGGATGGGATGCTCGCTGAGCCTCCACTGGAGGTAGAAGCCTTCTTTGACTGTCATGTCATTCGAAATGTTAGAAGTAACTCTCTCCAAGTGTGTTCTGGCCCTAATGTGTAGAAGTTGTTGTGTTAACCCAAAAAAAGACAGCGAGAGGGATTTGTGTGTGTGAATATCCCATTTTTTACACACTCTTCACGTGTAGCACGTGAGAATGCTGCGTGGAGCACATGGAACACGGCCAAGTGCCATGTTCCTGGTGCTGGGTCATTTCCATTCCCACATTACAGGCCTGTCATCATTATTTTGACCACAGACACATCGTCAGCATCAGAAGATGAGGGCTCGTTGCGGCGGCAAGGGCGGATCAGCTCCACTCCGTTCCAGAGCCATTCCAACGTAGAGCCCTGGCTTAACCGGGTCATTCAGGGCTCCTCCACCTCATCCTCTGCATCCTCCACCTCATCTCATCCTGGAGGGAAACCTGCTGCTGCTTCCAATACTGCTCCTGCCACCACTGCTGCCACTGTGCTTGCAGATCTCATGGCACACACCCAGATAGGTCAGTAAACCTGCCGGTGTGGTTGGAATAAAATCAGATTACAAATCCCGAAGCAGGGCTAAACACAAAGGTCTTCATCAGGAGATACCTGTGAATAGCCTTAAAGTGTGCAATTCACAGACCAGGTAGGTATGATGTTTATGTATTTAACCCAAGCCAGTTCATGAGATCTGAACATGCATTCTTCTTGGTAAAATGCTTGCTTTACCAAAAAACTAAGGTTCCGTTTTAGTGTATTCCAAAGCAGAATTCCAAAGGAATCTTGGTTTTGGTGCATGCTTTCCAATATACGTGTATTTACCCTAAACAATGTCAGGTTGTGTATTTCAGACAGGATTCAGTTGGTAAGCACCCAAAAGACGGAAAAACACATAGAGTCTTTGGGAAAGTTATGAAAGCAGAGGTACTAATCATTAGGGAAATTTTTTGCTCTTTGTACAAAACCTTTAAAGAAACCTAATTTTTAATATTCCCATTTCCAAGCTTATTAATAGTAAGAAATCCGCAATTTTGTTTGACCTCAGTGGATGTAAGAAAGAGGTAATCTGTCACCACTTCATTTTAAACCATTCGGATTTCATATTATGGATTAATGAAATCATGTTTAACTCCTTAAAATTACAAAGTCAGTTATGGCTAACCTTTTAAGCTTAATTGGAATTGATGAAATTCTTAATTTAGCTGTAAAAACTTGCAAGGTACACAAAATGTAGCACAGCATCTTGTTATATCTCATGCCCCAGGCCAAATAGACATGTCCATCAGGACTGTTTAATCAACAACATTGTATGAAAAATCGAGGCCTTATTAAGAGTTCAGAGTCCAGCATTTAATCAGCTGAATGTTGGGCTCTATGGAGGTTTAAAATTTCATTAATGGGAAATAAATAATTATAGTATCTATCAAGAAGGAAGCTCAAGGATTGTTAAGAGCTGATCTATTAAAAATATTTATAAAGATAAAATTTCCAGTGCCTTTGACAAAAAAAGATAGATGCATTTTCACATAAGAATGGTCTTCCTCATTTCTGCAATGCTTGCCATGTTCTATCCGTTCTCATTCCTAGCTTGGTAACATTCATGCATGGCCAATATCAGTTCAGTTGGGACATTTTTCCTGTCTGTGTGTACTTTTCCTAGCTCACAAGAATATGAAAACTTACTCAGTTCTTACAGAGCAAACTTTTATGATTCTTGATAAATACTCGCATAATTTCTAAAAGGGGCTTTGATTTGTCCTAGAGCATAGAAGAAGAGTTTATTTATTTTTTCAAATAGTGTGCTGATATCAGCAATCTGAAAGGCATCTTACATATCTTAATTGCTATGCCCTACTGAAATATTCTCTGTTTTGGTTGTGTACTGAATAACTATTCCCAGTTTTGAAATGTTGGAGAATTTAAATTTAGCAACTTGTTCCCTTGCAGCTCATCTTCTCCAGCCTGCATTTTTAATGGTGAGCTCAAACTAAGTTCCCAGGCTGTAAACTGCAGTGTTGGAAGTGCAAGGTTACAGTATTTAATGGAGTCACATAGAAATGTGCATTATTTTTAGGATGTTTGTCTTTCACGTAATAGCAGCAAGGACAACCCTTCATGTTGGGGTCTTTTTTTTCTTTTGTGTCATATTTTTTTTTTAAATTAATAAGGCTGGCGGGATGTCTTGATTTTTTTCAAGGTCACCATATCAGCTGTAGAGTATTTCCCACCTTGGCTCTTAGAGCAGCTGGAAATACAGGTCATGGCGTTTAATTCTCTGTCATATCCCATATGTTCTTTCTTTGGACACTGCTCTCTTGCATTTATCTCTGTCTTGTCATCACTAATGGCAAGGTCCTTCAGTCTGAATCCAATTAACTTTTCTTCCTGAAGTCACAAGTCTGCTCACTTTTTTTTTTAACTCCTCACCACTTCTCTTACCCCACTGTGCCATGGTATTTCTGGATGATAGAAACTAATAGCATGTGGTCTCATGGGCATTTATTAATAAAATGCCCAAATGATTAATTAAGCAAATGTGGTTTTTATCAGAGCATAAATCCTGAAAATTGAACCTGTTCCTTCTCCTTGCATAGTGAGACATTGCTAGTCCCTGCAGAGTTTGTCAGGTGGGAGGTGGGAACCAGCTATACCTGTCTCTGTGGCCAGGTTGTATGCTGCAGGAAGTCCATGGTTTGGGACTTTGGGAAAGCCAAGGGAAAAAAAAAAACAGAAAACAACCAAAATGCAACTTCAAAAATATACAGAACAGAGTGAAAGCATATACATGAGGCAGGTGTATACATGGGCTCTCTGTAGGTCCTGTGCAAAGGTTGTATAGGTCAGCTTTACAGTTGTCATCTTTGTGGTACTGATCCAGGGCATTTTTCTGAGAGATGAAGTAATACTTTCTCCTTCGTGTACCTCACCTGCATGAAAGGAATTTAGTCTCTGCAATGCAAACATTGGCACTGCAATATGGTTCATTGAAAAGGATAGGGAATGGAGTAAAATTTTTCTCCTGATGATCCCTGTAAAACTGCTTAGAGCTGGACTGGTGGCTTGTGTGTCGGCTCTGGAAATATGGGACCAGTTCTATAGGCGCTTGCTATCTTGGGGCTGATCACTGCCTCAGAGTGGGGGATAATGTATGTATTTCACAGCACTGCCCAGATCTCCCTCTGCCTGTAGTTTTTCTGGTAGGATTTGTGACATGCTGAGGTCCTCTGAGGGCTGTGTCTGCAGAGGCAGCTCCTTCAGCCCTGGACAGCAGGGTTTTCTCCAGCTCTTCCCTGCTGCATTCCTGTTTTTACTCATCAGGATTCTGAATATTTCAGGCCTCCTGTTTTTGTTGTCTGTTGTTCAAACACTGCTCAAAAATACTGCTGTTTCCTAACCCGTTCCATTCAAAACCATTTGATAACGTAGATTACAGTTTCGGAATGATGATAGCAACTTTTTGCAGGGGCAGTTAGTGATAGGACAAGGGGGAATGGTTTTAAATTAAAAAGAAGAAAGACTTGGATTAGGAAGAAATTCTTCCTTGTGAGGATGGTGAGGCCCTGGCACAGGTTGCTCAGGGAAGCTGTGGCTGCCCCATCCCTGGAAGTGTCCAAGGCCAGATTGGACGAGCCCTTGGAGAGCAGCCTGGTCTGAGGGAAGGTGTCCGTGACAAGAGGTGAGCTTTGAGGTCTCTTTCAACCCAAACCGTTCTGTGATTCTGTGACATTCCCTAAGCATTGCTCTACAACCAGGAAACGTGGCACGGCTCCGAGCAAAACAGGCTTGTGCCTCCAGGTTGTAAGGAGGTTCTCAAGCCCATATGAGTATGTGAGGATTTGTGAAGTTCCCTCATGTAAGAAGCAATTTTGATTACGTTGATTCTTAAGGTGCCTGATGAGCTCCTATATCTGTCTTGCATTTCTGCAGAGAACCACTCTGCCCCCCCTGATGTGACCACTGGCCTGGTGGAATACCTGCACCACGAGCGCCCGCAGGTTGCATCCGTGCGAGGAGTGCCCAGAGGCTATAGCAGCAGCATTCTGGAAACTGCAGATGGTGATTGCATTATAGACCTCCTACCTTTCCATCCGTGTCCCCTTGTATATATATCTTTATATGCATACTAATTTTATATTGCCTCAGAACTTTAAATTTTGATAAATATAAAACGTGTATTTACATTTAATTTAACATGCACAAATGAAAATCAGCATTCGACATGTTTTGTGTTGTGATTATTTTTACAAGCCCTGTAAAATACTGAAAGGTTGACTCATTTTTTCCAAGCATTCTGATGTTTTCAGAATGGAATGAATGCTAAAGTGTAGTAAATACCTAGACTCTTGGAGAAAAGGACATTCTTCATGTTTCAGTTGAAATCTCATGAAGGGGTCAGTGGTTTGAAAAGATAAAATAAAGTGTGAGAACGTGTCTCTGTCAGCCAGGTAGCCAAGGAGCGGCATTGTTTGAAAGCAAATAAATCCATGGCAGAAACTCTTACTGATTAAAGCTGTTTTCTTCCAAACAAGGTACTCATCCTGAATGACTTTTCCCCCTGAAAGTTGTGTTTTAGTGTATTTTGGTTAATATATGATAAATAATAAATCTTTTCCATTTCGCAGGTGTCCCAGTGAATAGCAGAGTGTCCTCTAAAATCCAGCAACTGCTAAATACCTTGAAAAGACCAAAGCGCCCACCTTTGAAGGAGTTTTTTGTGGATGATTTTGAAGAACTGCTAGAAGGTTAATTTTCTTTCAGATACCTTTTTTACTCCTTGCGTAAGTGGTTTAGGACAGAACTGATAACTTCTTAGCTAGTACTGGTTTCTTTTTCTCTTCTCAACAGAAAACTAGTCATGGTAAAATTAATGCAGTGGACTGAGAAAGGTCCTGTGTTATCACAAGTGAAAGATAGTCTTTAACTCAACCTTCCTACCCAGTGTGACATTTCTGAGCAGCTGCCACTAGATTTCCTCTAATGTTGGTTTGATACTTTTAAGATACAATGTTTTTGTAATTCTAGTCTTTCACTGAAGTTTCTCCAGGTCAACTTCCTTAAATTAAGGTGCATATAATTGTGGAAAGCATCACTTGGAACCATTAATTTTACTGGTTGTCTGCATTGAGTGTTAACTAACTCCAGCCAGGACTTTGCTAACTAACATCAAGATACTTTGTTTTCTGGAGAGGCTTGGAGCAGGATTTTAACAGATGGCCTTTCTTAAAAAATACATTGTTAGACAGGCATAGTGTAATTTTTCATCGCCTGTTGAGAATTCAGTGTAGCAAAAATCAGTGTCCAGATGTCACTGAAGCCATTGTCTCTGATAACCCTTCTTGACTTGGTGGAGGATTTCATTGAAGTAGATGGGGAGAACAAGCAGCAGAAAACAGCAGCTTTTGGAAGTAGAGAGAAGTGAGTTAGATTCAGATTCTGGTGCTTTGATAATGTGGAATCACAACTCTAAAGTGATGGTCACTGCTTTTTGGGAAGCCAGTAGATAATTAGCATAGCATCATCATAAACCAGAGGAGAAGTAGTGATGGCTGTGAGGAAGAGGTGAATGGTTCATAGAATAGTCTATGAAGTGTAACTTATGTGTTTTGTACAAATTGACGTTTCTCTTTTACTGTGCTCTGGTTTTAGTGCAACAGCCTGACCCAAATCAACCAAAGCCTGAAGGAAATCAAGTGAATGCACTTAAAGGGGAGCCCTTGGGGGTTGGGACCAATTGGCCCCCCTCACTGCTGGCTGCCCTGCAGCACTGGGGAACCATCCAGCCCAAAGCCCCTTGTCTGACAGCGTTGGATACCACTGGGAAAGCCATTTATACCCTGACCTATGGTACGTGTTGGAGCCAACTGTGAGGAGGAATTAGGTGTTCATCGTGGAACAGCATTTTGCATTACTTCAGAAGGACTGCCTGTGCTCATAACATGTGATTTGAGATTGCTGTAGGAATGTAAATTATGAATTCATTGTATATGAGAAGTGTTTTTAAAGAAGTTAAGGAAAGGAAAATGTTAATTGTGAAATGTATTGATTCTTTCCAATTGGCTGTTTGTAAACCTCGTAGAATTGTGGGTTTTTTTCATAAAAGAATACTAAAAATAGCCCAGTGTAAACTGGGAGATAGAAGCAGATTACTAATAATGCTCTCTTCAGATTCCCTGAGAAGACATTCCCTTTTAGCATCTTCTTGCACAGCCTTATAGAGAAGACTCTTACCTCAGGAGTATAATCAGGATGTTAATGGTGGGAAGTGAAACTTGCCTGTATTAATAAACTAAAAAATTTATAGTAAATTGCATTTTTATGGAAAATAACTGTCCTGCAGGATAGCTCTCTGCATCATTTCATTTTATAGTATGTTAGAATGTTAAACTTCATTGTTTGCATTCTCACAGGTGAAGGATGCAGGAAATATAGCTGAGCAGCTGCAGTAATTTAATTACTCTGCAGTGGAGCTTTGAATGTTGTTTAGAATATAATGTTTAGTTTTACATTTAAAATCAATAAAAAAAAGGAAAAGGTAAACCAAAAAGAAGCCAAGTTCTAAATTGTACTTGGATTCTGCCAGCTGTTCTGATACAGTCATGCTTAGTGCATGTGTGACGGACTGAGATTTGCCAATTAAGTGTTAATATTTTAGTTTCTATTTCTTAATTTCTTTTTTTATTCGTTAGGCAAGCTATGGAGTCGAAGCTTGAAGTTAGCTTATACCCTGCTAAACAAGCTAACCACTAAGAATGAGCCCCTGCTGAAGCCTGGAGACCGGGTAGGCTGCTGTTGGAAGTGATCCCTATGGATGAAATAGTGAGGAACAGCTTTAGCTGAAGAGAGCCTTGTAATAAAATATTGTAATAATATATTGTGAAATAATTATTACTGTGACTTGTAATAATATATTGTCCCAATATTTACTATTTCTGTTCCTGGTTATATATGAACCTGTACGTTCTTGTGAAAATTTTGTTCTACAAATTAAAAAGCAGCCCCCCTTCTCTGCCAAATGACAAAAAAAATATATTTTCTTGTTTACTGTATTTTTGTAGGTAGCTCTCGTATTTCCTAATAGTGATCCAGTTATGTTTATGGTGGCATTTTATGGATGTCTCCTGGCAGAACTTATTCCTGTCCCAATAGAAGTTCCACTCACAAGAAAGGTAGGCAAATACATTCAACATTTTTATGCTTTGATAAATAAATGAAGTGTATGTCTAAATCCTACAGTCCTTACATGGGGACCTTCAGAGCCTTCTCTTTAGAAAGTGTCAGTCGGACTGTTCAGTGTACTTTCTGTGCTTGGATTTGTATTTAATATTTAGTTAAGGAAAGGGAAAATAATGCCAAGCTAGTAATTTAAGTATTTTAGGATATGTAATGGTAGAAATTATTTTAATTCATTATTTTTGAAAATGCATGTGAAAATATTTTTCTGAGCATATCAGAGAAAGGTAGTCTTTTCAGCTCTCAGGCTTGGTAATGAGGCAAGCAGAAACACCATAGTTACTGGAAATACAGGTGTAATCCTACGCACATGGACATTATTAGGCAAGAGTTAAAAAGCTACAGGCTCTGTGTGTCAGGACTCAGAAACAGCATCAAACCAGTTTTCTGTTTTAGTGGAATGTATAAACATCCCTATTGGGTTGAGGAGGGGTGTACAACCATTGCTTCTGACACTGCTTTCCTTACTAGATCTGCAGCCAAATCTTAGTTGGCACTAAGCAGAACTAAATTTTCTCAGTCATTTAAAGGTCTTATGGGATAGACTTCTGTTTTTTCCTGTGATATAAATTGACTTAATGTTTTCTAAACATTAAGAAGTTACAAAAAAACTGTCCAAAAGCTTTGTTATTTGTAATTTTGCTATTACTTGGTTTCTCTACAGGATGCTGGCAGTCAGCAGATTGGGTTTCTTTTGGGCAGCTGTGGAGTCACGTTAGCTTTAACCACTGACGCCTGTCAAAAAGGCCTCCCAAAAGCTCAGACTGGCGAGGTGGTGACGTTCAAAGGTGTGGGTTTATTTTTTATGGGATAAAAAGCAGGTGTATTCATTGTTGCTGTCAAATTTCAGCTTTTGAGTTTGCTTGCAAGGTTCTTACACATAAAGAACTGTCTTGATTGTCATGGCAGTGCCTTGTGCTGTTTCTTCCTCTCCGGTGGGGGATTTTGCCTTTGCTTGCCTCCTGTTATTATCCCTGAATACTGGGGGGGAAACTCTGATTTTTGAATTGTGGTGACAGTAGCTTTTCTTTTTCTTTGAAGGCTGGCCTCGTCTCATGTGGTTTGTGATTGATGGAAAGCATCTGGCAAAGCCAGCCAAGGACTGGCATCCGCAGGTCCGAGATGCCAGTGCTGAGATTGCTTATATTGAGGTGATCCAGTGTAATATGATAACTTCTGTGGTTACTGTATTGTAGTTTATGTGATGTTTTCTTCCTTTAAACTCTTGATACAATAAAAGAGATGGCTGTAATATTTTAAACTGTGACACAAGAATGTTTCCATCAGGCTGCCAGGTAGATTGTCAGTTGAGTGACTGGAGCCAAGTTGAAGGCTGGGGATAAATGAGCATTTTGGGATCCCCAGGACAATTTAATTGGAGTAGAGAAACAGATTTTTTACCGTATTAGGGTATTCTGTGGACATAAATAAATTTTTAAGCTAGCTTTTTGGCTTAAAAAATGTTGGATTTGTTTTTATATTCAATACTGTAAATTTTCTTGATTTTGCTGTTAATCTAATGCTTGCATACACTTTCTCTTCTCAGTACAAAACAAGTAAAGAGGGCAGCACAGTGGGCATTACTATATCTCATGCCTCCATGCTGGCACACTGTCATGCACTGACTCAGGCATGTGGTTATTCAGAAGGTAAGTTAGATAGGTGTAACTCTGAAATGATACTGGCAGCTTTGCATCTTCAGACAATTTATGTTGCATAATCATGTTTGCCGTCTTTAGAGAACTTTAAGATACAGAGTAGTAGCTTCAACTGCAAAGAGAAAGACAAACTTCCTCATTCATATTGGGTGTGATGTGTGAAAGAGAGTTAAGCCACCTGGGAAATCATAATCAAGAAAAGGATCTTCCTCTTAGCTAATCATATCCCACAAAAGAACATCTCCCCAGGGATGTGAATATAGTGAGAAATCTGTTTGCAGTCATGTGTCCAATGAACAACCCAGAACTGCACTTGGTTTTGACCATCTGCATAGAATTAATCTGTGCTGCCATTAACCTAGCACTTTCCTGCATGCATCCATCCTATATCGGTGGTAAGCAAGTTTTACATTATCAATGCAAGGTATCTCTTGAAAATTGGGTTGAATCCTTGATTTAAAATCTTCGATTCTTATTTGGTTTTTTGAATCACATAAGATACTCAAATTTCTCAGAGAAAATTTCAAGAAAGTTTATTAGAGCCATGGTGATATTTCTTACTCGATCTAATTCTTTCAAATACAGATGATATTTTCTAGTTCAGCTGAAGAAGTTTGCTTCAAGACCAAATTTTCAGTCTTCATAGTTCATTGGCAGATGTTACAAACTCACACGGAAGGGGTATTATAATGAATCAAGGTCTCAAATACCTTGTAATAGTCTAGTCTAGTAATGATAATTCAAAGATGATTGCTATAAGTAAAACAAGCCATGTGGAGCTTAAGTGACCTGTTTGTTATAAGCAACAGAGCTTTGTTTTCTTAGCAGTCATGGAAATTTCAGAGTTGCTTTAACAAACATTTGTAGTTCTTAAGTATTCTTATAAATATGCTTTTTAAAATTATACTTTTTTTCCTTCACTTTCAGCTGAAACACTAACAAATGTCTTGGATTTCAAAAGAGAGGCTGGCCTTTGGCATGGAGTGTTAACGGTGAGTATTGCAAGAAAGGCAAAAAACTGCAGCAATTTTCTTCTTTCAAGAGTAGTATACTGGTATCAGAGTGAGGCCATAAATTCATCAGTTCTCTCAAATGGTTTTTGTTTCAATATTTATATTTTTCAGAATAAATTGTTACTTTTTCAGTAACTTGTGTAGCTTATTTTTTCGTAGAGTATACGCATAGTTTTCACTACCAGTTAACTGTAAGAGTTATGCTGTAGCTGTGATGATGGGGAGTTTATTTAAGCATTGTTACATGTTCTGTATTTTTTAAGGCACTTGGAAGTTTATTTTTGAATCTCTTTCTCATAGAGTGTTATGAACAGGATGCATGTCATCAGTATTCCCTATGCATTAATGAAGGTTAATCCACTTTCCTGGATACAGAAAGTCTGCTCATACAAAGGTACCCTAAAAGTTTTTTTACTTCACTCATCTCTTTTTGGGTTATTAAAAACAAATTAAATTGTTTGTGCAAAATTTCTGTACACCACTGAGAACCCCATTTCAGTATTCTGTGTGCTGATAGTTTCACTGATGAGTGATGTTGATGGCTTCTTCTGAGAGACCTTTAAAGAAACTGTGTTTTTTAGTATTTGAATTTATAGCAAACATTTAAATCAAGTCCATCTGAAGACATGGAGTATACATGTGTTATAGTAGTTGAATATTTGGCATTTGTATTTGTTTTCTACATTTGTAATGTCATAAATTTTGTGTGTAGTTTCATAAATTTGTGTAAATACACAAGAATACTTACATAATCTTATAATTTATCTTTATTTTGTTCTGCACATGCAGCATAATTATTGTTTTGATTTCCAGCCCATGTAGCAGTAGTAAAATCCCGTGATATGCACTGGTCACTTTTGGCTCAGAGGGATCAGAGAGATGTCAGCCTGAGCTCCTTACGGATGTTAATAGTGGCAGATGGAGCCAATCCATGTAAGTATGGATGCATTTACCAAGTGTCAATCTTGCCAAGATTCTGTTTGTTGTAAGCCCTATGTCAGAGCTGATGCTTGGGGAGTTAGCAGTTTGTTCTGTAGTAAAACACCATTTGGTGATGCCACTGCTTTTTCATTGCTGTTTGCACTTCTTGGCTATATTTACCTGTGTAAATTCATTTTTAGAGCTTCATGTTTCCATTAGTACTATACTCTTCCTTGAATTGACTTGAACTGATACCTACACGATATAAGTATAGATATAATCCACTTTGGGCCAAGTGCTAGAGGCCTGGTAGAGTTGTGAAGGTATATCAGAAGCATTTGATATTTGATTTTAAGTGCTGTGACCTCTGTAAGAAACAACCAGGTAGGAGCTGTATAAGAAGTTGGCATAAAGTTACCCTTAGTGACAAAGTATTCTGATCCCCGAAGAACTTTCCATGATAGTAAGTGCTGGTGAATGCTACCAGAGGAGGAGTATGCAGCTGGGAATTTCATTCAGTGTAGTTGTTAGTCACTAGTTCTTTTTCCAAATCTACTCTCTAATAATAAACTGAAATGTCTTTCAGACAGTTCGAAAGAATATTTGATTTGTATATGAATGCGACAATATTCATATAACTGAGCTGAGAGTGAGCACAGACTTTGCATTCCTGCAGCTCAAGCTTTCCTGCTCTTATAAAAATATTTCTAATTATGTGATTGTTCTTTCTAGGGTCAATATCTTCCTGTGACGCATTCCTGAATGTATTTCAATCCAGAGGTTTGAGACCAGAAGTAATCTGTCCCTGTGCTAGTTCTTCGGAGGCACTAACTGTTGCTATTCGGAGGTAATTCCCTTTTCTGAGAAGTGAACTGCAGCTTTTCTTGACTACTGAAATGTGTCATGGAATCACAGAATTTGTGAAAGAAGGGTTGAAAGAAGTTTGAACCCCCTGCAGGCACACCTTCCACTACACCAGGTTGCTCCAAGCCAAATCCAACCTGGTGTTTAACATTTCCAGGGATGGGGAGTCTCACATTAAGATGATGGTCAGAAAATACCATGACCCACATAGAGATGCCCACAGACCTAGGCAAAGGAAATACGAAGCTTGCAGGTATCTCCTTCACTGAAGGATGGGTGATTTTTGTTTGGTTTCTTTAAAAAGTTTAATGTTTTCTAAGAATAGGCAGGCAGAAGGTGTTTTTTTCATGCTTTGGGAAAGTGAGGTCTCATCCTCACTGAAGTTACTGGAGGACCTTTTAAAATGCCCCAAAAAAGAGACTTACTTATTTGAGAGGAGGAAGATGGTGAATCCTCACTTGGTTGCTTATGTACGATGTCTTGTAAGTAAAGGCCTAAAATTAAAAAAAAAAATTTGTAACTGGTCTGAAAAATGCCATTGGATTTCTGGAGATAGCAAGGGATGCTCTGAGAAAAAGAAGTACTTTAATTATTAATAGATGTATAGATGGGATATGCTGGAATTTTGCTGGTAGTGTTCTGATCAAAGTGTGCTTTTTCAGAAAGTCTACTTCAAGAAAACTTGGAACAAAAAACTTGGAAATTTTGGAGAGTTTTGTTTTAGCTTTTTCTTCATTTAGTCATGATATAAATCTTAAACTCTTGTTTGTTTCAAGTGAGAAACAATTATTTTTCTTAACCTTACCAAGCCTAAGAAACCAGCACAATGTTTTTAGTGACCATATCACCAGTATTGGTCTGTTGATTCATATCTAACTGGACTTTCTGTCTTCCAGACCTTCTGAAATGGGTGGCCCCCCTCCAGGAAAAGCAGTGTTATCCATGAATTGTCTGAGTTTCGGTGTGATCAGAGTGGATACAGAGGAGAAGTTGTCAGTGTTAACTGTACAGGATGTTGGGCAGATTATGCCTGGAGGTAGGAAAGCATTTTGTGTAGGTTTCAGCATATTCCACATAAGTTATCTTTACTATTCCGCTTGTGTGCATGGAATAAATAAAAATGTTAAATACCTTTAAGGTACTCCAACTTACATTTTGGCACATTACCTAAACACATGATGATTAGAGATTCATGCACAATAAATCTGAATGACTGTAGATTTTGGTATGGGCAAACACTCTTGGCTTGTTGCAGAATTGTTTTTGAAATGAAATGGAGTGGAGTAGAATAGAATATTTCAGTTGAAAGGAGCCTCATCTCAAACCCTGCGAAGATGGTGGAACAACTAATTCTAGTTGTTACAACTATTTTCTCATGCACATGGAGAACAAGAAAGTGATGAGGAGTAATCCGGATTAACCTGTTTCCTAATGACATCTGTTTGCAACACTGTGCTGCCTGAATTAGGTAGAGCTGGATATTGTTCCTCAGCCCATTCATTGAAGCAAAGAAACTTTGTCTCATCCCTGTTCTCATTTGAGACCCAGCTGCATTTGGAGGGGAGAGCACTCTGAAGAAAGTTAGTAGAGGTAGGGTGCCAAACCAGACCTAAGACTGTGAACAGTGGGATGAAGGAGTGGACACTTGGTGCCATCTACTCCAACTTTTAGGCTAGTAGTGTAACATTCCATGGTGCTATCTGTAATACTAGCCTCAGGCCCTGTCCTGACTTGCTCTGGTATGATTGGAGAGGATGAAATACAGATTTCATCACTCCTCAAGTTTACTATGTAGTTACCAGAGAACCTCATCGATTTGGGGTCATGGTCATGCCCTTTACACCTTTGGCTTTGCTATTCTTGCTCTCCTTATGAACTTCCTGCATTGCAGAGCTGTGGTTCTAAAGCCCTGCTCTCTGTAGAGCATTTACTCAAGGTAAAAATAAAGTGGAGACTCAACTTGTGTGTTTCCAGCAGCAACCTCTTCTCTGTATACCAAAGCCCTTGATAAATAAGAGGAGGCAGACAGCTTCCCACTCTGCTGATGAAAATTTCAACCATTGTGTGCGAGTCTCATTGGTCATGTTTAGTTTTCCTTATTATTCCCAGAAGCCCTTTGCCACCCCTAAAGTCAGTGGTTCAGTTGTTTTTGAACTTAAATTTAGTAGAGCTTCCTTCTGCTGAAGACTGAGCAGAAGCTCTGCACTTCATACCAAAGTGAAGCAGAGAAGTTGCTTGATTGTTGTGTGGCTTTTCTCAAGTTTTTGTTTTGTATTACGACCATTTAAAGTTGTTTTGAAAATCCATAATAAATTCCAAGAAAGGCAGTAGTAGCTTCAGCTTAAAGGTCTTTTCCAACCTAATCAATTCTCTGATTCTGTGACTGGCATTGGTGTCTCAACAAAATAGTGATTTTTCTGCTTCAACTAGAGTACAGATGGCATGTACTGCTACTGTTGTCTATTTGGGATATCCACCCTACTGCTGCCCCCTTGAAACCTTACTGAAATTCAGCTGTGCTCCCAGTGTTTTCCTTAGATTATGGGTTCGTCGCAGGGACATGAAGGGAGTGAGTTTGCATGCCCTTCAGGTAGTCATGAATCCTTTGGTGAGCTGACTGAACTTAAACTCAATGTCGCTCCTGTTCACAAAAGTGGTATTAGATGCTGGATCAATTGAAATCTTTCTTTGGATCAGTTTATCCCATTTGGCTCCACCTCTGTGCCCTCCCCCACTACCAAAAACCAGGCAATGCAAAACCAACATAGGGATGCTCCTGGGTTTGCTGTAGGCTTGCTCTTACAGTAAAGTGTGCTTGACTACACTAAGGCACAAAGCTGCCTGCAGCTACTCTTCATATTCAACTGTTGGACCTCTAAGTCCCCTGGGTTAATTTTCCACAGAGCACCTGCTCAGTGGCAGGTTCAAGTCTGCCTTAGGATGTCGCAGAAGTTCCCTATATGCTTATGGGTAAGTAATTTCATCTCATTATGAGTGATCAAAAAATATGCCCCTGTCCTTGTGAAATGCCTGATTGAGCAGACAGAGGGATCTGGGAAATAACCCTTCTCCTTTGTCAAAATTCCGTGGAGCATTGTCTGGCAAATCTAGGGGACCCTTCTGGATTAGGGTGCCACTGGAAGGCAGTGATAATACTACCATAACTTTCTGCATGAGTAAGAAGCGTAAAATGACTTGTCTGATTGTGTAAGGCAAGAACAGTTAAATGTGTGCCGCTGAGTGCCTCAGAGTGATATGACTTGTAATTGATGGCTGTTGCTATTTGAAAATAAGTAATAAGTGGTAAAACTACTTGTAGGTTAAGCAGAATGTGGGCAACTTAATTCATTAACTCCATTAAAAATCTGATTAGCGTTGGGCTGTCAGAATCTGGGGCAGATCTGCTTCAATTTGTCCATATATTAAAAATTCCAGCAGAAATTTCTCTATATGTTCCTTAAGTCAGAATATACATGACAGATTTCATTATAAAGGATAATTGATAACTTTTGTCTCCTAAAAAATCCTCCAGAGTAGGAGGGAAGTCAAAGACTAGCATTTACTTACAGAGGTGTGCTAAATGAAAAAAAATTAATGACTTAAGGAAATGAATGACTTAGTTTCTAATGAGACTGCATGTACATTCTAACAGTGGAGATACTTGTGCCTTACTTGGTAAGATTATGTTTTTCCTGTGTAGTACTGATGGAGGGTGTGCCCTGTCCGTTCTGGCTTGGTGTTTGGCATACAGGAGAGAACATACCACCACCTCTTCATTGCCCCTCTGCTGACTGATGAGTCTTGATCACCTTTTGGTTTTGTACTTTTTTTCCAAAGGCTTTGTTCCATCTTCTGATCCCCACTGAACTTGGAAGTCTGCCCTAGAATTTCAAATATTTTGTGACATAGGAGCTCACATTCCTGAATTTAATTCAGAAATGGTCAAGCCAAATGCCTTGGATCTCATTATCTGTGAAGATCTCTGGCATGCTCTATTCAGGAACTACCTGGTACCTACTAAAAGGTCATGGACAAAGTATCTGCTCTCACCCTCCTTTTCTTCAGCTCTTGGTATTTTTTCTGAAACACTGATCCCACCTGCTAAGGGATCAGAGCCACCAGCACTAGGGTCATGTGATGTGTCACTGCTGTTCAACCCATAGGCCATTCTTGATGTCACATTCCCTTCACATTCATTATCTTCCATGAATGCCCGTTACAAGACCCTCAATAGAAGTGCCATCATCCACAGAGAAATCTTCCCCTCAAAGATAGCATGGCAATTCTTAAGAGAAAATCTAGTATGCATTTCCCTGGAATCCTATCCTGGAGGGATGATGTTTTACCCCACCTGTTGACCACCTTGGGCTGTTTTGCGTAGTTTCTGTCTGAGACTGGCATTGCTAAATTTGGCTCATAACAACATTCAGTTCATTTTTTTTTAAATTGGACTGGTAAAGATGGTAGGGAGAGTGCCAAACTTCTTTTCTTCTGCCCATTCTCAGCCTCCAGCTTTCATGTCAACTGGATTGTGATTGCTGTGTAATGTGTCATCTTGGAAGCATATTATACCTTATGTTTGAGCCTGGATATGTTGCTTAGTGAATATGTTAACTGCAGTTAAGTTTTGTCTCCCTTCTGCTTCCTTCTAATTTAGCTAATCCTTTCTATTCTTTTACCAGGATCCTTCTCATGTTCTTTCTTTTACAAGAGCTAACACTCTTGAATCCAAAAGCTCTTAATCCGTATAGCCTCTAATCATACAAAGTCTGGTTCCTAGAAACAGTACTGCTGCAGCAGCTACTTTCTTACACTCAAGCAGAAAACTTCGCGTTGGCACCAAATCTTGGGCTTCTGCAAGATCTTCTGCAGTGAACTGTGTCATATTCTGGATTGTGACTGCATTCAGTATCTTTTCTAGAAGTTCAAGGAGATGGTTCCAATTTCCTAAATGTTGGGATGCTCACATTGTCCCCAGCCCATGGATGTCTTGTATTTCATTGTTTCCTCTGTCCATGTCTGAGCAATCATTTGCCTAAGTTCTCGTAGTTACCACAATACATCTTCACTGCTGAGGGATCTGGTTCCTTTACCTCAGTGGAAAGAGTTGTTACAGAACAACTTGGTGAAGCTTTCAGTTTTATTCCCTAGATTGCGAGTTAACAGCACCTCTTTTCCATTCAGCCCTTAGAATTTATCATATTCATCAGTTCTGTGTTCCACATGGCTTCAGTCGCACAATGGCACAACAGCCACCGCAGAACAACTTGTCTTGGAGACCTGTGCCAGTGTGCACTTGGTATAAGATGTTTTCTTCCAATTTAATAGTTATACTTTGGATGCTCATGATCACCTCTAGAGTCTAGATTTATGTTCATTCTCGTCTGGGATGTTGGCCTGCTTTATGCCTATTGCCCTTTCCAGAGGAGCAGGAAGAGATTCAGGTCTGCATTTGATATCCCCGTATGCTGTTTTTCTCAAAGATGAGGTTTCTCTGGAAACCCTGCAAGTTCCTTCCACAGTGATTCTAGAGGCATTTATTCTGGCATTTTAGTCCTTTCCCTAAGGCTTCATGCTTCTAGAAGAGAAGTTCTAAGTAAAGACTGCAATGCAAGGGTAGCCATTGTATATGGATCCACTATGAAACGCTGGAAAGGGAATGAGAGAGCACTTCCTGACCCACAAGTACTTTTGGTCACAGCCTTCTGCTGTGCAGGCCCCCGGCATTCTTCTTGCATTCCTGCTGTGCTAGTCTTGAAACATCCAGAGCTGAATCCAGTCTTTGGTAGGGCATCAGTGTGGTTCTTTGCACAGCAGGATTCTCATCTTCTGCCAGGATGCCCCTTGGCAGGTTTGACTGCTGTGAGCCACCATCTGTCAGAATGTACATGTGGACTCATTTGAAGAAAGAAAGCTTTCTTAGCAGGAATCTGTGTTCTTCGTGACGTGCAGTCCACATGTACATTCCCATCCCATCTCCTTTTCCCTTCTCTTTAATTCTTTTTCAGATGCAATGCTGTTGAGAGAGACTGAAATGGTGGTAGATGCATTCTCTTGTATGTCACACATGAAGCAGGAAAAGGAGGAGAAGCGAAAGTAGAGGCTCCACAGATACTGCAGAAGGGCAGCCTTGCAGTAAAACCTAGCAGGGCAGAACTGTGCCTGCTGTTAGAATGTACCTGTAGACTACCTGTATCATACATTGGTTACTGGTAAGTATTTTTTTTTTTTACTTGATTAGGGTGATAGGGTTGTCGTTTGGCTTCATGGACAGAGCATCATTTAGGGACTTCAGGCTGATTTCTTGGTTTTTCCACGCCTGTGAATGCATTGAGGGCTGTACATTTGTGTATGCCCACAAATCGTGCCTTCTCCAGTTATTAACACTTCTCTTTACATCATTGTTTAAGTGTTACATACAGAGTTCTGATGTTAGCTCAAGTTATTTTCTGTAGTGATAAACTATTTCATCCATTCCAATTTACTATTAAGTTTTTTTCCATCCTAAATTGAAAAGTGTGGGGTTTTGCATGACCAGTAGTTCATAGAGTAGATTTAATTTCCAGACATCTGCTTCACACATATATTATCCAGCAACTGTACCAGAATTTGAGTAGCATCTCTTAATTGGTTACCCAAGGTTATCGTTGCATGGTTCCAAGCAACTACTAATAACTGCTAGTTGTTCTGATAGGTAATTTTTATGAAACCAAGATAATTTAGAGGTTGATCTATTGGTAGGGTGAATGATTGTCTCACCTGTTCAGACCTAGGATGCTGATAATTGGAAGACTTCTCTAAGGTTTGAAAATGTACCCACAAATCTGTTTTACCCGCAGTTCTTGGTCCATGCAGGCAGCAGAGCTGGCTTTGCCTTGTTTATTTTGTATTGACCTGGGTAAATTTAATGACTTCTTTCTTGATCTTGTGTCTTAAGTGGTAAATCTAACCCCTGCATTTCATTGTGCCTTGGATTCAGCTGCAGCTGATATGGAGGCTGTGAAGCACTCTAAGAAAAAAACACTGCATTTGTGAACTTAATCTTGGAGAACGGATTGCACAGGCTGTCAAGAAGCTAGAGAGTTCTCTTACAGGCTGTGTTTTTGCTGTAGCTGATGAATAATTGATACTAAAATCTTTATCTGTCAGTGGCAGAGCACTACGTGTGTCAGCTGCTGGAGCAGACTAACATATGATTCTGTGTTCTTCCTCCTTGCAGCCAGCATGTGTGTTGTGAAGGTGGATGGGACTCCTTATCTGTGTAAAGCTGATGAGGTTGGAGAAATATGTGTGAATTCAGCAGCAACTGGGACAGCATATTTTGGCCTCCTCGGAATAACCAAGAATGTATTTGAGGTTCGGATTTCTTTGTAATTGTTACATTTCTAGTATTTCTTCTTGCAAATAGATTTATTTATTCATTAAAGGTCCTTTTGTTTTTTGGTTTTGGTTTTTTTGTGTGTGTGTGTTTTATTGTTGGTTTGGTTTTTTAGTTAGTTGGAAAAAGCCCTGGCCAAGTACACTTTGCTTCATTCATAGAATTATAAGAAGACATTCTGTCTCTTACAACCAAAAATACCAGGTGTCATCTACAGTTATTCAGCTGCTTCTGTATTCCTCAGTCCAGCAGAGTGCCTATGTGAGCATTTAAATTTATCTTAGCTCTGAATTAACACAGTGGTCTTATGTGTAGTTGCCTAAAGGCATTTCAATCTTTCTGCCCATATTTTTCCTTGCAGTGGTATCCCATTTCATGTATTTTGGCAATAAAGGAGTGAAAGTCCTTATCAGTCCAGTGAGTATCTGAATCCTTCTGTGTTTTTCCAGGCCATCCCAGTGACGGCAGCTGGCATGCCTGTATCAGACAAGCCCTTCACGAGAACAGGATTGCTTGGCTTTGTGGGTCCTGTAAGTGTGAACAAGCCCTCACGGCCCTACTTTGTCCTGACTCACAACTCTAAAGTGATGCCCCTGAATTCAGCAGGATTTTGTGTCAGAGCACTGACCTCCTATAGATCTCGAGAGTATTGTTGGCTTGAGTCAGGCATGTATTGCCAGGAGTGAGGAGGTTTTTCTGCTCTATTTCTAATACTTCCTTCTTTTCAGGACTATTTGGTGTTTGTGGTAGGAAAATTGGATGGCTTGATGACAGTTAGTGGCCGCAGGCACAATGCAGATGATGTGGTAGCCACCGCATTGGCAGTTGAACCCATGAAGTTCGTCTATCGGGGAAGGTGAGTGTATTTAAAACTTCAACACAGCTGATTGGGCTTTGTTGCTCCTTTTTTAACCCACAGACAGTCATCAAGTGACATAGCATACACAGGAGCAATGCATGTGAACTTTTTCATCTGTGTTTTGTAGGAAAGTTAGTGCTAGGTTGTGAATTTGGCTGTCGCTGCTGACTTGAAAGACAAATATTGACACCCTACTTCATGCGTAATAGATTTTAAATTACTTTCACACAATATAAAGGCAGATCTTAAAGTGTCTGTTTAAAACTTCTTTCAAAGCTTCTCTTAAGACACTCAGAAGAAGCTCATATGCCAGATGTAAAACACCTCTGTCCCCTGAGCCTTTTGGGTGGCATCCAACTGTGCATCCTGTTCTAAAGAAAAATCTAGGCTCCTGAAGGACCCTCAAAGCTAGTATGTTGTATCACCACCTGAGTGCTCTTCAGTGGTCTGTGGCTCAATGTCCAGATGGAGATCAATGATAAGCAGGGTTTGTCAGGGTGCGGACTCAAACCAGTCCAGACTGAGGCATTATTGATATTTTATCCTAGAAGAGGCAAGCCTAAAACTAAGGTAATTCCCAAAGGAGTTAAGTATTTTTCGGTGCAAGTATTTGGTGGTCGGTAATTTGGCACAGTTATCTTCCAGAAGGGACATTGTATGTAGGGGCTACAAGTCTAGTAGTGCATGATGGAGTTCTATAGGCAAGGTTTGCACAGCCCCTGCATGTATGGAACTTGCCTGTCAGACACGTGCTATGTGGGTGACTGAAAATCCACTTGACCCCGACCAGAAATCAATTACAGCAAGGAACCCACATGTGTTTTAAATTTTTCTGTGATTTTGTGATGATCTGGCATGAATAATGCTTGTGTGTGTGAAACAGTGCCATGAGAGGTTGCAGCCATTCCCATGTGATGATAAGCCATGCTCTTTTCACCCTGTGTTTGTCCTATCATTCTTCTGTCCTTTGTGTTTTAGGATAGCAGTGTTTTCTGTGCCCGTTTTGCATGATGATCGGATAGTGCTTGTGGCAGAGCAACGCCCTGACGCCTCAGAGGAGGATAGTTTTCAGTGGATGAGCAGGGTTCTACAGGTAGTCAGTCTGTCCTTTTCTCTTTCCAGGTGAATAAGGCTGATGCATGAAATGAGAATATTAGAGCTTTTTTTTTTCTTTCCATAAGGAAAACCTATCAGTGTAACCACAGAGAGGTGTAATAAGCTAATTTTTATCAGGGTTGAAAATTAACAGAATTTTGTACAAATTAAGACTTTTTTTCAGGATGTTTTTCTAACTTCCTACTACTAGGATTCTTAAAGTCCTAAGGCTGATGGGTTTTGTTTGAGTTAATGCTACATGTCTCTTCTGATTTCATACTGAGCGTTACCTCTGAAAATATTCATGAGTATACTGCCAAGTATCAGAACAGCCCCCGAAAGCTTTTTATCACTAACAACCTTATTCTAGATCTTCAACAAGAAGTATTAAAAACTTTTTGCCTTAGTTATTTTACTGTATTTCCTTGGGGGTGAAGGACCAGGAGGAAGGGGAACTGTAGTAGGTTTGAATTTGTAGATTTTAGAATTAATCAGTTCTAAGGAAGTGTGAATGGAGAGATCAGCTACAGAAGACTCTGGTAAGGGGGCACCTGAAGGGAAGGATCCAGAGAGCAACTTAAGGGAAATTTGCTCTTAGTAAGGCAGTTGGGTAATAATGGTTGCTGTCTAATTTCAGCTTTCTTATCTTTTTGGAGAGAATACCTGGTACTGGGAGAAAATATTTTTGTTTCTCTTTTTAGAAGTGTCATAACTAAAAGAGACACTTAAGATTTAGGCAACAAAGATGCTTCCTTCCTAAATTTTGTGAGTTTTATGTTCTACTGCGCTTTTGTGATTGTGCCATACATGCTAAATTTGCTGTGATATAACTTTGGCTTTTGAAAATCTCTGCACGTTTTGCCCGCTTTAAAAGACTCCTAATCCCTGATGTGCAGGTGTCATCCCCTTGATAGAGGGCACAAGCAAAGTCCTGGGTCTGCTCCTGCTCCCATTGAAGTCATGGCACAGCTTTTATGAGTTCAGTGAGTGCAGAATTGGACCCTTTATGTGCAAATTGTGGTACAAGTAAAAATTTTAATGTTATAAATGACTTGAATTCAAATTTTTGCTCTAGCTACATCCCAGTTGATAATGCGGAATGTATTTTATTTTTAATTTCTGTGAAGGCAATTGATAGCATTCACCAAGTAGGTGTGTACTGCCTTGCCTTGGTGCCAGCCAACACTTTGCCAAAGGCTCCACTCGGAGGAATACATATTTCAGAAACGAAGCAGCGCTTTTTGGAGGGTGCTCTGCATCCTTGTAACGTCTTAATGTGTCCCCACACCTGTGTTACCAACTTGCCCAAGCCTCGACAGAAACAGCCAGGTGAGGAAACCAGAATATGTGCTAGTTCTGCCAGACCTATGTCATATAGGGCACCTGCAGGCTGAATTGTTGCTTGTTCTTTAGGTTGTTTTTCCTCATTTTGCATTGTTCTTTTCAAAATGCAGATGTTGGACCTGCGTCGATGATTGTAGGAAACCTCGTAGCTGGCAAGAGGATTGCACAAGCCTCGGGGAGAGATGTTAGCCAGCTAGAGGACAATGACCAGGCAAGAAAGGTGACATTGGGATCCTGGTATTACTAAACATTTGAATTAGCTTATTCAGAATGGGAGAAGGCGAGGTATGATATTCTACTGAAAGTAAACCTGATGTACTTTGAGTGAATCTGAATGTCTCCTTTTTCTTCCATTTCAGTTCCTGTATTTAGCAGATGTTCTTCAGTGGCGAGCTCAGACAACTCCAGATCATCCACTCTTCCTTCTGTTGAATTCCAAGGTGAGATGCACTATAGGTCATACTTGGAGATTGAGATCAAAACCAAAGATTATTTAGATTCTAAGAAAATGCCTTCTAGAAGTCTTTTCCAGAAATACTGCAGATTACTTTAATGAAGCAGACAAAAATTGCTATGTAGTAAGCAGCATAAATTTTTCCACTTTTGGAATTTCATGCCATATCTTTTTTCCTGTCTTGGGGTGACTTTATGGTTTATTCTATATTGTCTGCTTTATGCCCAGAAAATGAATTTTATGCCTTTCTATGTCTTTAAACTGAGCCTGAGAGGGGAAAGGAGAAAGTAAGCCAGGCAGTTCTGTGCTTCAGGGTCACTTCTCTTTGTTGTTCTGCTGCTGTTGGGGAGTGATAGCGGCTGGGACAGAGAGAGAGAGGGAGGAGGAAGCACCTTCTTGGCTTTTTCCCAGCCAGCTCTCACCTCAGTTTTTTTTTGTTTGGGAGAAGAGAGAGATGGAGTTTTTTTCCTGGGACTTTGGGTTTCTTCTTGTTTTTCCCTCTTCTGGACTTGTTCAGAACATCGGAACCTCACTGAGAGGCTTCCCACCGGCCCGAAAAAGAGGGCCCCCCCCAGCGCTCCGGGAAGGAGAGAGACCACACCCAAAAGGACTCCAACCTTTTTCTCAGGTTTCTCTCTCACAGTGGGAGATTTTTATTGTTTATTATTACTATTCTTTTTTTTTCTGTGTGTTTTGTTAAATAAATAGTTTCTTTTTCCTCTTCATTTTCCTCCGAGGAAATATTTCTTTTTTCCTGAACCTGGTGGGGGAAGGGTAATTACATCCTGTTTTCCATCAGGAGATATTTCTCCTCTGAATTTGTCTCAAACCGGGACATTACCACATCTGGAATTTCAGTATTCATTCTGCCTAGCTTAAAACATTGCAGTAATTGCATTTCCTGCTGGAACACAACTTTTGTCATATTAATAGAAATCATGATTCTGTTTTCATTCCTGAGCAAAAGGGTAACTGCAAGTCAGAAATGGAGGATTTCCTGATTAGAAGATCTAGAGCCTAGGTAGAGAGCCCTTGGGACAGCTTTGGAGTCAAGTTTTCCAGGAGCACTGTCACACCCTGCAGGGGACACTGATGCCTTGCCCTGGGCTAGGCTCTACCCTCAAGAAGGATGGCACATAGAGTGACAGTAACAGCCCAGGGACAAATTGGATCTGCCTTGTGCTGTGCTGTACTGCAGACAGGAGTCTTCCAGAAAGTCCATCAGCAGCCTTTGGGAAGTGAAGGATTTGTAGGTCTCATTGAGAGGCAGAAGAGTTTAAGACAGTTCAAACTTTTTAACTTTCCTTTTGAGACTCTGCTTTAGCAAAATAAATTGTTTCAACATTGTTATTGTTAAAATGGTTTATTGTCTCAGAGTAAAGCAGGTTTTGAAGGAAGTTTTCTAGTATGAAGCAGCCCTTTCCTGGGTCACTTTGTTCAGGCAAGTTTTACCTTTGACAGGGAGACTCTGCAAAATGAAACACAAAACTTGGACACAAATAAATTACCTGTTGGTGAACACCTGTCTTAAATAGCTGGGGCTAGTGAGCTACAGTACTACATGTCGATGTGTTCACATGTTTCCAGGAGAAACCCTTTTGGTTTACACCTTTCTATGTCAATATCCAAGCCACTGAGCTGCTGCTGTTCCTATAAGGGTTTCTACTGTCCCTTGTCTCCTGTGCAGGGTACTGTAGCCAGCACGGCCTCATGCATCCAGCTGCACAAGAGGGCAGAGAGAGTGGCAGTCGCACTGATGGAGAAGGGACGGCTGAATGTTGGTGACCACGTGGCCCTGGTTTACCCTCCAGGTAAAGCAACACAGACAGCAAAACACACAATCACACAAGAAAAGGAGTTCTGTCCATTAATTGGATTGGAATTATTTTTGCTAACTCTTACATGCAAAACATTTTAAGCTGGGTATGGAGCAGTCTGTTGATTTGAAGAGACACTTGTGACAAATCTTTGCATCTTAATAACATTGTGTATTGTGATTTTGGTGAAAGAGTTTGGCCTGCTGTTCTGATAAAAATGGCTTTCATTTCACAAATATCCTTTCCAGGAGTAGACTTGATAGCAACTTTCTATGGCTGTTTGTATGCTGGCTGTGTTCCCATCACTGTCCGCCCACCTCATCCACAGAACCTTGCTACTACTCTGCCCACTGTCAAAATGATTGTAGAGGTAGGTATGAGACATTACTCTCCTCGTGCTTTTGGGGAGTGTGGAATGGGTGATGCAGCCTGGTGAATTGCTTTGCCACATTCAGTGTAAAATAAGCTAGAAAATAAATACTGAGTGTGCTGTGGCTGAGTCAATAATGACTTCTTCAGAAACTCATTTAAAATGGTCTTTCATTGTCGTGATTTATTTTGCTTTGTTTCCACTTATTCTCTTCATCTGTTCTTCTTACTGGTTATCTCATCTGGATGCATATGGCATGACTTTGAGCATGCATTCCCTGATTTTGTCAATGGTTTTAATGCTGTGCCTTTTGCAGGTCAGTAAGTCTGCATGTATACTTACCACCCAAGCTATAATGAAACTGCTCAGGTCCAAGGAGGCTGCAGCAGCTGTAGATATTAAAACATGGCCCACTATTTTGGATACAGGTACGGTAGCCAAAATGGAAATAGTTTGAAGAGTGATGTATTTATTTTGCTACACCACGACTGCCTGATTGAGTGGATGTATTGTGCATTGGATTAAAACAGCTGTCCAGAAACTATAGGAAGGATCTGATGATAATGCTGTAAAAATACATTTTTTTTGTCCTGTGCTTGTTTCCCAAAATAATATGGTACTCTTCTCTACTTATGTATTTTTAAATAGATGATATGCCTAAAAAGAAGCTGGCTAGTGTTTTCAGACCTACATCTCCAGATATGTTGGCATACTTGGACTTCAGTGTGTCTACTACTGGTATATTAGCAGGAGTAAAGGTAGAGTAAAAAGAGATAATCACATTTTACTTCTTTATAAAGAAATATGTAAAACCCTTTTTCTAGGAAAAGGTCCCTGAAAGCTCCTGTTTTCTTCTTGCAGATGTCACATGCAGCTACAAGTGCCTTATGTCGCTCGATAAAGCTTCAGTGTGAGCTGTACCCATCCCGACAGATTGCCATCTGCCTCGATCCCTACTGTGGCTTAGGCTTTGCACTGTGGTGCTTGTGCAGGTATGACTTGAGCTCTGGGTCTCTTCACGTGTGCCCAGCCTTACTCCAGAACCCCAGGAAATGGACATTGGGTGAAACTGTCAAAGAAACCCAAATTAACGTTTTTATCAGTAGTTCAGAAAACACCTTTTGTGCTAAGAAAATCTATTTAAGTCAGTTAGTTACTTCAGTAACTTCAGGTTTGCAAGTGGTATTAATTGGTTACCAAATTCAAGGAACAAAAAAACCAGGGACTTCATTGTCCTTTTCACATTGATTAAGTAAATCCTTTTAAAGTCTTTTGAGATTAAACCATATGTTTTGACAAGACCTTTAAGGTGTTCACTGCAAGATTGGTATACAGTAAGAAATACTGCTAAAAGGAAGCCATTATATGTTTCTTAAAATGAGTGAATCCTGACTTGATTCAACCAGATAACTACTCTAATGCAGCACATCTCACAAAGCTGCAAATTTTTTTGCCTTTTAAAACATGCCATATGTATTTATTAATTGAATTTTCATGTTCCTATTGCTTCCTCTCCCCAGTATATATTCAGGTCACCAGTCCATCCTGGTGCCTCCTCTGGAGCTGGAGAGCAACGTGTCTCTGTGGCTGTCTGCTGTCAGCCAGTACAAAGTGCGTGTCACCTTCTGCTCGTACTCCGTGATGGAGATGTGCACCAAAGGCCTTGGGACACAGACTGATGTTCTCCGGGTGAGTGGGCTTCATTTTTCCACATACTGACATAAACATACATGTATCTTTCTAAAAATACTTCAATTTGACTTGGAGAAGATGATGTTTTATGTATTTCTCTGAGAGCCTTCCATTATGACTTGATTTTTGGGGAGTGTTGAAACTGCTAGAAGATTCAGCTTCCATGTTTCTGGTAGAGGAAAAAAAAACAGGTCTTCTCTTTTCAGTTTTAGTTATTTGTGCAACCTCTGTGCTGCTGGATGTTTTTGAGATTTTGGGCAAAATACATAGCAAGCCTATCAACTTGTTTGTGCCTGAGACAAGAAAAAAACCCAACACCAAACAAAAAAAAATCCCAGACAAAATGCACACAAACAGAAGGAAAAATACCAAAGGCTCACCAAACACAAAAAACCTCACCCAAAACAGGCGAAAGGAAAAGCCCCCCCCGAACTTAACAAGTCTCATTTACTTTCAGATATCACTTGATACCAAAAATACTGAGTTCTAAAATGGATATAATCTTCCCAGAAGTGGTCCAGGCCAGGTTGGATGGGTCTTGGAGCAGCCTGATCTGGAGGAAAGTGTCCCTGCCCACGCAAAGGGGTTGGAATGAGATGAGCTTCAAAATCCTTTCCTTCTCACTCAAAGCTATGCTATATGATTCTTTGATTCCTAACAACAGCAACTACACCCTAATACATCTGTTTATTTTTGAGGGAAATCTTTTAACTCAGATTTAATTTACTTTAAGAGAAAGGAGCATTCCCACAGCTGTAGTAACTCGGCTGTTCAGGACTTCCATTGGGAATGTGTGGCAGCTCCTTCACAAAAGCGGCTGTATTGTGTGCTCTCAATAGAGACAAAAAACCCCTTGTCCCTCTGTTAAAAGGGAATCCTTGCCCACAGCCAGTTGCTTCAGGTTCACATTCACGTTGAGAGGAGCTGATGATGCCCAGAACACCTAAATTGTGCAGTGCTGGGAGCCAGCAGGCCTCTGGCGAGCCCAGCCCTATGCCAAAATGACGTTTGGAGGGTGTTTCAGCTCAAAATACTGAGTGCCTGTGTTGCAGCTACATGATGTCTGTAGTGTTAAAGCAGTTCCTGTCTTACTCTAGTGCCTTTAAAGCCCTTCTGTTGCACAAATAAAATGGTTTATTTCTAGAATTGCTGCCTTTGAAGTTACAATGTTGTTCTCTCCCCCCACCCTCTCAGATGAAGGGGGTTAACTTGTCCTGCGTGCGCACCTGCATGGTGGTGGCAGAGGAGAGACCAAGGATCACCCTCACCCAGTCTTTCTCCAAGTTATTCAAAGACCTGGGCCTCTCTGCTCGTGCAGTGAGCACTACCTTTGGGTGCAGGGTCAACGTAGCAATTTGCTTACAGGTGAGATTAAACTGCTTGTTCCTTACACAGAATCTCTGGGAACTTGGTAGAAAATTATGTTCAGCTGAATGGATTTATTTTTCTAATGAACTAGAGCTCCATTGCTTGCTCGCTTGTTTCATCACCAAGTTAAAAAAGCTTTTTAATAAGATGTTTAATATGATGCTGATTATGGTACTTTCACTTTTCTGTACAGACTGACCAGTTGATTTGCTTTTCCAATCCAGAGGGTCAATACTAAGAAACTTGTTTACTTCCTTCTAGACAGAAGAAGTATTAAATAAACAGCTTCCTATTCATAAATATTACGTGTTACAAGCAGTGCTGTTTCAGCTTTTGTGTGATTCAGATTTTGTCTTGTTTTGTACGAAGTGGAATTAAATGGAAGACAGAATTCTGCAAATAAGACCCAGGAAAATTGACACAGTTGGCAGGGTTTTTTGACTTTTAAAGATCTCAAATGAGTTTTAGCAACATGCAAATATTTTTGTCTTACCTTATGTGAGAGCTGGACTTTTTTTTTTACTTAAAAGTATAAAACTTTGAGAGGGAGGATATGCCCACAAAGTATACTCAGCCCTGCTTCACAGTCTGGAAATAATGACATGCTGTGGGCCAGAACCACCTTTGACAGTTTTGTATTCAGCTGATAATAATATGTGTAATTTAACCAGATGAAATCTAACTTTTCTTAATGAGATATTTCTTTTCCAGTCAGGAGGTTTTAAAAATATATGAATATATATATTCCAAAACTTACCTGAAAAATTGGATATTAAATAAGCATGGACTAGAAAATGGGAGAGCACCCTGGGGTTTGGAGGGTGCTTGAGTTAATAAATAAAATGCTTAGGTTTCAAATGAGGCGGTATGTAGTTTTGTATGTGGAGAATGTCTTAGGGGGCACATGGATTAAGTATGTATAATTGTAAATTTAATTTCCAAATTTTTTTTTTATAAATTACACTTAGTAAAATAGGATTCTATGAAAATTGCTGCTGTACTTCTGCAAAACTTTTGGTTTTCCTTTTTTCTTCTTCCTCGTGCCCCTAGATGAAGAAAAGCCTTTTTAGCTCTCATAATATATTACAGTGTTCTTAGGTTTCCTACAAGAGAGATATTCTGGGACATGAGTTATCTAAATATATTGTCGTTCACAATTGTTAGTTTCTATAGTTTCTTTCACAATTAAAGGAGAAAGGATTTTTACCAAGACCAAGCTAAATGGTTATAAAGAAATAAGGTCAGAGTGATTTTATGAATCAGTAGGTGGAAAACCAGGAAGGATACACATGAAATCAAGATGACTGTAAATTAAGATTTTGAATTCATTGAATAAAACATTTCAGCTGCCAAGTGTGAAAAAATAGCTTTCCAAATTGCCTGTGTGAATAAAAACTTCAAAAGCCAGTTTGGGATAAAGGAGGGGGAAACAGTTTTTCTGCGGAATACTGAATGGCAGCATGAAAAGGACTCCATAAAAACCTCTTGAGGAATACAGGACGGCTGGGCAGTTCATTTTATGCCTTTTTCATCTCCGTTTTCCATTCTTGAGCCCCTTTTTTAGTGGAAGGTATTTTCTACCCCTTTTCCTTCATTCTTCCAAAGTGATACCTGTATTAGACTTTTTTAATAAATTGGATTTAAATGAATGTAAATGAATGACCAAACTTTTGATGCAAATTAGCAGGCAGATAAAATACCTATCTTCCAACCCTGCTGAAGATGTTTCTGAAGCTACAAACAGACTACCGAGCGAGAAGGGATTTATTATAAAGCAATGTATGAGTTGCCTTAGCCCTCTTTTGTTCATTATCTTTGACTTGCATGTTTCACAAAGAACCACCTAAAAGTGCCAAGCTCTTAAATAATTTGAAATGGAAATTTTCTTTTCATTCTAAAACAGTGTAAGTTTTGTTTTCTGTCTTACTGTGTGTATCTTATGTTTCCAGTGCCTCTTTGTTTGTATTTTCTTTTTTTCCCCTTTCTCCCTGTTTCCCACACTTTGATGGCCTCTGTTACTTCTGTTTGTGGTCCTGCTGTCAGCCAAACAGGCTGGGCAAGCTGGCTGAACAGGTATAGTGATGCATGTGTGCTTGTCACGTCCTAAAGTCCATCTGGTTCTGCAGCATTAGGGACTAGGCCCACATAGGTTTATGCTTACATCCTTTTGCACTGGCTGTGTGGGTTTTAGAGCAGGTGCTTACTCAAATAAAATAATAAAAGCTGAATTTTAAATTTAGAATTTTTGCAAAACTTAGACTTACCTGTACCGCATACTTCATTGTGCATTCATTGACTGATTCTGTAAAAAGCAAAGGCTCTACACTAGTCACTGTAGAAAGGGGGGCTTCTTTATTTCTTGTACATTAGGGAAGTGCTTTATAAATGTTGGTAAAAAAGGGAGAGAAATGTGGCTGTGAGAATGAAAGCAGCATGTTGTGGCTTCTGTTGAATTTGTTTCTTCCTCCTTATTCTTAGGGAACAGCAGGACCGGATCCAACAACAGTCTATGTAGATATGAGAGCACTTCGACATGACAGGTACAGTCTGTGTTAAAGTATTAACTCTTCAATGGTTGTGGAGAAGAAACTTCAGCCTCAGTGCGATGGTTTGTTGAAATATCATTGGCAGCAGCCCACTGACTCCCTGCCATATTATATCCCTGTGCTGTGCAATTGCAAGAAATCTGCTCCCTAAAAATCCTTCAGGTAGTGTAAATAGTACGGTCTCCCTTAGTCTTTTTTTATTTTTTCCCTTCAAACCAAAACAACTCTGTTCCCTTACCCTTCCCTGGGCTGCCCTGTTTCACTAATTCCGGTTAAGCTCCTTGCTCTTTACTGTTTGTAATTCCTACTGATGCTCTGCCATGACTCAGTGTGACGAGTAGAGGTCCAGGAGAATCCAGAAAAGAAGGTGAATTTAAAATGGTGGAACGACTGCAACCTTCAGGCTTTTTTGGAAAAAGTTACTCATCTTTCCATAGAGCAGAGTTACAGATTCTTGAAAGAAACATATGGTCTATGGGAATACTAATAGGGAAGTTTTGAAGACAGCTAGAAACCTGTAACTGTAAGTTGTAATTAACTGAGAGTAACTGGGTGATTCATTGGAGCTCAGTCAATGCAGCTAAGGATAAGCAGTAGATATACTATAGCACAGCTGTTTATCTTCTGCTTAAGTTCTTGTCTTGGTTTGAAAGACAGGTGTCTGCCAAGGGAGGTGCAAACCTCCCTTGGAATGGAGAATATGACCCTCTTCCCTCCAAATTATTATAACTTTGAAATTAAGGAGCTTCCAGGCAAAGATATGGGAAAAGGAATAACAGTTCTTTACTAGTATGTGTGTGTATGACAAGGCAAACAAACATCAACACCGGCAACAACAAACCAACCCAGAAAGGCAGGAACAGCCTCTCCCAGCTGTCGGGCACCTCCCCCTTCGGTGCAGTTACGGTCACGGCCGGCAGGGGCGCCGGTGGCTCCCGGCCGGGCAGGGCGGGTGCCATGATTCCCCCGCGCCTGCAGGGGGCGCTGTGGCGCGAGCTCGGCCGCCTCTGCACGTGGTTCATGGCGGGCGAGGCGGTGGAAGAGATAGAAAAGGGGCTTCCTTTACAAACCCCCAGGGGCAGCTGGTCCCGGGGCCCTCAGGATGGCAGAATGGGCTGTAGCGGGAACCTTGGAGCAGCAGGCTGGAACGGCAGAGGCGAGCACACCCCGGGGTGGCAAACAAAACGTAGCAGAAACTCTGCAGCCACAGCAGGAACCGCAGGGGGTCAAGCAGACATGGCCTATCAGAGAAGTGTAGTGAAAAACCCGAAGCAGGGGCAGAGGCAACCGGGCTCCTGCAAGCAGCCGGGAGAGATTCCCTTGGATGGCAGAGGGGTCGTGGGTTTTCTCCTGGCGCACCCAAATAGATGGTGAGGGTCTTTTTCCAGTTAGGTCGTGTGTTAATAAGGTCCCAGTTCAACAGCCTCACTCATAGTAGAAGCAGTACAAGGCAGAACTCCACGGTGGCAGCAAATTCTTCCCACCGCAGACCTGACCGCTCCAATCCAAGAGCGAGTGAGAGAGAGGAGTTGAGCCCAGCCCCTGACCCCCCAGCCAAAATCTCACGGTATCTCTGCCCATCCCAAGAGAAAGCCCCTCAGCTAGGAGAGTGCAGCCAGCTGCACTCCTCCCCCTCCTCCATGTCTATATCTTTTAAGTACCAGCCATTATCATCTCTTAGGCAACAGATGGGAGAAAATTCCCTGAGAGAAAAAGGGAAAAAAAAAAAAAGAAAAAAATCTTAATCTCCAACAGTTCTTAAAGCCTTATACAAATGTATACTCTTATTTTCTCAGGGTGCGTTTGGTGGAGAGAGGTTCTCCACACAGTCTGCCACTTATGGAGTCTGGGAAGGTGAGAGTCTGAGTGTGATCCTTCCTCCTCATAAAATCACAGAGTGGTTTGGGTTGAAAAGGGCTTTAAAGCTCATCTCATTGCAGTCCCTGTGTGCCATGGGGACACCTTCCACTATCCCAGGTTGCTCCAAGCCCCATCCAACATGGCCTTGGACCCTTCCAGGGATGAGGCAACCACAGCTTCTTTGGGCAACTGTCCCAGTTTGAGACAAATTCAGAGGAGAAATATCTCCCGATGGAAAGCAGGATGTAATTACCCCTCCCACACCAGGTTCAGGAAAAAGAAATATTTCCTTGGAGGAAAAGGAAGAGGAGAAAAATACTATTTATTTAACAAAACACACAGGAAAAAAAAGGAATAATAATACTAAACATTAAAATCTCTCACTGTGGAGAGAAACCTGGAAAAAGTTCAGAGTCCTTCTGGGTGTGGTCCCTCTCCTCCCCGAAGCTGGGTCGGTGCAGGAGATCCCCCTGCAAACCAGTGTAAAACCTCCCAGTGAGGTTCCGATGTTCTGATGCTCCAAGTCCAGAAGAGGAAAAAGAAGAAACCAAAGTCC